>CM036593.1:17124173-17234173 GCA_020745705.1 Hemiprocne comata | reverse complement strand
TCATATAGAATATTTGGCTGTATTCCTGGCCTGTATTATTTTCCTGGGTTGGATACCTCCATCTCCAGCAGATATTCAGTCCTTAAAAGGAGTTGGCTTTTATTTTACTCTATTTATTCTTCTGCCACCTATTATTCTAAAGAGATGTAATGGATCCCAGATACATTTCATGTTGTGAGCAGAGGGAAGGAAACAGCCTGAAAATCACCTCCAGTTCAACACTGAGCTGATATTTGTGGAGATGAAACTTACTCCACAGCATTTTTACCTTGTGATTTGGATTCCACGGGGTAACAATCAGTTTCAAAAATCTCATCATGACACTGTTTTCAAAGTCAAATAAGGAGCATCAATGAGAACACACCACCCCCCAAGTGGCTCCCCTCCAGCTTCATAACCCCAATTTATTTTTGACATTGTACCATAAGACAGAAATGATTAATCTATAATAGATTATCTCACAAATCTGCTACAGAAGAACAGAGGATGTGATTTGCTCAGGATTTGGCACACTGGCAATGGCATGTCACAGCGAAGGGTTTAATGAATGCTGCACAACAGAAAAACAAAATGGGGAGAAGCTTGGGCTCTTGGAGTGGGACTTTCACACAGTGTAAGGGAACCCACCTGCCAGCAATTGCATTGACCACTAACCACTTGACTTACCACTAAAATATGATCACATAATTTCCATCAGCTTTCCAGAAAGACTTCTCCAAGCTTAGATGTTCAACACAACGTGCCTTGAGTTCACATTTCAGAAGTGCTAAGTACCTATAAAACAGAAATAAAGGCAGTTACCCCACCTTTGTGGTTGCCCTGTGGGGTGATGTGTGGTACAGAAGTGCAAAGTGTAGTTATTTGCAGGAAGTGTTGAATGCCTGCAGGACACACAAACAGCTGGATGGCTACACCATTTTCTTGTGCTACTGAGTCCTCAACTTCATTTCAGAGAGCGAAGGATGTTTGCGTGGAACCTGCTGCATAAGTTACTGTACTATGAAACAATTTCCATGGATAAATTTCAGCCTATGAAATCCAGTTAAAAAGGGTAAGTACATTTTTCTCTGGGACATGAGTACTCCTTGTACCAAACTTAGAAGCCAAAAGCTATCAAAACAAAATCAGAGTAATGTCTAAGGTGCCAGGCAGCACTTTCTGGTTACACTGAAAACACATTTGCCAGTTAAAAAAAGTTATTGCCCTTTTCTTTCATTTTAAAAATTGCTTAGGAACACTAGAAAGTTAAGAAAAAATTCTCTCTTACCTGGCTGACCTTGGCCAAATGCTGAAGAACAATCCTCCACCTGAGAGCAGGACACTGCAAATGGAAGGCAGAATAAAGCATGGTTGTACTGCTGTTGCCATTCAGTGACACCTTCTACTGCTAAACCTCCAGTGCTCTTTTTGCAGTATCTCACTACTTACTAAGTAGCCTGAGATAAACATGGTGCTCTAACCTCTATTTCCTCTATCTTCATGGAGATTTACCTGCCAGTCCACACTGCCCTTTCTGGCATCAGGAGTTGAACAAAGTTCTCCTTGTAGTAACAGAGTTTATTAGTCTGCCATGCCCCTTCCCTTGACCTGCTGGAACTCCTCTTTTGCTTCTGGCAGCCCTGGCCTTCTGTGTGGGGCCAGCAAAGGTCTCAGCCTCCAGACACAGACCAGAACCAAGACTAATAATTCATTTTGCGTGCACCATCAAGCAGCAGTTGTCTTTAAATCACTGACCCAAAGCAAAGGTGCAGAACAATGGCATCTCTCATGGAAGTACAGGAGGATGGCAGCAGTCTGTAAGACAAAACCCCATGGATGGGCAGCAGGCTAGGAGGTGTCTGAAATGACTCTGCGGCCAGGGAACTGCCCCATGAGCCACCCCTGTTGATGGATAGTCGTGACAGACAACATCAAAAGACACCTGTATGCTCTTATCTTCAGAGCTCATCAAAAGTTAATAGTTTCATATTAGCTGTTTTTTTGTCCCAAAGGTGTGGGCTTTCTTTCGTGTTGTGTCTGCATGTGTGTGTGGGTGATGGTAACTCTTCCCTTTTTATTTCACAGCCAAACAGTCTGAAGCTTGCCTGGGTAGTGCGGACACCATCCAGCCTCTTTGTCAACATACAACCTAGCGATGCACAAACAGGAAAGCAAACAAACCCAGGAGAACAGGGATGCTGCTGCACAAATCCTGGGGAACTTGCATTTAAATCCCTCCTCCTTCCTCTGTTCAAGCCATGCTCCTCCTTAGAGAAATTGGGTCTTCACCTCATGCTCACTCAAGGTCCAGGAACAGGTTCCACTACTTTCTGCTGAGCCACCCCTGCCAGGAAGTAAGTCATATATTGAGAGTTATGTAGGATTTTTTAGTTGGTTGACAGCAAAGGCAGCATTAACAGCAAAAATTTAGAGGGGAAAAAATTTGTCTGCTAAACAGTACTTGGAAGTTTTTGGGGGATTGATGCAAATGGTTGCATTTGCTTCACACAAATTTCTTTCCAGACCATTTAATTACCATTGCTACATATATTGTCTCCATATCCACCTCTAGGTACTCCTGACTTCACCTGAGGCCTACCTGCAAACCAGGGATGGTGGGATGCCCAGTGGCAGTGACTGTCATGGAGCTTAAATTTGCTATACAGGGCTTCACACCTCCTGTGAGAAGTATCAGGGGCCTTACCATCACAGAGGGCTGAAAGCATCTGCCTCGAAACAGTAGTCAGGGCAGGTCTAGGTCGTGAATCTGGCTCAGAAAGTGGAAGGCAGTGAGGTTTTGCTCCTGGCTATGCAAAGCTCTGAAATAACTTTGTGCTTCCCTTCCCTTCTGCAGCACCACAGAGGAGTTGTTGCACTTATGCTTAACTCCTCTCATGCTTTGCAGTCATATAAATGCCAGGAAAACACAAACCCATAGAAGTGGACATGAAGAGCCAGCATGCAGACCCTGGTCCCACTCTACCACTGCTGCTTCAGGCTCAGGACTGCAGGCAACTTTGGTCACCCTCTGCAACCAACTGCTGGGCCTGTGAGTCCACGAACTTCAGGGGTCTTGGCAGTAAGATGCAAAATGTAAAGGAGGATGATCTGTTTTTCAAACAGGCAGTTTGTGATCATCTGGGTCTTTCCAGAGCCCATGGTTTTGTCTTGTTGGCTTTTTTTTTTTTTTTTGGATGAAGCCAGTAATCACAGGAGTAAAGTAATTTATTGCTTGTGCATTTCTAAAGGTAAGATGGCTGCACTTTGGACAAAATGAACACCATAACAGCAATAACAGAATGTAGCTGTAAAAAACCCATCAAAGTTCATAAACAAACACTCATCCATTTAATCAGTAATTATTCATGCAATTCTGATCTTCAGTTACTAAAACTGAGCTGCGTAAAGAAAAATTGAGATTTTTTAGTCTAAAGCAATGCTAAAATGTATGTCCAAATGCAATGCATTGGTTTACTACAGAACAATCCAAGAAAATTAGGACAGGAAAAATAAACCTTATCCCATGAAATCAGCCATATGAGAGAAGTATCCTTTTGAAACTCCCCCCCTGAAATCGCAACTTGAGTGCTGAAGGAGGCAGACAAGTGTTAATGAGCAGGAGTGCAGCCTTCACTGTATTCCTGCCCCTGTAAAGCAGCAGAATTACAAAATGGATGGGAATGAAAGAAACTGCAGATTTGCTACAGATATCTGCTGCTCAGTGTCCACAAATTTAGTTTAAGGGGCCTCTCAATCTGCATATGGAAATGAGTCAACAGAAGCAGCACTTCTGACCTGCTTGAAGATTTTTAGCACCATCTCAAGTCTTACAGAAATTAAAACTCTTCTGAGCTAACAAATTTGTATGCTTGGATTTAAGTTATTTTTTAAATCAAAACAGTATATATTTCAAATTTGTCAAATGACTGGACAAAGCAGTGTTAAAAATTCTACTGCACTAATTACTAGCTGAGCAGCATAAAAACCTCTGAATAAATGTCAGTCTAGGAGATAAGCTCTTATCTTAATCTAATGACTCCACAGACTTAATTTGTCAGGCCAGCCTAGTTGATGAAAAACAGGTTTCTATTCTCCAGTGTTAGCAGCCACATCTTTCCAAATCTTTGAAGTTGGATAGTAGTACCATCAGTGTCATCCTGCAAAAATCTTGTGACCCAGCCAATTTCATTCCTATTGTCCTGTTACACTAATTAATGTTGTTTTACCCCCATTGGTCTGCAAGAGGTGAAAACAAAGCCAATTTATTTTTAGATTTGTAACATTCTGGAAAAATAATTGTTGTGTTTTTTCCCCTCACTCTTAACAATGTGTTAATATTTGCAGTGCTCTTCTGGTATCAGAAAGCCAGGCTTTTTAGCAGGGTCCTACACACAGCACAGTGCTATCCCAGGACAATTTCTGCAGTGCAGATGAAGTAAACCTGTGTGTGTGTGTTTTTATTTGTGTAGAGAAGGATAATTTTGAGCTCAGGCAATGAACTTGATCTTAAGAGATGATTTTAGTGTTTGGAAGTCCTTTTATAAAGTAGCATTTGACATGTTTAGAGCTAAATGCACCAAATGTTCATACTGTTTGGACAAAGTAGATTAACATATAAAGAAATTGGCTGCAGTCAGTGTTTCCAGTTCCACAGTCTTCAGCTAACCCTTCCAATGGGAACCTGGCAGGCCTTTTATGCACAGTGTCCCATTTCAAAGGATACCATTTAAAGGAGGTAATCTTTATCCCAATCCCAATATTTAAATAGGGATATGCTTGGATTTGAGGAGTTACTTGGCAGGTGAACTTTATGCTGATGATACCCAGGAAGATTACAAGTTAAAAAAAACTTGAGGAAAATGACAGGGTTAAGGTGCTATCTACTGAGGCAAATCAGAGAGTCCTGCCTGCTGCTCTGGACTCTCTTGACACTAACATTATTAACTTCATTGATATTAAATATATCAAGCTGGACACTTGCTCTATTGCATCAGGTTTTATGGCAGTGCAACTCCATTAACTTGAACAGTGTTTCACTGGCATACAACTGGTTAAATGGATTAGAGAATCCACCACCTTTTTCTAGTATTACTACAAAATTCCTGATGGCCAGAGCTGATGGCTCTGAAGCCCACTCTCTTTAGGCTGTCAGGAGTGCAGCGTCAGAGGCAGCACCGTGTGTGTGCAGCACAGGTCATTCTGGGATTTCCTCTTTAGAAGCATTTAACTGTTTGGTGTGAGCACCCTCCTGGATAATAGAGAGTTAATCAGTAAGATCACAAATATCCATCCTCTTGGGTGAGATCACTGCCTCCTCTCAAATCTAGCCTGGGTAGGACTGCAAGGGAACCACACAGGTCACACGCTGGCTCATCTACAAAGGTATTCAGAAGCCAGTGCACTTACATTTTCTGTTTGAAAGGCTCACGTGTAAGCACAGACACCCAGTTCGGCGCCTGGGTCCTCCTGAGTGCAACATGAGTTGGGTGCCAACACTGTAGCAGCCAAAGCCTTTGAGCCCACGCATGCTGGCTATGCTGCCTAGCAGGGCCTCTTCACCTGCAGCAGTGCAGATCCTGGGCAGGGGACACATGGAGGCTGGGAAGCTTCACATCTGCAAAACTTTTAAATTGGAAAATCAACCCCAGCTTGATTTTGGTTCTGCATCTGATGTATACAATGGCATCTTCTAGCATCCTGGCTAGCTGATCACTGTTGATGGTGTTTTCCTGACAGTTGTGGTCCACAACACATTTCCTTTCCATTTTTACCCACAGCTATTCAAAAGAGCAGAGTTTGCAGAGTAGAGCTGTGTAAAGTGCTCATGGTTCCAAATGTGACCCAGAGGGTCAGGGCTGCAGGATAAATTAGAGGCAGATTTCCACTGATACTTGAGCATCTCTAGATGCAGATCAGTGCCTGCTTCATATTTTTAAAGCTTCCAGGCACCTTGTTGCCACAGTGAGTAGGGAACACACTGGCTGTTGAAAATCCCAGAGCCTGAACGTATTTAAGCACTGTTGCGTATTGCTTCCTCAGATCAAGACAACTGAACTCTCTGAAAGCACTGGGCTGCAGTCAGTACCTATCTGACCTTCCAAACACTAATAAACATTTGGTGCATGGGCTGCAAGCTTAAGGCTTCATCTGAACAAAGCTTAAATTATATCCATTGATTTCATCATGGAAGTGATGGTCCACTCCTGAACATGCCAAATTCATTTATGCTAGGGTATGGCCTGGAATGACATTTTTTTCATAAAAACTAATGGATTCTCATTCTCCTGCTCTGAGTCAGAGTTTAAATCTACAAGCCATTCTCAACACAACTGAAACTGAAAACGAACACATCGAAGTGAAATTTTCAAAGTGACATTTGAATCCCCTTTCTCTGATGAAAACCCACCTATTGATCCAGCCAAATGACTGCAGTCTCCACAGGTCCATCTTGCAAAGCCTCTTGACCGGCTTATTACTGCAATTCTTCAGGTGCACTGTGATCGTCTTTCAATAGAGGACAGGTGCCAGCTAATCAACTGAAAAAATGAAAACTCCTAGAGATAAAAACCTAGTCCTGGTTAAAGCTATGGCAAAATTCCCATGTAAATCAGTGGCTACATGTATCTTAGACATTATATTGAGTCTGAATTTCTATTTGAATACTGACTTTCTGATTTACACCATGGGTTTGACTTGGAATAAACTAATTTATTGCCTTTTCCCCTGCAGCTTGAGCAGTGAAGCTGCTGGCTCACATGGGAGCTGTTCCACTAGGTGTGGTGTGGTGGGATCCAGCTGGCTTGGATCAGGTGGTCCATGTTCAGGGAAACTTTGTGGTTTCAGTTCCCTTTGCTCCTCCTATACCCTCCACCACTTGTTCCTATCATCCCACTATAAAATATGTACCTGGTCTGGTCTGAACAGGAGCCCTGCTGTTTCTGGACTGCTGCCTACAAGAGCAACTTGGGGTGCTGAGGAGAACTGAATCCTTGTGAAAGAACAAAACTGGGTCCTTTGTGGAAAAATACTTTGACTTTCCATTGGAAGGCTGTGGATACAGATCAATTTCCTAGCAAAGGAGAATAAGTCATATGAAGGAGTCTGTCATAGTGAGAAATAAAAATATGGGCGTAGCTGACAGGCTTGAGATTGGTCTTGATGAAGACCAACAAGCCAATAGTAGGCTAAGACCCATGGTGTAGCTGAACCAGGCTGGGGCCACCTGGATTGGCTAATTGAAGTCCAAAGGCTGGCACCACTGTTGGAGGCAGTACAAGCATAGTCAAAAGGAGAAGGATTTCTTTCATGATTTGCAAACAGAGTATCACAGTTCATATGCCTTGTGTGTGGGTGCATGGCAGTGTGTGCACATGCCTTGCCTTGCCCTAAATGGCCTCTAACTATAGAAGTTAATAGCTTTGATGCAGCATTCCTAAAAGGAAATGTTTGTCAATTTTGTTCTAAGTGTTTGAGCTCAACAGTCTTCACTCAACATGTCAAATAAGAGAAAATCATCTTGGCTTATAGTTATGATTTTCTATCTTAGCACTAGAGATGTCTGGAGAACAAACTAACTCTTCAGTTTGTGTTTTGCTTTGCTTTTTTATCCATCTAAGCCTTGCCAGGCAACTCTGTAGTTCTTCTGTACCACTGTAAAATCTGCTGGGGTATGGGTGGGGAGACACATCTGGAATGCACTGAGGTGGTGTTTTTGGTAAGTCACAGCTTATGTGACTTAAGGGGAAAGCTGAGATTTGAAGCTAGGCAAGAACTGAAAACAAGTTCATGATGGACACCTGAGGTCCATGCTACTGCACAGGTCAAGGACAGCCACACTACCATAGGCAGGGGAGAACTGGTACCTCCTATTTCATGTGTACCTTGGGATTCCTGTGCTCAGATTGGAAAAAGGATGAGCCTAGACCCTCAGGTGACTAACAGATTCACAGAAAAGCAAAGAAACTTGCAGTGAATTGTCCTGGTTTGAGCCAGGATTAAGCTAATTTTTCTTTTACTGATTTTTTTTTTTTCCTTCAGTAAGCTTTCTTTTAACTAGCAGCAAGTGTTCCAGTTAGTGGACTGGTAACACTGGAATGTTTATGTTTCTGCTGAGATGCCAAGGTCAGTTTGTTCTACTCAGTGAATCTGCCACTGCAGATGCTACTGAGAGCAGGAGAGTTGTATCTATGACCCCCTGTAGGGGAGCTGGACTAGACAGACAGCAGAACTGACCAAAGGGATTCCATTCCATAGATCTACGTAAGCTCCGAGGAAGGTCAGAGATCACAGAAGACAACTTCCTTCCTGCTTCTTCTTCCCTTCTCTTCTGTCCATGGCCGGTGTCCAGGGAGGACTCCATCCATCCATCACCATCGACCCCAGGCTCAGCCCTGACCCTCATAACTCTCCCCACAGCCCTGTCTGCTCTGCTGTTATCTCAGACAGTGGTCTGAGAGTTTTCGGGACTGCTCACAGCTCCGAGAGTGCCAGGGGAGTTGCTGGGGGTGGGGGGAGGCAAGAGGCTTTTGCACATTCCTGAACATACTTGTATATAATTGTACATATAATTAAAGCTGTCTAATCTAGTTTTCAATCCAGCAAAGTCTCTCCCCTAATTCTCTCTCTCCTTTCCTACCTGGGTGGGAGGGGGAGGAGATCAAGACCATTGTTTGTCTCCGGTTTATTTTTCGATTCTGAGTCAAACCACGACATGAATAAAGAAAGGGGACAGAACGCAAGCTGTTTGTTCCAAGCTAAATGGGATCAGCTCATCTCAGGACTTTGGGTGCCTGAGTGTCTTTGTTCAGGATCCTGCCCAAAATGCCTTTGATGACCTGGGCCGAAATGGGTGGAGAGGTGTCTCTAATACCTACAGGCTGGTAACCAACTCTCCAGTAGCATCAAAACAAACAGAAAAACTCTATGTACCATTTTGGTAATTCTACCATCTGGTCATGACTGCTTTTTGAGATTGTTAAATGCATGGGACCAAAGTGGATAGAAAACTGTTTGGGTTAATCTGAGCTGTTGCAAAACATGCTACCTGGCAATTCAGAATGGCTGTTGAAATATTTGTGTTAGGGGTTTGCTTTTATAGTAGCACTGTGCAATACAGAGAATGAACAGCCTTGTGGACATAATGTTGGCTTCCCCCATTATGGGATGCTCTCTCCCTTTTCATTTCAGCCTTGGTAAGTGCACACCAAAGATTTTCTACTTCTTCTGTTTCAAAGGGAATCTCTACCCACCCACAAGTACCAATACCTACTTCCTCTGGTCTTCACAATATGTTACTGGCTCAAACACCTTGTGTGCACTCCCTGGGATAAGAGGCACATAATACAGGGAGTGGTAGAGCTACACTGATTCTTGGGACTCACAGTAATGGTACCCAGTTAAAGGATTAGTGGGGGGCCTCAGATTTGTTTGCAGAGTCCTGTGTGTCTTTTCTTGCCATCAAAGCGACCGTGAGAAATTGTGGTTTTCATTTTTTGCATATGGGAAAGAGGATGGCTTTGTGCATTGGCTGTTTAAAAATACTTCAAAAGAGCTTGAATCAGTCCATGGCTGCACTATATACAAATTAAAATAATTGATTTTTGGCAGCCTTTTAGGAGATCTATAAATTAAAGGGATCGCATTTCTGATACATTTTGGGGGGACTTCATTTTATGTTGACTTTCAGAGTGCCCTCCCTCCTGGAGTTGGAAATTGGCCACCAAACCATTTGCTCTTCCTCCCATCATAGGAGTCACTGGCTCTCCTTAAGGAGCACCCATGGACAGTGGGTCCTGGACCCATGCTAGCAAGATCTGTTCCCTTCCCTTTCATTTCTGCTTTGAGAACTTTACATCAAGAAATAGAAACTGCCCCAAACCCAACAGGAACCGCCCCTCTGGGGAGTCTGTTTCTGTCTCTTTGTCTCCATTAGTAGAAATTGATACCCTCACCCAGTTTGTGTTGCACCTGGGCTGTCCCCATTCTGTGCACTGATGGCAATGGGTTCAGCTCTATCTGTGATGACCTAAAAATAGCACTCAATTAACATTGCATTTCAAGAATTGGAAAATTTCCCAGAAGTCCATTCTTTTTTTTCTTTTTCTGTTTCATTACATTTTACAGTAATAATACACAAGCCTGTAGAAAACATGACGGGTAATGAAAAAATGTAATTAATATAAGCAGTGTAAAGCATTTTTTTCCCTCTGTTGTCCTTGCAGAAAATTACTGCTTTAAACTGAGCAGGATGTGAAAATGCATAAAGCAAACAGTAATATGCTGTGGTTTGTAAATATCTTATGCAAAATAGTTAAGTCAACTGCTGTTTATTTTTCTTACTTTGTGTCACAAGCTCTTACTTTCTTTTGTTCGTTACTTTTTCCATTTGTTCTCTTTTGTGGGCTTGCTCTCTTTCATCTTAAGGAAGCCACTGGCTTAACTATATTTTTTTCTGTTACAGCTAATTTAATCAAACATATAGGACAGGGTATTCCATCTCTTAACATCTCCTCCTGTTTGCTGGCTCTGTAGTGAGCCAGGTCCTCACTATACTGAGGATCTGCTCTCATTGTTTTGGGATTAAAGAAGAAAAGGAAAGCACCCTTTTATCCTGCAAACAAACAAGTAATTAGCCCAAATCCTGCAATAGCTTTATGACAAACTGTAGCATTCCTGACTGTTACTGTAGGATTCTGGAGTTTTTTTACAAGGCTGCCTGGTCACAGTTCTGAAATGGGCTGTGACCAATATGCAGTCTACATTAACTGGTATGGCATGGTATATTCCAGCTATCCTTGGGATGTTTCTCTCTGGCTATCTCTAGAAATTGTAATACCCAGCGATATCTGAAGGTCACAGCAGAGTTTCTGAGCTGAAATACAAAACAGCATTCCAAACACATCTTCTGTGGCCAGACAAGAAACTGCTTATGGTTTATTTTCCCTCCCCCATCTCCACAGCTGACATCCAGTATTAGTTATTGTTTATTTTTGTCTTGTTCCTGGTTCTAAAGGTTTCCCTTATGGCCCTAGTTTATATGAACTTTCAGATATCACTTGGGGCTTCTCTGCCTCATCCCCTCTGATGTAGCCTGTTCCCCTCTGAAGGTAGGTTTCCCCAGCTGAAGATCTGTGCCTCTCTCCTGTGGCATTCTGTGCAGCCATTTGGAGTCCCAGATGTAGGAAATGAAATAATCCACGCTCATACAGTCATGAAAGTGCCCATCTGGCACACAGGAACATCACGCATTGGAAGCACACAAGCGTGAGCTCACTTTTGTTATGGCATTTCATAAACAGAGATGCAGTGAGCCAGCAAGTAAGGTCCTTTGGATAATAACAATCGTTTCCACCACACGTTATGTTTAAAAAATAAGGAAAGAAAAAATCAAGACAAACTGGAAAGATTTGCTCTGAGGCTTCTGAAGAGAAATTTCTACTTATAAATGTTTTTCCCAGTGGCCTGCTGTACTTACATCTCTCTGGCTCTCTTCTGCTCTCTATGTAGACATAAGACAATGGTGACAGTTGAAATGTAGACAGTTAACTCTTAGTTAGCTCTGAAAGCTCTTCTTCCTCACTGTTCTGTTAAAGAAAGGAAATACTAGATCATACTTACAGAAGTGAGTTCTATAAAAACAAATTGCATGTTACTGCTTTCTTATCACTACATAAAACTCACAGAAACAGTCTAATAAATGACCTCACCACTCAATTTTGAAGTATACAAATTAAAGACAGCAACAGATAAGCCAAGAGAGATTAATGTACAGTGTGTGTGCCTGTATGTGTGTGTTTGCATGCCTCTATGAGGATATATACCCATATGTTGTTGACATTCAACCCCTGGAATTATAATTAGGGAAAAAGGCAGATGTGTAAATTTATCTTGCTGGGTAGTGTATATATGTTGCACCAGTTCCTGATTAATTCAGGGTTTGAACACTATTTACTCCAAGGCACAAGGTTTCTGTTGGGATATGTTGGCTAATAAAGGGGTGGAATATGAGGAAACTATGAACAGCCTGAAATTATAGACTAAGTTCAAAACCAGTAAGTAAAATGCAAGGTTATTTATATTATTTTAGCTTTGTTAAGTAATTGAAAAATGACAACCTAGGCATTTTGTTGGATGTCACTGCATGCAGTAAAGAAATCTTGGGATGCATTAAACATCTCAAAAAACCCACCATTAGCCCTTTTGACAGTGCTGGATCTTCAGAGGAATTACTTCTCAAAGGGAGGAGACTTCTAAGGTCAGGGAAGAGCAGAAAGAGGTATCAGGTCTCCTGGACCATTGCTGGAAAACCATGCCCATTCTAAAGTGGGGGCCTGGGCCTGCCAGGGACAGGGCATGCCACTCCATGGTTTATGAACATTATAAATTATGGATAATAGTAAAAGAAAATAGTCTCTGCATTTTACATGAGCCATTTTTGTATTGTATTTGGCAAACAATATCTGGTCCAGTATATTTTAAATACTAAGTGCTAAGTTGGGAAAACAATGAGATGTTTGTAAATATGATAGACCATTACAATATACTGCTTCTCATTTGAAAAGTCATTTGTGCAAGAAATGATTATTGACCCATGATATGTAAATGATTGAAATGCAGAAATTAATATTTGGGTCAACTCATGTATTTTTCAACCATGAAATGAAAAGCTCAGTATCCACATTCCAATTCATACATGAAAGCATTACAGCACTATTACTTGGCTATTTTATTAATTTATTATTGTCTTAGTTAATGATATACAGAGTTATATCTCTACTTTCAAATGAGGAAAAGGCTTGCCATGACAGTAATGTTTCAGCCCAGGAATGTCCCTTATTCTGGACTCTTCTTGTACAGTGACAGTAAGCCAAATTCACAGCTGATGGAAGCAAATAAACAGCGCCGCTTGCATTAAGGAGTTTTTGTCCCTAATATACCTTAAATGTTGCACAGGGAGGACTGGCTCCTGCATTGCAGCTCCTCTGTTCCCACTGGGCTTGATTCTCATCTCCTTCATGTGAATTTTACATCAGTGTGATGCTCCTTATTTACTGCAAACAATCCAGAAATGTAAATCAGCACAGGATCAGGGCATTTAGTACTGTGAGGTAGTTGACTTGTAGTCACTTACTCTAAGCAGTTTTGTTTCTGCTCCCCCCTCCTCTTTCCCTGAGCCACAAGAAAGTCAGTGGGAGTGTGGGGTTTTTAACAGCACTGGTGGGAGTTCACATTTGTCCTGAGGGAGCCACAACAGACCCCTCTGCCTAAGATAACTTAAGTTACAGTGAATTGAGTGCTCATCAGACATGCCAGGTTGTTGCCTCAGGGACTCATGTGCGCTCTCTCCCCCTAGAATGAGCATCCCAAGACCTGGAGCAGCAGTTCAACCTTAGTCCGTGATACACTCCATCCCCAAGGTGGAAAGAAGGCAGCCCTGTGACTCTGGAATGAGGTACTTACTTCATCAGTGTCATGGTTTTAGCCAATAACCTCTCAGTTATTCCCCCACTATCCTCCCACACAAAGATGAAAAGGAGAATAAGCAAGCAGGACTTTTAGGTTGGAAAAAACCCCTAGAATAGGTTTAATGAAGTAGTAATAATAATAATGATGAATTACAAATACATAAATACAGAACCCACACTCCTCAGTTGGTAATTACTTCCTGACCAGAGAAGTCCCAAACAGCAGCAGATGGGGGTGCCCAAGTCCAGGGTCCCAGTGACAGTCCACAACAGTCTTGGAGCAGCCAAGCCAGTCCTACTCAGGGAGTCAGGAGAAGGTGACCTGTCTCAGTAAATAATGCTCTCCTCTGGCAAGAAAACAGCATGCAGAAGCAGCAGAGGATGTAATAACAACCAAACCCAACCCAGCCAGCACAAGGCTCTGAGGAGCCATTTTTTACTGAGCACCCTGGGCAGGAGCGCTGTGATTGGTCCGTTTGGGTCACCTGACCCACCCTCTCCTGCCCACAGGCAGGGCTGCTCCCTGCGCTCTGTGACTGGCACAGCCACGGGCGGCAGCCACTCGGGAATGTCTCAGGCCAGTACAGCTACAGGGAATTTTTATCCTGCTTCTCTTAAACCAGGACAATCAGCCACTCAATGCAAAGGTGCTCAGCTGAGGTTGTCTACAAGGGACAAGCTGTGCAAGCTAGATCTACTATATGGTTGGCTCTTGGGCTGTTACCCGTTACATTTCAATTCCACTGGCCACCAAGCTTAGCTGGGTTGAGTCTGATTTAAGGTCAAGCATCCAAATAATTAATTACTATCCTATAAACCATGTGCTCCATCTTCATGGCTTTTCATGCAAAAGTAAACAATGCCTCTTTCTTTGTGCCACAGGGTATTGTATCACTTGATGGACCTATCTCCTTAAAGAGATGCATCATTTACATATAAATGTATGAGTGAAACCCAGAATTATATTTGTGATAGACAAAATGAATGAAGAAGAGATGGGCAAAACAATTTAGATAATACCAAAAGCAAAGCATCACAGCCAAATCAGGATTAACCCATGAAGCATGATGTGTTTCATGAAATGACTTTGGTATTGTCTAAAAAATACAGTGACTCGAATTAAGCAGGGCAGTATTGCATCAAGGTTGCTCCAGTGTTTATATCTGTTACAGACATATTGGGTCATGTCTATGAGAATGGACTAGATTTTTAAAAAAAACTGAAGTTATATCTGCATATGTTTTATAGATGAAGCATTTTAAAGATTTATTTTGCATAAAACAATTTTATATTTTTGATACAAGTTATTTTAAACAGCTTTAAAAGGCAATAGACCCAGTGGTACATGGCTTGCAAGATAAGGAAGTCCCAGTATAAGAGCATTTTGGGTGTTGTAGAACAAATACAGCTACCCCAGCACTATATAAAACGGTGATGGAGGTGAAGCAAGGGTTGGGGCGATATTCAGTGATGTAGCCACTGCCCTCATGGTGTGATTTCAAAGCTGCCCACACCAGCCAGCTGTATGGGAGGGGTGACATCCTCCTGGTGCTGCTGAATTAATCATCCTCTGGTTTTCTTATCCTCTGGTGCAAAAGGCAGACCCAGATGACTAATTCTGGCAATAGAGGCCCTACATGTCAATGAGACCTCCCCTTGATAGAGGTGTGATTTGGTTTTTATTTTCTTGCAGCCCATTAATTTATTTGAGGCTAATGGCTGATGTCAATCATAGTGTTAGGAGGGAGAAGCACGATTTGTACTAGCAGCCTAAAAAAGATGGCATGTACACCAGGAATAGCAGGAACAGAGGGTGTGGTTTCTTGATGCTTTGACCACAGAGGAAGAGCAGGATTGACAGAGCCTCTCCTCAAAAGCCAGTGCCTTCCCCCTGCTCATTTGCAGGGCAGTGCCAGCTGAGAGCACAGCCAAGGTGTAAGCGGAAGAACATGTGCTATTTTGCAACGGATTCATGGGGAACTCTCAAACCAACAAGGTGATGATTGCTGTGGCCCCAACCAAGCGCAGCCTTTGTTTAACTTTACTAGTATAAGTAAGCTAATTGGCGTCACTGGGCCTGTATGCGTGCTTAAAAGTTATGGCTGTGTTAAAATGCTTTGGTGGGTCAGGGAATAATGGGTGTTTAGCACCTTGCAGGACGCAAGGGAGCAAGACTTGCCATGACCTTCTGCAAAGTAGGGGGTGTGCCCCAGAGGGCCTGATTTTGCTCAGCCTGTGGTTGCGCTGCCCCACGCACTCCACAGCCGCATAATGCTGGGGATTGTCTAAACCATGAAACAACATGTTGTACCAGGGCAGCCAAAACCAACAATAAAATTAGCAGGAGCCAGTCCAGCTGACTCTATGAGAAGCTGCAGAGTTTCAAAATTAATCTTAAATTTACCTCCAACCCTGAAAAGAAAACTAATTGCAGAATGTAAGGCTCCCTGAACATGTTAGGGAGCTTGATGGGAATACCTCAGAAAAAACACACTTTATCTAAAGCCCCCATTTTAATTGTATCAATTCTGCCAATTAATGATAATGGAAGAGCAGTCCAATTAGCTAAATAGCTAATAGTTTTATCAAGCAGAGGCTGGCAATTTAAAGCAAACAAATTCTTTCTAATTTTATCCCCTTGCACACCAAGATGTTTAAAGGATAATGGGGGATCCAATAAAGGATATTGCTGAAATAGAGCTACATTTAAATCACCTAATGGCTTTAAGAGTTTTACCCCAATTAACAAAGAAGAAACATGATCAGTCAGTGACTTCAGCATAATATCTAAAAATCTTCATTAAAAAAATAACATATTCTCCAACAAATGGCAGAATGAAAAACTGACTTTTCCCTTAAAACATTGATCT
Source organism: Hemiprocne comata (assembly GCA_020745705.1). Taxonomy (NCBI): domain Eukaryota; kingdom Metazoa; phylum Chordata; class Aves; order Apodiformes; family Apodidae; genus Hemiprocne; species Hemiprocne comata. Next base: position 17,217,861 of record CM036593.1, on the reverse strand, counting down.
CTCCCAAAACAAAGGCTCCTCTGTAACAGCAAAAGTATCAGAGAAAAAAGACTCTCCTGTGTAAACCCCAGTATATAAATCATCTTCAAACTACGGTCATTAGTTTTAACATAACTGTGGATTTGAATAAAGGATTAAAACGATTGACCTATCTAACATATTTAAGACCAAATCCTACTGTTACCTAAATCTGAAATAAGTTAAGGCTATTGAAGAGAATCAAAAGCCTTTTCAAAATCAATAGCCAGAACAAATTCCTCATGATCATAATTTTGAGGATAAAAAATCCATTACAGTGATGTCTTTGATTGCTATTAATGAAGCAATCTGGAATAAATCCAGAGTGATCCATATGGATAATCAAATCTCTCATTTTCTCACATTTTACAGGGCTCAGATTTGGGGCCAGATTTATCTGACAGTGATAGGCAAAAGGCTCCTTTCCTTTTGACACTGGGCTGCCCAGCCTGGACAGTTGATGACATGGTCTCTAAACGGAGCTAGAGGAGCAACATGCTCAATGGTCAGAGAAAGAAGAGCTCAAATAAATCGGCTTCCAGCCTCCATCACAGATCCTCAATTACCTCTCCTTCACTGCAGGTCTTGTGGAGGTTACCACGGGCTGCAGAAACCCCAGGGCTGCTCCTCCCTGTGCTCCCACACAATGCCACTCCAGGTGCTTTATTGCTCTTCTCTGCCATATTCTTTCCAGACAGGACTCCAGCACCTTGCCCGTCAGCACCAGTTTTATGGCCTCCAGATATATCCTAACCAGTCTCTTCACCCACTAGCAGTCCCCACTTTCCCTGCACCCCCTGCTGCCATCCAGGCCACCTCCATGAGCCAGCCTGCCTTCTTTCTGCCCATTGCCCTGCATCTCCTGCCATCTGGCTGTTGTCTACCCTGGTGTCTCAGTTTCTCCCAGCAAAGCTGACCACCCGCATTCTAGTTCCCTTGGAGTGGCTGATAAATTTGCCACTTCCCAGCATAAGAGTTTGAAAATTTCAGCAGAAAACCATTAGTGGTAGAAAGGAATACACAGTTTCTATGTGTGACTTTTTTGCTGCCTGTAACACCTCTCTAGGGTAGGTGCCCACCTCCTTCGCATTCCCCTGAAGTCAGAGTTGCCTGTGGTCTGGAAGCTGTCACATCCCACAAAATGCTCCTGGCCCCATGCCACAGGGCCAAGACTTGGGCCCCAGTTTCTGAGCAACACTGTTTTGGTCAGAATTCAATAAAGTACTTGGTATGATATGAACCTGGTAAGAATCAATTCTTATTTGAAACCAAATTTTAGGCCTCAAGCAAGAAAAAAATGTTAGACAGCAGGTCAATATGCTTTGTATGGGTAGCACACTAGGTCAGAAAGATTCTGAACTTTCACCTTTATTATCACCCTAAATTATCTTTGAGTCAAATTTCTATTCACAGGTTTAACAGCACCTTTTCCTTGTAATCTACTGACTGCACATTGAAGGCAAAAGCCCTGGGGTTTGGGTTTTTTTTATATATTTTATCCAAAGCAGATGCAAAAGAAAAGCTGATCTCTATGTAAGAAATAGTTCCAACCATCTGCCTCCAACAGCTGAAATTATAAAAGATTTCACTCTAAGTTCACAACTAACTGATAGTCTTCTGTTGCTCCCACCCCTGCAACACTTTTCTGCATTTAGTTGCCACTAAAACCTATGCAGGTCCGAGATGGCTTCTGCTACAAGTGCTGCTTCTATCATGTCAGCCAACTCAAGGGATCCATATCTCAGAGGTGCCTCTTTGTAAAAGGGTGCACTTGTGTGACTAGGGTCAATATAAATTGCTGTCTACACTTATTAAAAATTATGTAAACATAAAAACCTAAGACCAAGCACACTAGCTTGAACAAAAATCCAGCTATTCCAATATTTTATGTCTGTAAACTGCCAGCAGTGGATGTTCAGAACTGCCAGTTCAAAAACACGTCAAAGGCTGCACTTTTGCTGGTGTTACATACCCTCCCAGGTATCTGTGACTTAGGCAATCCTGTCCAGACTTGCTGGTAGCTGGTGGGGTTACCAAAATCTTAAACTACACTGGAGGCCAGTTGTTGCCAAATCTTGAGAATATACAGAGATTGCTGTTGTCATTTTAGAGTACAAGTATTTTTTTTCCTACTTTTCAAAGTTCTGTAATGATACCTGCAACCTACCTAAATGGATCACATTTGTTCTTCACTGCCCACAGTACTGAAGAGTTTTCCTCAAATCCTTTAATGGGCTTGAACCTGAGTGGTGAAAGCAGTTGCTTCATCATGAGCTTTCTGGAACTTGTGCAGACACAGTAGCTCTGGAAACACCTGTGAAATATTAAGAGGCCTGTTAGGTAAATTAAGAGAACGTAAGTAACCTGAACCAGCACTGGCAACATCAATGTTCTGTACTGTTGATGAGAGAGAATAAGTATTCACTACCAATATTTGCCCTTGCAGATAGGTGTTTCTAAGAGCAAAAGTGTTAAGCTGTGGCATTTATAGGATAGTTCGGAGACTGTGGAGCAGGCTCCAGGAAGCTTGCCAGTCCCAACACTGCCCAGCCAAGTGACAATCTATAATGCCCACAGAGCAGCTCCTACATAAGCTAGACATCTCATCTAATTTAAGGGGTATCCTTAAATATGCAGCAGACTCAGTACAGAAGTTTGACATGAAAAGTGAGGTTTTTTTCACCTGTACAGAGGCAGTGCCTAAGATGGAAGGAGCAGGGAATGGGGCAGGGGTGGAGTGCTTCAGCCTGTTGAGTCTGCCTGTCATGGCACTGACATAGAAGAACTCTTCCACCATGAAGTAATGATATCAAAAGTAAGATTATTTCTTTGGAGTCAGCCAGTGTAAAAGAAGGGATTAAGTTTTCTTCCCAATGTTATTAAGAGTCTCTACCAACAACACTAATGTGCACCTCTGTCACTAGTAAGCTCAGGGACGCAGACTGAAAAATATAAATGAAGTTACAAATTCCATTAGAGTTTCTGAAACCAAAGGAAATTTACCACCGGAGGATTCCAAACCCCTGGAATGCATGTTAGGCTGTGCTGAACAGATGTAACTATCTCACCACATGGAGTAAGAGCAAGGAGAGAGACTTTTTATGATGTTCTACCAGTTAAAAAGAAGACAGAGCACACAGCTTATTTTTATAAATAAATGTGTTACCTGAAGAATGGTTGCACACGCTTATTTGCATAGGCTTTGGTATACATCTGTAGTCTTTAATATATTATTCCAAACGTTGAGTATTTAATATAATTAATGTCAATATGTTTGGCTTATTTGTTAAAGAAGAAAAGCAATTTTTAAGTAGCCTTTTGGATGTGTAAAACTTTAGAATTTCTCCCTAGTGTTTTCCAAATCAGGTTCCTTTTTTGCAGTCCTGCACAGAGAGTGTGAGTTTTATGCACCACCTAAGACTTTTTCTGAAGATAGTTTAAATTGCATCTAAGTGACAACAAGGCCTTGAACTGGCCCTCAACACAGAGTGGGGTTCACCTACTACAAGCAACGTCAGAAATCTACATAGTATAAACTAGCTTTGTGACAAGTCAAACATTATGATTTCCTGTTAAATTCAAAAAACATTTTGCATATTTACATTTGTTATAGTGACACATGCAATCTACTTTTCAACCAAAGCAAACCCTACTTCCCTTCACTGAACTTCTGGATAGTCTTTGACAGGAGCAAGACCTTCACAGCAGTTACATTCAGAGGCTTATTACAACATGCCATGGACAGAAGTAAATCTCAAATAGTAAAAGAGAGTACAGCTGTGGTGAAATGCCCAGACGTAGTGATAAAGAAGGTCAAGGTGGGCACTTTTTTGTACCCGTTAACCCTGCAGAGAGGCCACACAAATTTAGAAGTTTTTCCTAAGCCAAAGGACCGGTCCTATCAGCAGCAAGTAACAGCAGTGTGGGAAACTGAGCATACAGACTCCTATCTCTTACCACTTACCTCTCTTTTCTTGGTAGAAACTCAGCACGGAATTTACATTTAAGTAAAATGACAGTACAAGATTGACCAGATGCCTCTTGGAAGCAATGGGAATATTTTCCCTTTACTTTGGTTCTTGGATTAAGCTCTAAATGAGATCAGAGCTAGATTTGATCCGTGGAGGCATACAGGAAAAGGAAACTGTGCTTCTCTATTTAATTGGACAAGCAAAGTGCTTTATTGAGGCCTGAAATAGGATGTGAGATTCCATGACAAGCTCAGGTTGTTTTTTGTCCTCACGTAGCTCTAATTTAACACATAGAAGCTTATGTTCCATATCATGGGGCCCTTGATCCTGAGCAATAAATATAGTATCTTCCCTAGAAGCCTGAAGGCCCTGCTTTATAGCCTTGGCAAGAGAGCATACATTGGCCTTGTTGGTTGATTTGTTAATTCAAACAAGAAGAGCAGAATCCTAAAACTTTGGCCAAATTAACATCTTTTTATGTTCCCGTGAGCCAATATTGTTGTGGAAACCTGGAAGCAGTAGTCAAGTCTTTGATGATTTATTTAGTAGGAGTCATCTAGTAGCTAATTGTCTGCAATTTTTAACCTCATTCATGTGCACTGCTCATTCTTCTTCCAGCATCTGCAGTTTTCTCCTTAAGCTTTCTTACATCTCTGTAACATTTCCAGACAACAGTTCAACTTTATCACAAATATTTTTATGAACTTGCCAAACAACATTCAAGATCTTCAGACTCAAAAGTAGAAGATAAAATCATCCTCAGAGGGCACCTCACCCTTCTCCACCCAGGCACATGAAAAAATCCCAGCTTTAGGCTCCAACATTTTACATTTAGAATGAGTCACAGCTTAGGTTTGGGTTTTCTTTTGGGTTTGGTGTTTTGTGGTTGGCTTTTTTTTGTGTGTGTTTTGGAACTTTCAGCTTTCCATTCTTCTGGATTTTTCACCTTGGACCCATATCAAAAGAGAGAAAGTACTGGTGAGCCATGTAAAAGAACCATCTGCCTTTTCTGTCTGCACTGCAGATCCTGCCATCTCTGTAGCACTGGCACCAGTGACATGTATGGCAGTCAATGCAGGTGCACCATAGGAAGAATGAGTGATGACCAGGCAGGGAGGTTTTGGCCAGGAGTGCAGAAGACTTTTGTACCATATTGGTAGTAATTTTTAGTAGAGATCAAAGTTAACTAAATGCTTAAGACATTTGATGACTGTAACCTAGATCTTCCTCAGTAACTTCAAAGAAGAATCTGATTCACTGTGTGGTTCTGTTTCCACCATGGTTTAAGGATGGTCTTGATGTCTGTTAATTCATAAAAATATAACAGTTCTAGTCAGATTTTTGGTTAATCTCACGTGATTCTTCATGAGATAGAAAACTCTTTCTGTTAGTTTTCTGCATTCAATTATTCTAGTGCGTGATTCAGCAACTGTCACGTGTCTCTTTTGGGGTGGGTTCATGCCATGTCTGGACGAAGGGCTCTAAAAGCCTGAGTTCTGTCTCCTTTTTGCATGCTTATGAAGAAGCCAGGGTCCCTTGGGAGATGGAAGATAATCTATTTGGGCAACATTATCACCATCATCTACTATGATCCATGCCTGCAGGGACATATTTTTAGAAGAATAAATTCTATTTTGCTAATGGAGCCATTGTTTAAATGTAAAATAGAGTACCCACCCATGCTGTATGTTGTGTAATTTTATAATACTATGTCTAGATGAGTGTTGGCATTCTACCTACGTACTTAACTACACCCAGGAATGCTGGTATTACACAATTGCACACATCCTGTTGACTAATTACATAATAGTTAGTATTTTTAATATTCAAAGATGCACTCAAATTGGTTATGCAAGATTTTATGTCACTGCAAAGTAAATCCAAACCATAACAAATATATGCACTGAACAATGCTGTTCAGATAGCTTACTGAGCACAGACTTCCCTTCCAGCAGACAGCACATAATATCTCATACTTTTTAAGTACGTTTGGCAGACCCTCCCTCTCCCACTGTTGCTTTGTTTACACCTGCTTTATAAAACTGGTAATTTCGTATTCAAGACAGCTAGAATTTTTCTGTAGTCTGCCCACTTCTGAGTTACGATCACTTACTACCAGAGACAATTTTTGACTGAAAAAGCACTGTGACATGCCTGGGGAAGGAATATTGTTCTTTACAATGGCAATTCTGGAAGGAATCTGGAAAATTAACTTTAAGTTAGCAATTACCTACAAAAATATCCCAAATACTGTTGTTTTAAGAAAGCACTATGATGAGCCACTTGGCCTTGGAACAGATGTTCCACAAGCTTGAGTGGAGTGTCTTGATCTGGGGTTTTGGTTCTCGTGATGGAGATGAGAGGACAGATGCAAAGTCTGGCTCACCATTTGGATTTGGGGGCTTTAAGGTCACAGACTTTCTGTTGCAATCCTGTCTTATATGCACTGAAAAAATTGTTTATGTAATGTAACTTCTAAACTTGTTGTTAATTCAGTCAAAATTCACAGAAGACACAGAGGCCAAGCCCTGGCTCTTGCCCAGGGCATAGTTTTATTAGCTGCTACGCACCAAGTGGATCATATTTGATGTTTCAATGGTGTTTCTGGCCTGACGTTCCTAGTTTCCTTGGAGTTCCTGATTGTGCATATAGACCTTTATAATGGAAAAGATGGAAAATATGAACTGTGCTCTCACCTCCAACTAGGTGTTTGTGGGACAACAGTAAAGAACAACAAACATTTTGCACAAAGCTTCTTATTTTTTCTCTTCATGAATTTGATTTTGAACTTTCATTTACTGTGGTGGCAAGTGATTTTTCAAGGCTTTGAGAACAAATCACTGCCCAGGAGTTTCTTATTGGACTGTTTCTCTTTTTATGGGGCAAGAGGTTATAGTGCAAGGCCAGCTTCTTTACTGAAGAGCAACTTTTTGCTGCCCTGGTAAGTTAAAACTTGCGTTTCAGTCTAAACGTTTGCCCCTTCCAAGCGGTTATTTTTTAGCAAACCAACACCTCTATGAAAGCAACCTGAAGCTCTTTGGAAGGAGCAGGAAGTAAAGAATACGCAATTAAAAATTGCAATATTCAGGATACATGCAAGGTGGCTTCATGATTACCCCCTCCCCAGAGCCTCAGGAACCCCTTTTCTCTACCCCAAATATCAGCAATAAAGTCAGTACAGTACTGCACTTCTCTGGATCTGGAAGACACCTAAAAAAAGGCCAGCTTTTTGAATTTGTAACCAGGGCTTCTGTTACTTCTAAAGGCTCTTTTATGTTCACTGCTTTCTTACCTGGTGTGCTTTGCCCATGACTCTGGCAGATGAGAATTTTCTGAGGGACAGGGGAGCCATCCTCACCTGTGTACCTTGGTCACCACTGGCAAGCACACAGCAACCTGATTTCACATTGAGAACCAGTGTTTCTTCTGAGAGCAGTTGATCGAGAAACTATTCTTCAAATGTGATGCCCCAGTTGACATAATTGGTCAAATCCCTCCTTTTCCTTCTTTTCTAAAGAAAAACAAAGCCTGCAATGAACTTACACACTTTCCCCAAAAAGAAATGCTGTGGCACATATGGATTTATGATGAACAGTATTTGATTACTGAAAATAATCCAAAACAAAAAATTGCACCTAGCTGACAACAAAAGACCAGCTTGCTTCCTGATGTGACTTTAAATGGCTGAGACATTAAAACACTGAAAAACGGGGTTTATAATGGAAATACTGACAGACTATTAACTATAGAGACACTGCTCTAATAAATGGAATAGCCTGTCGTAATCTCTAGTTCATAAATATGCAAATACAAGGCAGAGGATTTGCTCCAAAGGATGTCTCTATAATTTTAACTGACCTTTACTGATACTAAATGAGCCTGTTGCTTCTGGTTTTGAGCATTAAACAGAAAGTACAGGGAATCCTGTCTCTTGGCATTCAAGGCCCACTCCGGCTCCCATCAGTGCCCATGGCAAAACTCTCACTACCTTCAACAGGAAAATATCTGGCCCCACAACATCTAGAATATGAGACGCCTGGCATTAGACTGAACTCTTGACTGTACTTGATTTTACTCTGTTCTCATCTGTGTTAATTATTATTATATTAATTCTTCTGTTTGGGAGAAATTAAGCACACATTTGCCCCATGTGTCAAGGAGCTTGACCTGCCAAAAGGCACTCACTTGTTCAGTGATAAACAGGCCATAAACACAATGATATAAATGTTGAATTTTAGCCAGTTTCCTGTTCTGGACCAAATGGAGGTAAATCCACTGACTTAATATTTAATAACCTAAATGTAGTTTCTTTTTTGTGCCTCACATTGTACAGTAAGGAATTGGATGGCTAGCAGTTTTGCAGATTCCCAACCCCTAATTATTTTAAGCTATTCATCCTGGTATCTGTCCATTGATGCTCTGCCAAATTGCCAGCAGGGGAGAGATCTGTCCAATCCAGGAGCTAAATGAGTCACTGAGAGTCAATCTGTTTTTTTCCCTTGCTGCTGGGATTTCCTTGGGTCCTGGCCTCTCTCTGCTCCAATCACACACACACAGCTCCAGGCGTGGGTCCTCTTTGGCTTCAGCTGCCTCCTGTCTCCCCATGTCTGCTCTGCTCATCACAGCTGTTGATGGGTTCTCGCCGGCTGGCCACAGAAGACCAACACTCCTATAACACTGCTCTTACAGTTCTTGCTCTGAAGGAAAATGAAGACATCTTGGCCTTGTTGAATTTGCTGCTGAAGTAATGCAGCGGGTATCTAGCCGGAAAGCAAACCACATGAATAAAGTGTGTCATCTGGCTTAGATACTAATTTATTTGCCTTAAGTTCTGGGAACAATATTCACACTTTTTCCAGATAACTCAGTTTAAGTTCCATAGAAACTGAATACTAATATGATTTCTGCAGCATGGAAAACAAATATGAAACAGAGAAAAAATAGACTCATCAGAAATATTAGCTGCTTAGTATTAAAATATCTGACAATGCTACAAATACAATTTATAAACAGGAACATTTAGAGTCTAACTATTCACTAAAAAGCAAATTCCTTGCTTCCCCCCTTTTAGGGTCAGGATTCAATTACACAAAAATATGCAGCAGACTTAAGGACTGCATGTAAGATTAAGATAACTGGTATTTCATGGTAAATGATTAAATTAGCTGACACAGTTTTATCCTGAACTTTGCCATTAAAACTGACATTTTCATGCCACGCACATTGTAGGTTGCTGGTAATCTGAACTGCCTTTCTTCTTTCAAAGACTTTAAATAGCTGAAGAACTCTTGTTCTTTACTCTATTTGCAAATGTGTGGAAAATGTATCTACATCATAACAATATGAACTAAGCACAGAACTTTTTTTTCCTCATCTATTACACAAATACCTTAAGGAAACAGCAAGGAAGTTCCAAATGCCCAGATTCAGCTTTGCAACATGCACTTTAATCAAGTCATTTATGTGTCTCCACAGAGATGAGAACATGCTGTCCTGCTCACCATGAGTAAAAACAGAGAAATGACAGAAGCCTCTTACTAAATGTTTAATTATTCCTAGTGTACAATTCTGAACCACTCTATGTTTATTCCTCTTCAGGCTTGCTTTTTTATGATGGCAAGGAGTTATGGGAATAATTTTTACAGAAAACAGAGTTAGGACTGGATGGATTAAATGTGGGTTGTAGTCACTGTCCTTCATTTGAGCTAGCTGGGAAGGAGCAACTCAACTTCTCTGTGAAGACACTTGGCCTTCAAAGCAAAGTGCAGGCACATGTCATTGCACACAGCAAAGGGAAGGCCAGTCTAATCAGGCACTTGAACTATGAGGGAAGCATACCTTGCAAGTATTGCACTGAGAGGCCACCAGACCTGGGTGGGAAGAAAAGCCACAGAAGCACTGCAGAAATGAAGGAAGGCAGCAGGACATGCAGACAGTGCATCCCTACAAAAGGCCGAGGGTGCATAAGGAATGAGCTCTGGCTGAAAGAGATCTCACAGGCAATGTGATAAAATTCTTCTCTCACCAACAATTTCTCCTCATACTTAGAATAACCTAGAATATCTCAAATTTTAGCTAGCCATGAAGTTCAAAAGAAGCAGCTCTAGCAATAAAAAAGCACAGGGACTGCAGTACTGGGTCAGAACAATGGTCCAGCATGTCCAGGATGTCCATGTAAGTAATTTGTGAAAATGATGCTATAGAAATGACAATTACTATTATAGAATAATCTATCTGAATGGGACACTTAACTCCCCACTCACAGGCTCCGGAAGTTGAAGCTTTATGAGGAAGTCATACATGCATCATATCATACTTCTTTCTGTGCACTGGCACAAAGATTAAAAAAAGTCTCCAAACATTGACTTACAATTTCGAGGGGTAAAACCTTGTCTCTCTACTTCAGCTTTTAGTAAGTAAGGTCTCCGCTGAAACAAGTTGTGGAAGCTCACCAGACACAAAAGAAATGGTGGGATTTATTTCAGCAGAGAATCTGGCCCTTTATTCTTAGTGCAGACCTATCAGAGGTGTGTGCATAACAGGAATGTTATGGCAAAGTTTCTGGATTCCCAGCTGTGCAAGACTTTGGACTCTTTTCCACATCTTGGATCTTCTATCAGTTCTAATCAAGAAGAAACACAGCTTTTTACACAGCACCTTCCCCAGGAGTGAAAATTGCAGTTATACAACCCTCACACAGTCACACCACTATCATCAAAGGATGACTTTCAGTGAAAAGAAATGTCCACAAAGGCAGTTTTATTGTTTGAGAACTCATGCAAAGGCTGAACAATGTAACTCTGATTATCAAAAAATCAAACCTGTATGACCATCTCACAAACTGTGTTATTCAATTAAAACGTCTCAGCTCTCCTACATAATTTCTTGGCTTTTATATATTGTGCAAAAGATATAGCTACTTTTACTTCTCTTTGTACATTTTAAACTTTGAAAACCCTTCACAGCAGAGGTTATATGAATCATCTAGCTTTTCCTATTCCAAAATGTTTCACTGATCATTCATTATTAATTAAGTAAAATGAAGATAGCTATGATAAAATTTGATCTATCTCAAAGTATTAGAAAGGGTATGAAAACATCTTGTTCACAGTACTAACTTTTAGATGACATATGAGGGTATGACCCCAGTTTTTTCACTGTCACATACAATGAGGCTTTTAATAACCCAATCACTTATTATTACATTTTTTTCTCATTCCTAGGCACTAATACTTTCAGCCTAGTCTGCCGTTCAGCAGAAATGCATTAAAATAATATAACCATGAAGGGACTGGATGTTGGTGGCTGGAAGTCTGTCAGTGTCAGAGGTTAGGATCCTAACGAATGTCTAGGTTTTTTTCTAATCAATGTATGTTCTCTGAACAGTTCTACATACATATATGCCTTGATGCCAATGCTAAGGAAAGAGTCTAAGAAGTTGGTGGCTGCTCTTACTTAGATCTGGGATTGACATTTTACAACACATCTGTTAGTGGTGCTTTTTTACTAAACATACTGCAAGGTAACTGCACACAAGGCTTGAAAATACCATGAGAAAACAATCCTTTTCAAGTGGCTCAACACAGGAACGGAACACAGACTAGAGAGGAACCATGCTAATCCAGTGAGTCGAGATCTGGATGCATCTTGCTGCTTGACATTTGGCTATCCAGACTGAAGTTAGCTGGGCTATTTGAGATGTGGTCCACAACTGAATATATCTGGAAAAAGCCATTATACTGTTTACTCATTTACTTCTTAAAATGTTTTCAGTTTCACTAAAAGACCCCTGCAGCTTGGGTCCTCCAGGGTCAGGCCTATGTGTAAGGGAAGCAGACAGGGACAGAAGTTGTGCAAAGCTGGTCATGGACTTAATAAGGGCTTGATTCTGTACCAATGAAATCAACGGGAGTTTGGCTCATGTTTGCAATGGGAGGTGGATCAACGCTTTATGCCAGCTGTTCCCTGCTGGGTAGGGATAATCCCTTTGAAACAAAATATTTAACTTGTTCTCACTCTGTTGTTGTAAGAAGGCTTCCCATGATAATGATGATAATGCTTTCATGAGAATTAAAAGGTGTGTCCCATTTTTTCTTCCAAATATTCCCCATATACTTGCTGGTCCAAAAAAAAAAACAACAAACCAACAAAAAACCCCAAACAAAACAAAACAAAAAAGAGAGAGAGAAAGCTGCTATTAACCAATCGGGTTTACAAAAAACGCCACAGCAATGAGTTACAGGATGGATCATCTGTTTGTTCTGCTAGCCATGACAGCACTTCTCTTTGCAGTTTCCTCAGCCAGAAGATGCAGCAAGGAGGCATGTTAATTCAAACAACTACAGCTGATGGGGGATCCCATAGGCAGAAGTAAAATAGCTAAGGTCCATGCAGGCAACTAAGAAGATGAAAGAAAAAATAAATTGCCAACAGTGATGAAGGGAGTAATGAAGAACAGAGCGTGGGAACAGTATCAGAGAGACAGGAGCTAAGGGAGGACAGTATTAACAATAAAATCAGATATGTGTGTCCTGCAGTCTGGATCCAAGTACAGCATTTAGTCTCTGTTGCTGTTTCTGTGTTTATTTTTATGTTTTACTGAGGAAATGCTGTTCTGAAACACAGTTGAAGCTGCCCAGGTTGCTTTACAGATCAGCAGCACCCTGTATCTACTTTTAGCCCCTCTATGGGTTAGTCAAGTCGAAAAACAGTGTGAAAGTTGGGCCCATTTACCCCAGCTTTCAGTTTGGTTCACTCCCTCTTGCCTCTCTGGCTTAGATCCATTTGGCTAACAAACCTGGAACATAAAGTATGCTAAGTTTTATAAAGCAATTATTTAATTTAAAAAGTCTCTTTCATTGCAATCTAATGAGATTTCCATAAAATACAAGAGTCCTCCACATCCTCCCAGGAACTCGTGTGTTTACTCCATAAACCATGACACTTTTTGAAAATCTCTAGTAGACTTCAAAAGAGGAAACTTCCAGAGACAGGGTTGTTTGGTCTGGCAACCAGGAACTGAGCTTGCCCTAGAGTTACATCCTCCAGAAGCAGAAAACGTATGGACCAGTTTGAGCTTAAGAGATTGTGACATTTTTATAGAATGAAAGGAATACTGAGAGCTACAGTGACAGAGCCAGAAGCTGCATCTGGCTGGCTGTTCCACACAGCATTCTCCTTATAGATTTTCACTGCTCTCCTAATCCTAATATTAAACACTTGACCTTTTTGTCAAATACTATTTTAGATTATTAGACTGGATGATTAATTACTAAATATACCATCTATAGGAAATAGGAAATTGTGTAGTCCAATGCTTTGGTCTCAGACCTTTTAGATATTGCTCCCTTGGCATTTAACATTAGAACATTGAGTCCCCTTATATTGACTTAAGAGACTTGGTAAGCAACATGTGCACATTTCACACAGGGCATAGGGATTTCTGAAGTAGCATTACTAGAATGGGGATGTCTTCTTTCCCTTGCCTACACCTGCTAGATTGATTTCTTTAAGGAGAACGCTGTAAACATTGTGATGTCAAGTATAACTATGAGCCAACTCATGCCAAACAATACAGCTTAGTCTACTGCTACAAATAAGTGAATTAACCTTTTAAAGTTCTGTAAACCAGCACTTTGAAAATTACTCTGCCCTGTGCCTCTCTCTCCTCCCCTCTGCAATGTCTCCACGTTGGAAGCAGAATTGATAATTTCCTTTTTCACCTCTCTCCCAGCACCTTCATACCTTCATTTGGGAAACCCTGCTGTAAACTTAACCCTCCCTCCCATAAATTCACCCTCAAATATTTGGATTTAAAGGTATGTGGTTATGGACAGCATGACCCTGAACTTGTGGATATTTATAATAGTTCTGAAAGACAAAAAATATTAAAGTTCTTCCTGGAATTTAAAATGGTTTTAATAGGAACAGAACAAAATGCTAGTGCAGAAACATCTATCAACTTTAGAGGACAAGCTGCATGAAGAAAAAAGAGCTTTATAACTAACTGTTGTGGAGCATATTTAGAACAGCATCCTGTGATGACCACGTAACATATTTAGAGTGTACAAATTCAGCTTGGACATAGAGAGAGCTAAGATTTGGGTAACTGGTTCCTCACTACCAGCAAGTGACAGAACCGCTTTATTTTTCAGCAGACTGGATCTGGTTCTGATCTCAGGCCTGAAATTTGAGACCGATACATCTCCAGTCTTTTTAGGAGAATCATTCCTGCTTGATACCAAGGTGACAGTTGGTCTCTTAGATTTAATAAAAACAGCTGCTCTGAATCCTAGCATAGATTTCCTCTTTGTTATTACAGGATGGTACTTTGTTAGCCAAGCAAAACCTGACAACTCATCCATTTATGTGAGCAGTGGATGAACAGACTAGGCTGCAGGATTGGGCCTCAAATTCACAGAGCTCTAATTATATTTTGAATATGTACTAGTGTGATGGAGGCAGCCTGTGCACACACCAGATAACACTACTACTCTTCCTGCAGTTTAATTTCTTGGCAACTAAAATGGGCGTGTTTGAGAACTACAGGAATTAGGAAAAGCCACTTAAAAGCCCAGCCCTTCTAAAATCACAGTGTCTGAATGGTTAATGAACAGTGAATCTTAGCTAGGACCATCACTGTGCTCCTATAGCTCTTGCACGTTTTTGCCTTTAATAATAACAATAAAAAAATATTCCAAAAGCTGGAGGTACTCCACTGTAGTTAAAGCATTGTTATTTAGCAAACAATTACTTCCAAAACAAACTGCTGAAAACCTGCTGTGCTCCAGCATCTGCCAAATTGAGTTCCTCCTGTCTCCCCTCTTTCCAAATGCCCTCTGTGGTGCTTACTTTACCTCTTGGCACACCCCAGTGCAGTGACATGTGATGGGGTGAGGCTTAGGGCAGCTCCAACTCATTGCTTCCAGAACCGGAAAGAGCTGGGATTCCCCCGCAGACCTGAACAACAGCAACCTGCAATCGTGGAGCTGCTGCAGCAGCCACAAATTTGCTCCCCAGGCATCATGTAGATACTTGCTGATCCCAGAAAGTCACAGAACAAGAAAGCCTGGTTGTAGGCACAGCAATCCTACCTGTTAGGTGTTTCATTACAGAACTGTGTGTTGGAAGACTTGGACATTCATTCCTTGATTACAAGATACGTCTCTACAGCACAGGGCAACACTGAGAAAGCTTTTCTGGCCTAAGACAAGAACCAGCACGTGCCTGTTCATCACAGTGCTCTGCTCCCAGCTGCTACACCTAATTCATTGAAACCACCTACTTCAGCTACCTTTATACCTCAAAGAATTTTTCATCTGCCCTAGCTGGAGACCTAGATTTCTGAAATCTATAGGCAAAGTGGTGATTGATTTGAATGCCCATTTATATATGTGTCTTGATGTAAGCACCGTCAGTCTTTGGCCAAGTTCAGCTCCTGTGTAAGAAGGTGCAGAATGGGCATGAAGCAGGAAAAGCAGTTAACAAGAAATTACAAAGTAAAATAGTTGTGCCATATATAAGATCTTAAATGTTTCTTTTTATTGCTGCCACTCCAACCCTTTTGTTTAAGCTATTTACAAAGGAGATTAAAAATGGGTTTTTTAGTACACAGCAAGTTCATTGGTACGATTTAAAAATTTGTCTTGAGAAGTAAAGTCACTGTTTATGCCACAGCTGACCTTGGCCCATTGGTTTTGCTACATTACCAAATCTTTTTGCTAAATAAAAAGAATTCCAACTCTACGTGATTGCAGGATTGCCTTGACCCTTGAAGTCCATGGAGCTCTTCCAGGAGTATATGAGTGCAGAGCAAGAATGTAAAAACTGTTATGATGTTGGTGCTTAAACCAGAGAGCTATATTTGCTGAAGGCTTCTGTAATGCTCTGGACTGAAGATAAAAAAGTGGTATATACATAAACCATTTTCAAACACATGATGAAGTTTACCCATCTTACCCACTTATGTCCTAAATCAGTAATTTTCTAGTCTGTATAGCTTATCAGAGGACTTCTGGGGTAGCATTTTACTTGCATAAATTCCATTATCTGTGGCCATGAAAAGCCACTTATAAAGGAGTGTTACATCAATGAGTTTTCCCCAACTAGGTTAAAGTGAAATACTGGAAGTTAAACACAAAATCCATAGCAGGAAGTCAGTAGCAGAGCTGCCAACAGTATGCCAAGGGTCCTGGCACCTAGATGCAGCCATACAGACACTGACAACTCCTCCAGCTGAAAACAACTCTAATTAGTTAGCTGTCAGTCACGAAGTAGGACATAAAGTTCTCAGGAATTAGTTATCTGTAAAAAACTATGTGATTCATTCTCAGAACTGGAATTAGGAAACAACTGGATTTCACTGAATCAGGCTGTGGTCCCAAGTACTCCAGAGCATGCTTGCCTACTCTCCCTCTCCTTCTATCTGAAGAATCTTGTTTCTCAGCGTACCCAACAACATCCACTAACTTCCACAGGTAGCCTCAATGCAAAATCTCTCTCTTGAGAGCAAGGGAACTATTTCACATTTACAACTGACTCTTAGGAGAAATCAAAATTCAGATTCCATCTCAAGAAGACCATTTATTTCCCAATTACATTTCCCCATTAGATTTGCAGTTTCTTCTCATAGTGCATGGTTTCCAAGCACAATTTATCAGTTGTGATTTATCTTACAAACTACCATAGCCAATCAAACTTGTGGATGTTTGCCCTCTTCAGTATTTCCCAAGGAGTTTAAATAGTTTTAGGTGGTATGGAACAAACACACAGAGATATCTGATATAAATAATTATGGCCTTTGGCCAAAACATATGTTTTAACTGTGGGCTTGCCTTCTATGGCTAACTGTTTTTTCCATTACATCTGGCAGAAAGGACACCATAGGCTACATTTGTTGAGAAGCAGAATTCTTAAAAAGCAGGCCAAAACACAGTGGCTTGGCTTCCTCAACTTGGATCTTCAGGTCTGCACTGCAACCAGACATGTTCCAGGCACCATCTACCCACCTGTGCAAATGTCAGCACAGTCACTCCACTGCAGCCAGGACATCTTGAGAAAACAGTTAGTCATGCTGAGGAAGTCTAATCTCCTTGGTCACAAAGTTCTAATAATCATTATAACAAGCCCATAGCTCAAAAAAATGAGAATATACATATATAAGAACAGAAAATTGACACATGGGAAGTGTAAAGTATGATAAGTATGGTTGCTGGTATTAACACAATGTATTATATTCTGAAAAGAAAAGCATAGCAAATATGTCTTTCAAAACACAAAAGGAAAAACTTTGCCTTTACCCACTGATGTTTCTAAGCTATTTATGCTCAGTCCAATTCCTGTCAGCTTATCACAAGCTGCATGTTTTCATTGCAATCTACTGCACAGCATCACTCCAGCTCAGCTGGCATGTGTGTTATGAGAAAACAAGATGGATTTCACTAATTTGCTTCACTCCTACCCTACATCAATTCCTGTGAGCAGAACCCCCTTTCTGTCTGCAACGTTGGAATGGTAGCGGTGGCCCAACTTCAACACCTCACCCATCCAGATCCTCCTCTGCTTAGGCACCTGTCAACCCCTGTGTTTTTGGTGCAAAATGCACCATTTTTCAGGCCTGAACATTTCACTGGAATGGTTTATGTCTTGTCCACCAAATACCACAGCAGGGAAGGGAGAAAGGTCAGATGGCCTTACTAATAGGGCTGTATTTTGAAAAGTCTTCCACTAGTTCATCTGGGGCCTCCAGGACACTCCCCTGTGGTTATGTTGAAATGGCTGAGGAAGGTGAGCTAACCAGATTCTGGAGTATTTATTTTACTTACATTATTACAGCTGAGGCACTTGACAGACATACATAGTTTTTTCTCATCACTGATGGCAGAAAAGAAAGAATGTGAAACCTGAACCATACGATGATATATGATTTTAAAATAAGAAGCAAAGACTTTTCAAGACTAGATACCATATAAATTGCTATTAGCAAATCTGTATACCAACCAAAGAGGTATACCAATGATACACTCCAAATAAATGTTTGGGCTTTTAAGCTAAATCTTGTCTAGCACAGTGCAGGTTGAAGCTCCAGATGGACATAAGCCTGGGGGGAAAGACACATCTGCCTACAGAGTAATTGTTAATACTGAAGTAAGATTTTATATCTTCTTCCCCCATTCTGGGTCTTTATCAATGGGTTCTACCCTCCTTTTTTCACAAAGGGGTTACATCACTTCATTTGTTACTTTCACTGTTTGATTAACAAACTAAGTGATTAGCTGTTTGTCCCCCTGATCTATTAGGGCAGGTCTCATTGCAAGACCTCTGTGGATGATCAGCTGCACAGAATGTTCTCACTTTACAGCTCTCAGAACTAAAATTCCTAAACTACATATAAATCTATTCTTCCAGCTAATAGTCAGATTACAGATTATATGTTCTGATTAATGATATTAGAAATCTTACAGGAAAAGTGGGAAATTTCTGTCACAATATGGTTACATGACTTCATACAGACCCACACCCGTACACATACATTCTTTAATACATTATTTTAACTTAATATTGCAAAATCTCCCTGTGCTTTGAAACTGCATCTGAGTCAGACCAAAGTCCAGACACGATGTCTGCTTCCTGTTTGCTGTTACACATTGCTGCTATGGCAAAATGGTTGACAAGAGAGAAGAAAGTCTTTGAAGTGTTCTGACAATCTCTGTCGAGAAGATCCCAGAAGCACAGATAAATGTTTTTTCTATCCCTGACATTGCAGCTTAAAGTACCAAAGAGTTCACTGCTGTTACTCTTCTTACTCAAAATCCATATGAAACCACTTGAGGATATTGTGAAATGGCATAGGCTACAATGTCATCAATATCCTGATGACACCAAGCTCTACATCTCCTTTTCATTGAAGCCATATGTTATAGCTTCCTTGTGTCTGGCAGAGATAAGACATGGATGAAAGCCAGTTGGCTGAGGCTTTCTCTAGATAAGATGAAGGTAGTGTATATGGGTTTGGCCAGGAAAAAGTGTTTTGAGTTGACAAAAATTTGCTTTTAAAGTTGTGGGAGATTCCCATTGTCAAAATGCCCAAGAGATTTACCACCTCCTACCTCATCCTGGAGTCCAAGCTACAAAATTGACCCAAAACCGTTTGTCTCTTGCTAAGACTTTACTCACTAGGTACTTATAGGGTTTCAGTTCACCAGTCTGTTGTTGACCATGCTCACATGGCCAGTGCAGGCCCTACTATGTCTTTGTCATGACTTTCTATGTCTAGCCTATTCATAAAGATGTCCGGTGACAAAGACACTACTGCTTCCTCATCTGCTACAGTATGCCAACAGATTCCTGACAGAATACCAAGAGTTTCTTAATGATGAACTGACATCTTTCTGCAATGGAAGACTATTGGTACTTAATTTCCCCCAGGAACATAAGAAAATATTATTCTCCTTTTCTTTGGAGCAGTGTTTCTCAAGTAGTTGAAAACCTACATTGCCTTCTTTAACACTCCTGTTGTTTAGATTAGATCATTCAATCTTTCCTCACAGATCTTTTTTTTTTAAGTCCTTTGATTATTCTTTTTGTTGTCTTCTCCAGCTGGACTGTATTTCTTGGAATGCAAGCCCCAAAAGGAGGTCACAGTAAATCAAGTGACTTTTTAAGCTTTGATTAGATATAGGTAGGCAGCAACACTGTTTCTGCTCCAGGCCCTTCTGGCATATTTACTGGGTGGAGGATCTTTGCTTGTTATCTCTTCTGCAATATGATAGTATGCAGCTTAGCTGTACTCACACCCCCAAACAAAATTATGCTTAGATAGCACAGAGTCACACAAATCAATGCAAACCAAATAAATTCTACACTCATTTTCCAAATTCACAGTAACATTTTGGGTAGCATTGGGTTCCTCTAAAATCTCCATCCTTTTTTTGCCTGCAATTCAGAGCTCCTGTCTTAATTGTTGAGCCTCCCTCCCATCACATCAGCTTTCTTTGACCTTAGTTAGTCCCACCATTAAGTGGAAACTTTTTGCTACAAAGCATTTTGTCCTGATTCTCTCTCTCATGTCCAAAGCTGCAGATTCTTCCCAAGTTTGATTCTTTATTGCTCCTTTTAAAGCCTTTCCTTAGTCCTTGTAGAATTTTCCACACTCCACTTCCCCCCACCCCACTTCCCCCAAATGGAGAAGCAGGGGGAATTAATTTTCTAGATTATCTTTGAGGTTAATAAATCTACCACTGTCCCTCAGCTGGCTGGCATGGGACATGGCCCTGTCATTCTGCTATGCAGCCTTTCCATGAGCCCAGCTAGAAGCCATAAACTGAATACAGACACAAGTATCCACCAGCAACCGCAAGATTACCCTTAGCCATCTTTGGCTGGCAAGGGAACTGGGCTCATCCCTTTCAGAAGCAGACCTCATCATTTGCATATGTCTCTTGTCTTTTATTTCCACAGTGCTACACTGTCACTATGGGACTATTCGGGAAGCACAGAGGGAGCTTTCTCGGAAGCTTTGACTAATACAGGATGAGGCTGCTTACTCTATTGCAGGGTAGAGAAGAATAAATTAAAAAGGACAAATTACATGTGTTCTCCATACTTTGCATGAGCTGCCAGAAGCATGCTGGCCTGAGTACATTGATGCCTGGCTTTCTTGAAGAGAAGTGAATCAGGGACACATCCTCTTCTTTGGGCAAAGTAGCACTGCACCTCTTGGTAAGGCTCACTGCTATGTCCAGTAAAAACAGGGGACTGGGAGAGTCAGAAACTCTTGGGCAAATAAGAAAGACTATATTAAAGGAAGTTTGTACAAGAAAAGGGAAGATGACCAGACAAGAGCCTTGCCGGTCATTCTTAATTACTCTATCTACTAAACAGACAGGCAATATTTATGTAAATTACACAGTCTCCATGTAGCACAAAGAAGTTACTGTTCTTCCTCCCTTCTCCTCAATGAAATTTATGATTCTGCAATTTATTAAATCCTTCTGTTACATGTGGAAATAAAAAAATAATAAACTTCAAGACACCCCCAGAGGACCACAAGAGGCAGCCAGCTGATACAAACAGCATGCCAGGGTTTCATGCAGGAACTACGAGTATTAAAAAGTGGAAGCAGATACTTTAGAAAAATTCTTGATAGTGTTGGTGTTGAGGTTAGGCTGCCCAGGAAGAGAACTAATGTGTTCTTGAGTCATTACTGGGGATTTTCAGTGACTGTAGTGCCATTCATGAAGCAGTCGGCCAGATCTGTAGTGTGAACAGCCAAGATCTCATGGCTTTCTGATTAGATTTAAGGGGAATGCCTTGGAATTACAACCTGTACAGTGACCATCTCAGTACTTAACATATAAATACATTTAGTATCAACAACCGCCCTGAAGAACTGCAAGCTTTATTATCTGCACATCAGTCTTCTTCAGTGTTTTAGGAAAAAAGCATGTAAATATGCAGACCCTGAGGGTTCCACAGAAACCTCTGGTTAAAAAGAAATGACAACAGACTCACGCTCAAGGGGAAAGGGCAGTATGGCTAAGTGCAAAGAACAGCTGGAGTATATGTAATGTTACAGTTATTTTTCTGTGCTTCCTCTAGGATGAACCAAAGACCTTGTTTTGCTGGATGCTGAATGCCCTAAAGTCCCATTACACATCTCAGGAAAGGACCTTAATGGTTTTATTGGGACCCGTATCTTCACATATAACAGCCTTTGAAGATGAAAGGATTTTTTTCTCTGCTTCCATTTGTTGCCTCTTGGTTGACATGTTCCTATATGGACACTCAATCCCCAGATATCTGTTGTCTAATCAGGGACATCAATAACATCCTCAATGGGAGAACTCTGTAACATCTATGAAAGTCAGAAGTGTGAGGAATAGACCTCAGATGATGCAGATGTGGCCATGGCTATATGATCAGATAAGCAACACTGCAAGTTCACTTTTGTATGCTAAATAAAATAAAAATGTCAATATTTACACATAACCTTCAAGGCTCTTACATTTGCAGCTCTTTAGTATTCAGTGCAGACCTTATTTTCTTTAGTCCGTTACCAACAGCTTGGAAATTTAGTTAGAGGATACAACCCAAATGTTCCTCCAAATGTTATTTCCAAATGGTCATCTTGAAAAATACTGTTTAAAAGGATGAAACCTTTATGTGAAGATATAAGAGCCCATGCACAGAGCAATGTAAATTGCAGGGAAATAATCTGAATCTTAAGACCACTAATGATAAAGATATTACTGTTAGGCATAGTTTAATTTGTTGCTAACTAAATCACTAGAGGCTTTTTACAGGCTGGTTGGAACCTGACTTACGTACTGCAAATTCAACCTCTAAGTGTACAGTGACACAAACAAATAAAAGCAATCATAACAGTTGAAATGTAGTTAGAGACACAATTGAGAACATCTGTATTGTAAGCAGAAATAAATTAGAAATACTGAAGTGTTTTGTAGCAGTGAAGCTGAGGGATAAAAAAAAACCCCTACAGCACCTGGATTAAGCAGTTATAAATAATGTATAAAGGAAAAATCTCATTACCCCCTGTGTAAACTCCCCCCCAATGAAATATATTTTATGAATGTTGCATCACAGTAATAAATGCAGCATTTGTTTTCCCCATAAACTTTCCATTTCATGACTATAAGATAGTTTGGATTTGGAAATAATGGCCAGCAAATGTACTGTTTGTAGGATTAGTTTCCCTCAACAAGCAGCTTTGAACTGACCTTCAGCGTTTTGGGCTAAAGAGCAGAGACTTACACAGGCTTAGCAGAACTCATCTTTGTGCCTACAAAGCTGTGGCAGTGTTGTACTCTACTTGCAACAGAACAATACCGTATAAACAAATCCAACAGTACCACCAGAGAGTATTTAGACTCTGAGCCTTGACTGTTATAATTGCCTGTTATCATGGAAGATTTTATGAGATTATACTAGATAAAGACTATCTATGAATGTGGAAAGTTTTCCCTTTGTAAAAAGCCAGGTCTTGGAGCAGAATGCTGCACACTGCAGGATGCACAGTTTCTGTTTATGTTAAAAAGAGCAAGTGCCATACAAAACCCCAGAATGCTTCCTTTCAAGTTTCCAGTTTTTCTTTGCAAATACTCAGTTTTGTGTAAAGATGCCAAGCCTGATTCCTCTCTTGTGTTAGCTTTACACTAAGTCAGCTTTGCTGAAGTACTCAACAGATTAATTCTAGATTTAGGCAGTATGTTACTGTCAACTTGCACCATTGGCTTTTCTGTTGAAGATACCTCAATTTCCCGCATACGAAAAGGGGTCAGCTCCCTGATGGTCCAGAGCAGCAAACACTGATCCCCTTGGGACATTCTCTGAATGATCTGTACCCCCAGTAGGCAATCACCAAACCACAGCATGGTGAAATGGGGGTGAGAATGGGTATGGGAGGCTACAAAGGAAGTCAGCATCTAGAGTCAAATGCAAACCTACCAGATTATAAACTAAAAGGATAAGAACTTCCCACTGGCTGAAACGAGATAAAATGTCACAAACATAAAAACATTACAAAGTTAGGATTGAGTCTGGAGTGCTTTCCCTTTATGATTAATGATTTGGCTCAATCAGGATGGGAATGGCAAGTAAAGCTCCTCCTGAACTAGCTTAAAAATGCCACAGCTAAGGAAAAAAATATAAGAACATCAATTAAAAAAAATAACAAAACAAAAAACCTTCTACTAAAATGTAAAGGTCAGGAAAGATTTGGGTGTTTTTAAATGCTGTCTTGAAGAAATTTCATAAAGGTTAAGATGTCATGTAGTTTCAGAGTTATGGGCACTGGAGGGGGGACCTTGAGTGCCAGCTATTCCTCGGGCCACCCGGTGACTGTGAGGCGCAATGACAGTGGACAGCGGGAGGCTGACGGATCAGAGGCTATCGCTGTGCCACTGGGGAAAACCTGTGTCTTGCTCCCCAAAGAACGAAGAGCTGTGTGAATATTTCAGCATCTGAGATTCAGACAGTGGATAAAATACAAAAACATGCCTTAAATAACAGACAAGGGTATAAAGTGCTCAGAGCAAACATATTCAGCATTCAGGCTCTTCAACTCAGCCTACTGTGCCCAGATAGAGCAGGAGGTATGGTCGGGATGTTACTCATATGTAGCCCGAGGAGCTCCTGGTGGCAGCCTCCCATGCACAGTGCAGTGGCTCCGAGCAACACGTGGCTCCCTCATGGTTTAAGATCCCTGAGGGCACACGGTCCAGCAGGGCAGAACAGGAGCTTTAACAATTTTTTTTCCAGGTATTACAGATGAAAGCAGGAAAGTCAACACAACTGTGGAAGAGTTTGGAGGGTGAGTTTTCCTTCGTCTGCGCTCTGCCATGCCCACTTGGCAATTGTTCAGCTAGCT
This sequence comes from Hemiprocne comata, assembly GCA_020745705.1. NCBI lineage: Eukaryota > Metazoa > Chordata > Aves > Apodiformes > Apodidae > Hemiprocne > Hemiprocne comata. The sequence continues at coordinate 17,193,486 of CM036593.1, read as the reverse complement.
GCCTTTGGCCTCTCATGCCCTGGTGCCACTGACCTAGACCTCCTCCCTCACCTGTCTTGTTCTCTGGTTCCCCCTCTCTCTTGTATGTAGTTCTTCATACAGCACTGCTGTTTCTTATGGACTAGAGCCACTGAAAAAAACTTGACTTTGTGGCTTGATTTATTTTACCTGTTCTCATTTTGTCACTTTCAGACATTAGTCTGTATCCCTGGAGTAAGAGCTACCTTCCTCTGCTTCAAATATGCCCTCCCACCTCCCCCTCAGATCCTCCCCGGAAGTCCATTTTACCTTACTTTCCACTTCTGGCATGCTGACTAACCAAGTTATCTAGCATATTCTTTCAGAGCAACTTGAAGAGGGAAAGACCAGTGATTTCCACCCTGGGATTGCTGCTCCAAGCTCCTGCAGGGAAATCATGAGCATAGGGAAAGCAGAGGACCCACCACTGTCTCTTGGCAAATGAAATCTATTTAGTCATGACATGAATTTCACTTGTAGACAAAAGGTGAACCAGGAAAAGGTGAACTGTTTGCTTTGAATGACCAAAAAAATTCCACACAGAGACCATGAAATAACAGAGAAAGAATAAAATCTTAGAAAACCTATACCTGTTCTGGACAAATATTACAAGGAGGTTAAAATTCTACAAATATCAATTATTTCATTAACAGAAATAGAAGACTGGTGTTATGAAAATATGACCAAGCCCTTTTTCATTACAAATAGATGGTACTTTTCTAACTGGAGAAGAAATGAATAAAATGATCCTAAGTTACATGAGCATTTAACCTCCTTTCCCTGCTTCTCCTTTGGCTCGTTTTTCCCCTCTCTTAAATCCACCTATTGCACACTGCAAGTTTCCTGTGACAGCTACCACGATGCCTGATCCTCAGCCCTCTCTCTGCCAGTTTTGCACTGCCCAAGAGAAGGGCAGAAGAAAAAAACAGGTTTGTTGCCCTGAAGACTCCTTAGGTTGTGAGATCTTGCTCAAAAATCTCTTGCCCCTGCAAAGGCAATGTAGCAAGGACAGGTCAAGACACAGCTTCAGAAACCTGGATTGCCAACCCCAGGATGGGAAGAGGAGAAAAGTAGCCTAACTTTGTTTTCCCAGCCCTTTCTCAGTCATATACTATGTGTAGCATGGTATGTTATGGGAATGTGTAGCAGAGTATACTACAGGTCTGACCGTTGCCTCTTTTACTCTCTGTAGAGTGTCACACAAAATTGGACAACTGTATAGTCACTAAAATAAAAAATAATAATTCCACCAAAACCTCCCACAGTATTATGTTTCTCTTTCCTTAGCTTACATAACTGCTTGGTTCCTCAAAAGCATCCTCCAAAAGTTGCTATTTTTTCCTGCCTGTCTAATATATACAATTATTTCTCTGAAAAGCTGAAATACACTGCTTTAGGTGGTAAAACCAGAAGTTAGGCCAGTAAGTTTTAGGAACACCAGCAATGCAATTAACTATAACTATTCTTTATAGAAAATAAATGCATCTTCATCATTCTATGAGAAAACTGGAAAATTGGGTGGTTGAAATGTTTTCTCACTCAGTGAACACAGCCATTTTCTTTTTGTGAGATGTCCAGTGTGTACACCTGGGTGATGAAAGACAGAAAGCTCTGGTTCATATACACAGGCAAAGAAGCTCACAGCATCACCTCCCCTCATCCTCAGCCTCTAAACACACTGTGCATCCTTGGAGCCAACCAGCTACTGGCTCACCTAAGTCTAATTTTAGTTATAGTTTCTCTCAAAACATTCACCCCTACCTTATTCTTGAGTTTAGTGTGAAAATGACGTTGCAATACATTATTAGGGCCTATTTTTCTATGTGAAACTGGCTAGACTTTTCTCTAACAGCTGCACTCTAGATTTTAATTAAATAATGCCAGTTGCGCCTTATTTAACTAAGCCAGCACATCTTCCTTATGTTCTCATAGATTAATTTTATTTCTTTTTTTTTTTTTTTTTTTTTTTTTTTAATGAATAGGTTTGTATTTTGATCTGTTAGCTCTCTAAAGCTAAGAAAACCTTCAAGTCAGTGTAACATTACATAGGCATAGGCAGGGGTGCTTTTTTTTTTTTTTCCAAGGCAAATCTTGGCCACATATTTAGCAGGTTTAACTAAAACCAACAAACTTTTCCCTGGAAAACAAACACAGGAGTAGTCAAACTCCTCGTGCCTTCAGCTCTCTGATTTGCCACTGCAAACCTACAGGCAACAAGCTAAAGATCACTTTCCTATGCATGTCCCCTTAGATCAGAAAAAGCAATTAGCCTTTGGATTCCCCACCTCTGTTGCTGATGCTATTTAATCAAAGAGGGGTTTTAGGAAAATTGAATAAAATAAACATTTATAATGGACTCCTCACCCACTCCAAAGCTCAGCATCTGCAAAACACCCCATAAAGGAGCCAAAATAAAGGTGTATTATTTTTTATATTTGTGAATAACACCTGGGAAAGGCCTTGTTCAGGTGAAAGATAATGGGAGGCTGAGCAACTTCTTCCTTCTGGCAGATATTATACTATCTGGTAGATAGTTTGTTTTTACTTCATGCCTTTTACCTGGGAAATGTAGACCTTTTGCCTCCTAAAGCTCTTGGTGAGCAATGAAAAGCTGAGAGAGTTGGAACAGGCAACAAAATTGTTGTTTTAAGAGAGTAAGAACTCCCCTTAGCCTTAACCCAGTGAAGATCATCTTGATCCTTAAGAGGAGAGTCACACAGAGTGGCTGCTGATGGCAGCCTGCAGAGGTTTGGAACATGTCCCCTTGAGCTGCACCTCTTCTATATCACCTTTGTGTCATGTTCCATCACCAACTGCCATTAAGTCAGGTAAGATCTACATTATGAGTAGGAAACAGTACCTGTAAAATAAACCTCAGGGGGAACACATCTAGAAAGCCACTCAAGTCAGTGAGACTAGCTCAGCTATGCACTTGTGTGATTTATAGCAAGAAAACCAGGGTGCACTTTCTATGAAACTTTATTGCTTGCTGCCTTGTCCTTGGAGGTGGCAAATTACTTTTCTGCCACAATTATCATATACACCAGTATTGGAATAAACTGAGCATGCAGAGTGTGCCACCCTGAACCTGTGGGGTGGAAACAGAGCCCTTGTTGAGCTGGGTGGACGCAGTGGAGAATGGAAGCTATTACATACCAACAGATACCTGCAAGAGCAGCCATACCTGAGTCTGTAATGTTAAGATGAATAAAATGTATATATTTGCAACCACAGGGAAGAATTCTGCCATTTCTGAAAGAGCTGTGAAGATTTTCTCAGCCATTACACAATTTGTCTCCATGATACTATGCTTCCAGTGTCATGTACAGTACATCCTATCTGTCATCAAAGTCAATCTCAACAGCTGCTTGACACGGCTCTAATCAAGACAGATACAAAGCCCAGTAACAAAGGTATTGCTGCCCCCAAAGCAAAGTTGACACAATTGGCTGGTATGTTTATTTAAATGGCTCATATCTATCCTGTTAGCACATTCCAAACCAAAGTCCACATTGTTTATTTTAAAGTGAATTTCAATGTCCCCGCTCCCCTTTGTTTATGAATGTCTGTGATTCTGACAGCTGACAAAGGGCATGCTGAAGATTTACAGTATCCACAGCAGGTTGTGTGGTGCAGTGGGACTTTCCCCACATAATTTTGTTCTGTGTGCCTCAGCCATAGAGAAAATTTTCCATTGAGCAGCCCCAGTGAGAGCTGAGTCTCATGGTGTGGACTGCTTCCCTTGCCCTGATATTGTTTTTCCTTTCACTGTGGGCCATTTGGTCTATGCCAAAGCCTAACAAAAGTGACCCTGGCAGAACCTGAAGTCCTTCCTCAGGTGGAGTACAAAGGATCAGGGGTGGCACTGGATTTAGTGTGCTTCAGGCCCATCTCAACAGCATTGTTTCTATGCCCGTTAACTGACACCAGGTAAAATGATGACATAACTTTAAGTGGGAGTAAAATCTGCTGTACAATATAGGCTCTGTTTATTTTAATTCCACTGCCTTGTTACTGCTGCAACTCCAAAGAGAGTCAGCCTAGAGATTCCTGCTTTTGCAAGTCCAAATCCTTTCTTTGGCAGGATGCTCTCTTGCACACCAACTGGAATGGAGCAAGGACAGATGGAACAGAATCCCTGAACTGAAATACCCAGAATCTCTGGCTCCAGATCAAAAATTTATAATTTTTGGCCATCTTTGGTCAATATGCTTCATAATTTCCCAGTAGTAGCATGACACGGGGATCTATGTTGTTCAACAACTTCACATTTTTCCATTTCTTGGCTATTCCCAAGAACCCCTGGTTAAAGTACATTTGGGCATGTGTCATGCGCTTAGTAACTTACAGCTCTTGGTAAATAAGATTCATGTTCTTTGCCTTTACTCTGCAAAATATTCCCTTATAGATCTAATATATGGTAGCATCGGACAAAGAGACACTTGTTGCTTGGTTAGACATATGACCTGACAAAAGGTAAGAAAAAAAATAGAAAGATCCCCACAAAAAAAGCCCTGAGGAGAACAAAAGAAATATGCCAAGAGAAAATATGACACACATACTTTATACATGTTTAATTTCTGTTGTTTTGGTTGGAAAACAGCTGCAGGTGTCCTCTAATTATATCACCATTTTCACAAATATCAACTGTCATATTTAATTTGTTACATTTACCATCCAGCCTCCTCAAACAGCACACTTCTTTCATTACGCATTTAGTGCCAGAGTTTCTAACATTCAAGCTAACTTTCAAGCTAGTCAATTAATGCATTATTTACAAGTGAAATGTTATTAAAAACAGATTCTTAATTTACTAATGATTTAGTGGACCCCAGGCAATATTCCAATTTGTTTTTATTGAAATTGGAAGAACACTTGGAACAAAGGGGAAAATAATGTCAAGGATATTTTGGCCTATTCATCTGTGCTGTACTTTCTGTGGTATTATGTCTACCCCTACATCTTCCCTCCCTTTTTTATGTTGTATTTTTAATACATAACCTAACCAGTTGCAGCATGATTGAGGGGAAAGGTCTATGAAAAATGAAAAACAGCACAAACACTATTGTGAGTTTTGTTTTTAAAAAGCACCAGGCAGTCTGGAATGACTCAATACACATGTTCACCATACAATACAGCATATTTTGATTTACAGCACTGTTCTAGCTGCACAGCAGGTTAAGAAGGTTAGAAGTCAAGGGAAATTAAATGTTATTAGCATTCTACCATTGTTGTGCTGTACAAAAGTGCGTATAGAACTTTTCAAATGCATTTTTAAACTCAAATTTGTTTCTGAGGCTTTTAGCTTGTCAGAAACTTTTTATGAGCATGTGTGTGCTTCTTTTTTCTTCCCATTTTTTGCTCCTTTTCCTCTCCTATCTGTGCCTGTTCAGGATGTTCATTAAAGACTAATCCCAGTCCTACTTTCTCTTTTTGCCAAACTGCCACTACTTACAATAACACTGTTGTCATTAAAATGTTGACATTCACTGTTTAGGGCCATTTAATACAGGAAATATCGGCAACCCAGTGGCAATACTAATCAGTTGCAAACACTAAGAATCAAAATTTGAATGGTGAGCATGATAGCTTCAAGATACTTACTTTTTTGTGTTCGTTTTCATGTGGGAATAAATTAAACCAAAGCAGGATTTCAGGATCAGGTGTGTTTTTCACTCCCACATGGTAGTTTACCAACCACAGATATGCCCAAACCACGCAGCTTCAGTTTGGCTTTAAGGGCAAGGTGGAGGATGCTTGATTCAGGGCTCTGGCATTCACTTGTGTGTGAACATCCAGCTCAGACCCAGGTGTGGACATCTTCACTAGGAGATCTACATATGGGTAAGGAGGCTGGGGTAGGGCATGTCTTAATTTAGGCATAACAGCTCCAGGGATCTTGGTGAGCCTAATGAGAAGGCTACTCAGTGTTCTCAGAGAGCCCATAGGGCCCCAGGTCTGGCTGTTTCTACCCACATAAAGCCTGCATCAGAAGAAACTTTGAATCTGTGGGCAAAACATTACCACACCTAGCTAAATGAGAGCCGACCCAGATAGGTCTACACTGTTACTACCTCGCTTAAAGTGACCGGAGAGGCAAAGTTGGAGCCTCTCTGTACATCATACTGTCATTTGTAAAATAGGGATAACATTGCTGCTTTACCTCACAAGGCTGGTACAATGATAAATTCAGTAAATATCCGGGACAATCTCCCTTATGATGGCAACAGAACTCACACAAATCAGGCAGATGGATCTGTACCTTTCCCTATTAAACCCTAGTGTATTTGGAAGACCTCCTATATCGTCACCCTTAGGTTTGGGTGTGAAGTCAGATGTACCATGTTGACCATGAAATGACCCTTTACTGGCAGTGTCACAAGAGCTGCAATTCCTACACTGTCACCAAGCACCCCTGGTCCCTGTAGGCTATGGGGTGTCCAACACAGCATCAGTTTCCATGTAGAGAAGGCCAGGTTGGTGATGCATGGCCCTCCTGAGTGACTTGCAGCCTTGTCTTCTGCTGCCTTAATCCCTGACTACTTGAGGTTCCTTCTTTGGTGAAGGATCCAGCAAAGCTATAGCCACTATCAGAGCTCTGACTCCTGTCTACTCCAGCAAAAGCTGCTGGCAGTCAGTGCTGACCAGACCCACCTCCAGTGGCTGGTTCAGAGGAAGGAGAAGAGCCTCCTGCCACCACCAACACACGTAGCTTAGCTTAGATGGAGGAGGCGGGGGCTCTGGATTTACAAGTCCCTGCTCTCACTTCTGCTGATGAGCTGTTGTGCTGGATCATTGCAAAAGAAGTAATCAGAAAGTTTCAGACTTTGCAAACTAATGCTGTGTTTATTCCACTTTCCAATCATTCCTCTCTACTATCTGTGTTTCACATACCGTGAAACTGCACTACACTGTGCAATTGAATTAGTTGTACAGTGACTCAAAGGCATTAAACAATGACTTTGATATTTTAAGTACTGTCTAGGAGGGATTTTTAATTCCTTCCTCATAATGAAACATGCAACAGAAGAAAAATCCCCACAGTTACACAACCCTGAAACACTGATTTTCTTTTCCATCCTGAGTAGACTCCTCTGACACAGCAGAACAAAAAATATCCTTAAAGCCTTCAGCTTGTTTAGTAGCAGTATAAAAATAAAACAAGCATTGATACACAATTTTAATGCCACCCAGTAACACAAGAAAGAAGCTCCTGTTCTTATTTCACCTTATAAGTCCATAGTATGTACTAGGAAGGCGAATCCTAGGGGAACTTTCCAGATGCTGTTAAATCTATAGGAAGAAACTTATATTCTCCTCCAGCTGCAGCTACATCTGCTGAAATGGCCACTGTCCCAAATATGGGGCTGGTTAGCAAAGCCCAGGTATTTTAATTGTTCAGGATAAAGCAATTCATTGTGATTGAGACAGGTTAGGGAGTGACCACACAAACAGATTAGCTGGTAGCTTGGAAGGAGATGCTAACTTTTGGCAAAGGAGTAGTGACAAGCTGCTGGAAGGAAGATAGTCCCTCTGCTGGCACATCTACAGCTGGAAGAGGATATGCTGCAAGACTGAACCCCAGCTAGCTCCCCTGGAAAGCCAGGGAGAGAGAAAAGAGGAGATGGCTGTGCTTGCACTCACTTGGGCAGCAGGATCCCCAGGGTGGCGCTGAAGCAAACAGCTGCTGTGTGGACCATGGGGCTGAGGTGGGCCCCAAAATGCCACCCTCATCTCATAGACAGCAAGGGGATTGGCTGCCACTATGGCCTGACCTGCTTGGAAAGAGAGCCAGTTCTGCCAGTGACAAAACAGTCTGCAGATGGGTTCGTGCTGAAAACTGTGCTGGAAGTGGGGGCAGAAAGAGTAAAAAATGACTGAAGAAATGCTGTGAAACTATTGGCATTAGATGCTAACAGCACAGGGCCAGGCACCTAAGTGATGACTCACATCTGACAATAAATACATGAATAGTTGTTGAAAGCTTGTTTGACTTTCACAAAGGGGCTTAAGCAAACATTTGTTTGTTCATTAGTCTTGAGCAACACTTTTATGGCAGGACATGCATTAAACCTTAACATATATCTGCAACCAAGATATTTTGTTGTTTTACAGATTAAGACACAAAGCAATGCACACTGTTTACACAGAATGGCCTTGAAATACCTGTAATGGAGTGAGATACAGTTATTACACATTGGCACTGTGAATCTTCATTCTCTTGAAGGTTAGTTGGGACACCATGTCTCTGAAGATAAAGCCTTAAAGGGGCCGGTTCTGCTGCTGCTTGTGTGCCTGCATCAACTTTCAGATTCCCTGGCTAGTTTTAAAAAGCAGATGAATGAAATCTGCTTCGTGAATTAAATTATACTGGTGTATGGGAAAGTCATTCCCTGTTGCAGCTGGTGCTGTAGAGCACATAACACTGCTCACAAACTCCTCAGGACACATCACAGCACAGACGGCTCTGTCCTGCATTTGGAAAATGTAATTCGAGAAGGAAACCCCTTCCCCAAATACCCTGAGCTGACAGCACCACTGCCACAACAATTTTGTGTGTTAAAGATTGCCATGGTATCAGACAGCACAGCCAAGAAGCACGTATCAGACTCCGGAAGGTGTCTGTGTGTGGGCAACACCAACCTTACAGTCCTTTTGTGCTCACCGGAGTCTGGGCCAGCTGCCTGCTGGCCCGTGTCCTGTTGTAAGGTAGAGCAGCTGGTGGGCTGCGCTTGGGTCACTCGTTGAGCTCTGACTTGGGAGTTGTTATGACTGCTGGAAATCAGGAAGACCCATCATGCCTCTTTTGGTGGTTGCAGGAAGAGGGTAAGCTTGAAGTCATTAAGAAGGGCTCCCTCCTTTAGGGCTCCTTTGTAAAATTTATGCTATAAAAGATAAAAATGAACTTGGATCTATATATGTTTTTAACCTACAAGGCGGATTTGGAAGAGGTTGTAACCAAATCCTCAGTGATGTAACACTGACTTCAGTGTAACTATCCTGATTTATAACTATCCAAACATAACTATTCTCAAGTGAACAAGTTACACTTCGCCTCCTCTCTCTAGGTAGATTTTTCCTGTGAGCAAGTGCTGCATAGTGTAATGTTAGATGTGATGAGGGTCAGCAATAACATAATCACAGAGCTGAGGTCTCCAATTTACGCGCCTCTGTGTCTTCACCTCATCTAACCGAATGATAACATAAAAGGTTACGACGTGCAAAGCAAAAAGCCCAAGTTGTTAACTTCCTGAACTTGAAAATACTACATTCCTAAAATTATTGCAAGCACAACATACTTGACACCCTATACAGCTGATATCAATGGAAGATAGCATGCAAGTCTTTCACAATAGAGTGGCATTGTTATAATAATAATTTTAGGCATGTATTTTGTATGCAATGAAACTTGTACATTACTTGACTTGATATAATTCATCTCAGTATTTCAGATGTATGCAAGTGACACTGGAGAGAACTTCTGTTTGGGAGGAGATGATGCCCCTTATCTTTCAACATCCCTATGCACCCATGGCAGTGAAGAAATGGGTTTTATCACTGAAGCCACTGAACATTGACTGACAATATCTTCTACTTCTCTTTTCCTTTCTAAATAGAAAATCTGTTCAAAATCAGCTCATAATGACCATGTTCTCCTGCAATCTTGGTGTGGGCAAAGCCAGTGTGGAACTGACTACATTGTCCTGCTGACTTCACTACCATTAATTCTTAGGGTGGTCAAAAACCTTGTGGTGAGAAATTGCAAGAAATTTCATAGAATAAAAATAATTGTTGGCATGAAAGAACTTCTAGGTAGTCTCAACCAGAGGCTCAATCTAGTGTTACACGCTGTGGAGGCACAGAAGAAACTATCACTGAAAGCTGACAACAGCAGTCAGACATACTGCTTCCCTTCAGGGCTGTGTTACAGGGACTATCCATAATAGGCCATACTGGCTTCAGAAGGCTTGAGACTGCAAATTCTTTTGTGGCTCTTTTGTATTATAGCTGCTAGTGCTAATTTTATAGCTTAGAAAGCAGGGAGAACAGTATGTTGTGGTCAGAAAAAAAGAGGAGTTCTCCCTTTTCCACACTTGAATACAACTGCAAAATGTACAAGTCTCAGAAAAAAAAAAATGATCCTCAAAAGGAATGAATGCTCATTAAAGAAATAATAACAACAACCTCTTGCATTCCCTTTTCTACCTTTTCTTCCTTCTTACTATATGCAGCTCCATGTCTCTCAACTTCTTTCTTTCAACCTCTAATTCCTCTTTCTTAATGATATTGCCCCTGCCTCAAACTTTCTCTAGAGATGAGCCAAAGGCAGACTGTAGAGCTGAATAGTCCTGAACTTGAGAAACATGGATTTGCATTGAAATGTGTAACACTGGCTACTTCCACTTTGCTCCTGCAAACATGACACCCAACTTCATCACTCAATAAGGTCAACCCTTATCTCTGCATTTCCAGACTGGACAAGAACTTTTCTATGCCTTTTATGATGCTTTTTCTATGCCTTCTATGATGCTGTATTCAATAGCTGTGGCAGTCTTTCCTCAGGCCTCTTCATGCCCAGCAGTTAAACCCTATACATGTTCAGACATTAATTCTACACAGAGATGCAAAGTCTTAAGATATAAAAATCTGGAATTCACTCCTAGCCACCTCGGTCGGTGAGGTGATAACTACTTCATTGCTCTGGCACCCGGGAGAACTGGGATTTGGTAGATGGGAGGAAATGCATTGGTATAGGCAAAGACTGCAAAGAGAGGCTCCTGCTTCAGTAGGAGGATTACACTCAATTTACTGTGCAACAAGAAAAGAGGAGCAGAGTGGCTTTTGGGGAGAGCCTAAAACTTGGAAAAAAGGGAGTTCAAAACAAATCAGATGCTTTCCTGAAGGAAGGGGAGGCCAAACCATACAGTTTAGCTGAAGATCTGAAATTCTTAAAGTTTGAGAGTGTTTGAATGTTAGATGTGTGTCTCATCTCCATTGTTTGTTTGACTCAAAATACATTGATGCTTCCTAAAAAGTAGTCTAGCTGGGCCCTGCTAGAAGCAGATTCTCAAGTGCATAGTTTAAAAGCTGAAATGGCAATATTTAGAAACAGTCTGAGGAGGCTGCAAGCATATCTCAACAGAGATCAGGGCCTTAGCAAACCTGAATCCTGTGAAGGACTGTAGGAGGGCAAGCTATGAGATGGTCAGGCACTGTACCAAGTTAACTCTGCTACACCCACTTGCTTGTTATTTGCTTTGCAGCTCAAGAAAAAGAGACTAATAGCTGAATAGGGGAACTCAGTCATCCAAACAGGGGAGCCGCCTCCTCCACTGGACTGTCATTCTTTCTTTCTTTTTTGATGTCATTTAGCATTTAAACAGGTGGCGTTTGTGTGGAATCAGTTTCTCCAAACGCCGTACTGCATATATTGAGTACCAAAAAGTTATTTCAAGGGCCGTGTTGCTATGTGATTGCAGAAACAGCAGTGCAGGGAGAAATGTCACCAATAAGAGCCTTGGGAAAATAGAAAACATTTAGCTGTTGTGAGATTACTTTTCTCTTTCTGTTTTCATTGTATAGAAACATATAGAATGACTGTTGTTTGTATCTGCACTTGTGATAGGTTGTGTGATTCACACTGTGATTACGGCAAAAATATAAAAGAGGGAAAATATACATAACCCATGGTTAGGCTTAAATGTGGGTCACAAATAATCAGTGTTTACAGCATATTTAACCTGGGTGCAGTACAGTTTGTTCTGATTTTATTTAAAGCTGAATATCCAGTGTTGTGTTTGGAGTAGTAAGTGCACCACTGACATCAGCAAGGACAGAATTTGCCTGCTGAATGCCAAATGGAGTTTTGCTGAGCTCAACAGTCTGGAAGTCAACAAAACAAGAAGCATTTCTTGCCATAATTAAACTGCAAAAAGCATTTGCTTAAAAAAAAAAAAGTTTTAATTACAATTGGCGTTTCCAATCCCAGTGCTGGAGGCAGTTGTCTTACTGAAAATTGATGTCCTTCACGGCACTGGCAATAGACAAACCCAGTGGAAAAGCCTGTAAACATGTTTCTAGGCAAATTTAATATTGGTTTAACCACTGGAGAAAGCACTTTGGTTGTTACCCTATTATTAAAACAGGTTGGAAATGGATTCACACACTCTCCTCTGCTGAGTTAATTGTCATATGGCTGGCATCACAGACAACATCATTTTTCAGCAACGTGGCCACCTCCAGCACTAAGCACACAAATGCCAGTTTTATCCAAAAGCTGCTTTTCAGTTCTACTACCCATAAGAACATTTTATAGTTTATTTGCGATTAAAGGCAATTCTTTAAGAATAATAGAACCGTTGGTTCAAGCAAAAGAAGTGAAGCTGGGAACCAGCTTTTCAACTCCATTTGAATTGTCAAACTACTGAGTGCTTACTGTCAGGCAAACTTAGGCCCTATCTGAAGGCATGAATATTAGAAAATCACTTCAAGCTGCATATCAAAGAATCTGTGCCTGGCGCTAGGGCTGATGAGCACTTCTACTGACTTGCCAGCTCCAAAAGTACACAGATGAATGCTGTGGCTAAACCACGTGCTGCTCTGCTGCCCTCGGCTGCAGCCCCACAGGCAGGTCCTGGCAATCTCTGCTGGGGCTCCAACACCAGATGCAGCAGATCGGGTGCTCTGGATACCGACTCTGAGTAAAATAATTTCCGTAACCCAAAGTCCTGAAAAAGGGTCTGAAAAAAGAGCTCTTGAGCCTATGAATAAACTTAGTAGGCAGCCAATACTAAAGAAAAGATTATGCACCGGTACAGGTTAGGAGCCGACCTTCTAGAAAGCGGCTCTGTGGAGAAGGACCTTGGAGTCCTGGTGGTCAAGAAGTTATCCATGGGGTAGCAATGTGCCCTTGTGGCCAAGAAGGCCGATGGTATCCTGGGGTACATTAAGAAGAGTGTGTCTAGCAGATCAAGGGAGGGTATCCTCCCCCTCTACTCTGCCCTAGTGAGACCACATCTGGAGTATTGTGTCCAGTTCTGGGCTCCCCAGTTCAAGAGGGCAGGGATATACTGGAGAGACTCCAACGGAGGGCTGCAAGGATGATTAAGGGGCTAGAACACCTGTCTGATGAGGAAAGGCTGAGAGACCTGGGGCTGTTTAAAGAAGAGAAGACTGAGAGGGGACCTCATTGATGTATATAAATATCTGAAGGGTGGGTGTCAAGAAGGAGGGGCCAATCTCTTTTCAGTCGTGCCCTGTGACAGGATGAGGAGCAATAGATGCAAGCTGGAGCACAGGAAGTTCCACCTCAACATGAGGAAGAACTACTTTACTGTAAGGCTTATGGAGCACTGGAACAGGCTCCCCAGAGAGATTGTGGAGTCTCCTTCTCTGGAGACTTTTAAGACCCATCTGGATGTGTTTCTGAGTGACCTGCCTTAGATTCTGTGGTGGTCCTGCTCTGGCAGGAGCGTTGGACTCAATGATCTCCAGAGGTCCCTTCCAACCCCTAAGATCCTGTGATTTTGTGATTCTGTGATTGTCTTCTGCTGTATCCAGCTGTGGGATTCTAGGTGCTGACCAGAATAAATATAGGTGACAATTTTAATCTTTGCATTTATAGCTTTCTTGCTTGTGCTAGAGATCTAATCAGGAATGAAATGAGCAAGACGTAATGCAATACATTAGATACATATGCATCTGATACAGCCTGACTGATTAATTAGATGGGGTTAAGAGGTCTGGGGATAGGAAGACTCTCCCCAGTACTCATGTTGGTTCCCCTCTCCATGGCCTGTGCTCAGTGTCTGTCCATCAGAAAGCACCGGGGCACAGAGCTAAGGCTGCATTCAGTGTAGGATGGAGTCCAGTGTGCACTGCAGGGAGGAGGAAGGTCAGAGAGGAACAGCAGATCCTTAAGGGCATCTCCACACATTCCCCATCTCAACTTTTGTATCTGAGGGCTATCAATAAAAAAAAACCCCAAACAACAAAAAACAATTTGTGCAAAATCAGGATTGTCTTTCATACTGACTAGTGGGCCAAGGGCAGGTTACTGGGGTGTGTTTCATCTCACCCATTGAATGTAACATAAAACATACAGTGTAAATATATGGGCTATTTTCTGTTTTCAACAGATTTGCTGACACGGCACTCTCACAAATTAGGAAGCAACATCTGTACTAATCATAATTCCTACAGAGCACATTTCCAAATGAGACACGTGTAGGGTTTTATCCAATCTAGCAATGGAAACGATTGTACCTGAGTTACCTGACCATTAGCAGCTGAGCAATCAGATAATGTGATGGATTAACATTTCTTAAAAGAGATTTGGCTAAACAAATGTGAATGGCAAAATGACACAAGGCAGTGTGATCAGCCCACAGACATGCTCTCTGGGACAAACAAATTACTCACGGCCCAGTTGTAATCTCACTATTGATCTCAGCTGGATTTGAAGTATTGTAGCCTAAAACTGGCCTACTTTAGGAGAGAATCAGAAAGGCCTCTATGTCCTGTTACCAATTCCTTGGGATGATGCTGTCCCTTTTTAATGTTTTATATACGTTTTAAAGAAGTAAAGTGCCTGGAGTCTAGTATACACAGTTTTACAGTAACATGCCAAGAAGTGTGTTCGAAAGAGAAAAAATAGCACATATAAGGACATAAAAGGAAGCAGCTTTTCACTTGTGAGCTTCTGAGGTTCACTGTAAACCACAATAAGGAAAAATATATTAAAACCAGCTTAGGTTACATGCTCAGCTGATGTAAACTGGTGTAACATCATTGCCATTCCAACTCATAATTCAGAAGACAACTTCTTTCACATCTTTAGAGTTCTGATACTACTCCAGTGTTAATTTGAACACTTCAATTTACACACATCTCCATGTCGTTTTTGGGTTTGCTACAAACATTGTAATTTCTGCCCATAATTTCTACAGAGTAATGAATCTGTACCTGGGATGGCTCCTACCTACACACATTTGAACTTCATTGTTCAAATGAATTAAACTGGATTAAGGACATCCTGCAAATTTCTGGCTAGGGCTGTTCTGTTGCCCGGGGACTGCTCTGCTGCATTGCAAGAGTTCTGGCCCCTCTGCCTTGACACTTGGAGACAATTTATACTGTCAGTTTCACCCTTGGAAAGACTCACAGATGGTCTGCATGATACCCCATATTGGTTTCATGATAAATGGATATCATGGTTGTGCTACAGTAAATGATATACTGCTGCCAAGGACAGAAGAGCTTCTGTAAGGTGCACTCACCACTCAGCTCTTTTCACTTTTCATCTTCTTTTGTGTTTTAGTTTTGGTTTCTTCTCTCTATCTTGGTTCACACTATTATTTTACCCTTCCAGACCTTTGGGATCTTTTATTTCAGTGGATTCCATTACTTCTTTTGCTTGTTTTGTAGATAATTTATTACAATCTTTATTTCAGAAAATATAAAAGAGCAGCTTTTAGGTCTTTGGGTGGTTCTTCTCTGTGACTTTGGGAACAGAAGGGTCTCACACAGTTTGTCACTAGCTCCACCTCAATACCTTCACCTGGCTTTCAGGCTCTGCTTTGTATCTTGTTTAGTGGCATTTATATGCCCATAAAGAAGGCAGAAATGTTTTTTTGGGAGATCTGACAGCTTTTCACTTAAGGACACGTGACAACTCAAAGGGAAAGCAACATAAAATCATGAATTAATCCCATGAGAAACCAGAAAGTATGGCATGGTCTGGTCATTAAGAAGCACAACAAGGTATAAATCTGACAATAACTTTAAATTCCTTTGTCATTACTAAGGAAAGTGGGTAGTAATGACTATTCTTTCAAGCAGAACATGAAACTCATTTCATTACGGAATATAAAGCCATTATAAAAACTGACCAATAGGTATGCTTTTCCAAAGGATGTAGATGCTAAACAAAACTAGATGAAGTCTGATATGGACAAAACAGAGCCCCTTCAATCCTCCCACAGGTGGTCTGTGGCAGCAAGCCAGGGTGAGGCAGCTCTTTGCCAGAAAAAATCCAACCCCATTCCTTCTCCTGGTCCATGATGAACTGTGCCAGCTTTGGGAGCCCCCTCCACAACCTATACTGTGCAGAGTAATTGTTGTTCTTGAAACAACCTATGGCATAATCTCTGAGGCACCCATTCTGCTCAGAAAGGGGATTTGCTGTGGTCTGCAGTCCCCTGACACTGCCACACTGCCTGTGGTGTAGCACATGGAAGGTGCTGAGTTTGTCATCCCTGTCTAGGATCAGAAGTGCCCAGAAAGTCTGCCAAAAGCAAATGAAGAGTTGGCAGAGCCTGGGGAGAGTGGAAGTTTATATGAATCACATCTTTATTTGTAAGAAGTTTGAGGAAGAACATGATGTCAGGTTAAAACATGTTCGGAAAGGAATGCAGCTTGCAGGACTGAACTGAAATTAATGTGTACCTCTACAAACCCTGCTGCAGTTCTTGGCTCCTGTGACTGGAAAAGGGGAGTAAGGACAGTTCTAGAAATATAAAACTATAGCTCAAATGCTGCCAACTAACATTGTCGTGAATGTACAGGAGAAACAAGATGGATGAATATTCAGAACTCTTAAGGAACCCATACTAACATTTTTACTGTGATTGTACACATTTTTTTTCTAACTACATTCAGACTGCAAGATGCTCCTACTGTTATTAATAAGCAGTAATAACCCAAAAAAGAGCCATACGACTAAATAAATTCCACCTCACTTTTCTGGCATTTCACAGCACAAGAAAGTTCCTACAGTTCCTGTCACCTTACCTACTACTAACTAAGAATACTTGTTGCTGATTTACGGATTACTTTTTTTCAAAATA
This sequence comes from Hemiprocne comata, assembly GCA_020745705.1. Classification (NCBI taxonomy): domain Eukaryota; kingdom Metazoa; phylum Chordata; class Aves; order Apodiformes; family Apodidae; genus Hemiprocne; species Hemiprocne comata. The sequence goes on along the minus strand of CM036593.1, from coordinate 17,176,621 downwards.
ATTGCAGCAAGAAAGAGAGAGAGTGCCAGGGAAAGCTTCAGAGAAAATTCTATAAGGGAGTGACAAAAAGAGAGGGAGGAAGAGCTTTCTCTTCATGAGACATAATACAGTTTTCTCATTCAAATAAAGCTTTTTGTTACAAGATAAAAGAAAGCAACTCTCAGATGTACAGGATAGTATGCATTTAGTCCTCCACAGTGAAAAGAAATTGCAAAAGGTGCATGAGACAACTGCTTTTCCCATCTTCTATCAACAAATCACAAGGGAAAATCCAGGTGACAAAATCCCAGCATGGTTATCTTTTCTACAGAATACTCTTGTATTAAGTACAAGTTTGTGCTTACTTTTGAAAAAAAATTAAATCTGCAAAATGTTGGTTTTGAACAGCTTGCATGAAGCTGTGGGAGTGGCCCTTTCCTAAATTTGTCCATATTAAACTTTGCTGATGTGGGAACGATCCATAGAAAGAAGAGCCTGTGTTTCATTTTGCCCATAAATGGAACTGGATGCATGGCACTGGATTATGTGGAATGTGCATGGGATCCTGCTTACACTGCCCGTGCACAAACCCCAAATGTTTGCAGGCGCAGTTGAAAGTGAGCTCTGCTCAGAGCGGATGTTTCTCTTCTGTATGTAATGCTACAGGAATGCCAATCATATTAGTAATTTTACATCACAGCAGACTGGTATTGCAGTAAAACTTTTCTGACACGGAGAACAGTCCTGGCATACGATGGTGTGCAGGATGCCTTTCAGAAAAGCACCATTTATATTCTAGCCCCTCTTTTTTTTTTTTTTTTTTTACAGATAGCATTGCTGAACTTACCCTGTAGTAGGAGCTGGATGGCACATTAACAATAACTTTCATAGCACAGAAAACCTCACATTGCTGAATACTGAAGTTACTAGTCTGAAATAATCTGTTCCCAGAAATCATTTATCTTTCCATTTACAGAGAGCAGTGTGCCTAATTTTTCAGGGACCTTGGATTCAATTCTGACTTTGCTTAAATCAGCTTTGCCTGTTTGACCCCAATCCCAGTTTACACCAATATTTCTGAAAGGCTCATTCTCTCTCGCTTGCATTATACTTCAGCACAGTAAGTGATTTAAACTTTTTCTGATTTGATATAGATATGACTCAGCAGATGTGGCAACATGCTCTGCTACATTCTAATCCTCCTTTCTGATAGCTGCACTGCTGTTTCTCCTAAAGCACAACATGTACAATTGGACCATCTATATAATTAGCACTACTATTGCTCTAAATTCCATTTGATTGGCACATACACGTTAAAGTGCAGATTTCATCCTGAGCTCCTTATATCTTTGTCTCCTTGATCAAAGAGCTGGAACACTGGGTGCAAGACCAATTCCACAGCATTACTCTCATATGAGCTGTGGAGGAACTAGTCATTTACTAAACAATATCCCACCATTGAACCCTCCTGCATACTGTTCCAGCTCGCCTTGGAAGGCACCAGTGTGGATATTGTAAAGGAGGGTAATATAAAATGGAGGCCTGAGAACAGCACCAAGCTATCAAGTTCTTTTTTCCCACTGCAGTTAAGACTGAATAGAGGATCATTCTAATCCTCCTTAAATTGCTGCACAGGTGTTACAATGCCTGCTTTACAGCTACTCCGTCTTGCCCTCCTTCAGTGAACTATACCCTTTCCTGAAGCACACCTGGGCTCACAGCAGTTGAGCACACAAAACCTCCTGTGAAAACTCCCAGCAAACAAACACTGTATACAGTAATCCAGAAGGAATAAACCTAACAGTTACTGCTTGATATTTGAACATCATTTAATGAGTGCCCAGAATTCATCTGTAAATGCACATTGTTAATTTAGGGCCTGCTATTCATTAATTAGAGGCTTAGTGGCAAGTGCCATTGAGCTATCTGCAATGTTTAAGGTTACATCAAGCCCTAGTAAATGGCTTGCTGATAACAAGATGCATCCATCTTCATTACTTGGCCACTCCTGTCTAAGTTTGCTCTGCTTCCTGTAAGGGCTATGTCACTTGGAACTGAAGAATTAAACTTTTATCCAAACCAGATTCTGCACTTTCACCTCTTTTTATTCCTTGAGTAGTTCCAATTTATTTTACTTAAATGACATCGGATTACCTAACATGGAGAGGAGCAGTAACTTAACCAAAAACAGTCTGCAGATCTTAAGTTCTGGGATAGAGTGTTGCAGTGGGTTAACATTTACAGAAACCATTACATTTATATTTCATCTGATACTGGTCTCAGTGTAAAGAAATAGTTTCTCATTTTTCTTCTCGTAAGGTTACAGCTTAGATAGGATAAAAAAACAGAAAAATACAGGAAATTAATTTTAAATCTGAAGAATAAATATCCCTTTTTGTTAAAGTTTACTTTTGCAATGTTACGCTCTCAAAATATATATCATTCAGGGCAATCATAATTCAAGTGAAATAATTCACAAACAGTATAAAGACATTTCCACGTAAATCCTCAACTATATGTATGTGTCTGTGAGTGTTAATCCAGAGCAAGATCATGCAGCTGGTCTTTCCCTACTTTCTATTAAATGTGCTCTATTTTGAACAATAATGCTACTGCCTGGGTCTAGGGAGATGAAGTTGAACCTAATCATCAGCTTCTTAAACTCACTGTTTTCCCTTAGAACTACAAGTATGAGAACTTAAAATAGGCAAGCAACCTCTTCTGGCAGATGGGGTTTTTTTAATAGCTGCTGCTAGATACGTTAATGCTACCTGGCATTGTTGTTTACCACATTAGGGTGCTCACAGGTATAGCCTTTTGCTCTGAAGAACCATAGTTCAATTTTAAGCATCGCTGCTTGGGATAGGTAATTGTGATCACAGTGGAAAGCAAGTTTCTGGATGTTGATGCTCAAACTGTGCGTGTATGTAGGAGGGGAAGTGACAGAGAGGAGGCTTGTTGCAATGATAGCTAAAGGAAGAGTATCAGAAAGCCCTTATCCCATTGAGCTGGCACACTTGTCAAAGACTGGCAGTTTAGGGGGCAGGTTTCATTTGGAAAAAGCCTTCCAGGGTGTTACTGCTTGGCATGCACACTGCCAGCTGGTTCAGAAAGTGTGTATACCTTTCTCACAGGTAAGCAAGTACAGGAAATGCCAGCTGACAGGGGGCAGTCAGATAGAGGGACCACAGCTGTGGCCAGGGCAGCACGGACCTTGCTCAGCCAGGCTGGTGATGCTAAGAGCACAGCACTGCCTCTGAAGGTGTTGTGCTGTGTGTGAGGTACACATCCCCCACCCCCACCATCTAAGACACACACAGCCATGTGAATAGCAGCCATGGTGAACAGCAACTTTCACGTTTACAATCAAATTCCAGGAGGGTTAGTTGTACTCATGTATCATTCTTCCATTAGCCTGCATCTTCGTTAGATACTAAATGAGAAAATAAAACTGAAAGGGTGGGGAGAAAAGACAAAGCAGACATAAAGCTTGCTTTGTAACGTTTAGACACAAAGTTATCTACATTATCCATGATTGAAACAGACAATCTTAAGCTGAGTATTTCTTAAATTTACCAGAAGGATGAGCTGGACTCTTGAGGTAAGTGCTCTTTGAAGCTAATGTGCTACTGTACAAAGAAAGCTTTTTTTTTTTCCTTTGAAAAGATAAAGCTAATATTGTGGTGGCACAGGGTACAATGCTGCCACTGAAATGGAGGTCAAAGCTGAAGGTTCTTTGCTAGCAGAAAGCTAGATAGAGGTATTTTAAAATTTTTTGTTATTATTATTATTCAAACAAAAATTCTGTTCCAGCATCCTAAGCTATATGTGCAGGTCTCTGGATAGGAAATCACTCATCTGTCCAATTTCTATTATTCAATATTGCATTAAAAAAATCAGAGGAGGAAAAAGAAAAAAACTTTGGGTATCCTTAGGTCAAGGCGATTTTTAAAAAGGTTAAAAGCTGTTCAGAAGGGTTACAGTATCCATAAAGGCAAATGAGATTATATTTAAAGACTGATGGAGAAAAAGCAATAATTAAGATAAAATGCTACTGTCTCAAAAAGGTTTAGACTGAGGAAATGCTGATATTAAAGCAAAGAAATTGAAAGACTTACAGATCAGCAATCACATCAAACACAACAGAGAATTAAATTTGCAACAATCATGTTTACTTTTAATGTTTACTAGTTTTTTTACTTTCCTCCACCATTGTTCAGTTAAATATTTTTGTAATAACTTGGGGAATATTGTGATTGTGTGTCTCCAACCACCAGCTGTCAACTGCTGACCTCTCTGTTCCCTGCCTCTGTAATGTTACAAGCCTTTGTCCTGGAAAGAGTTATGATGTTTCCATCAAATACATTGTGAAGTTACAAAACCCATAACATGATCTGGATAATGACTGCCTGGATACACTTATAAAATATATTTTAGAACCCCCCAGGGAACAAGAGATTGGAAAAAAATCACAAACATTACTCTCCCCTGTTCGCCACTAATTGAATGAGTAATCATTACATGAGATGAGCGTTGAATGTGAAGCCTGCTGTTAAGGTGTATGGTAAATAAAATGCACAGAAGTCCAAAACCACAAAATAGCTGGGTCAAAGCATCACTGAGGCCCTGGAATGCAAGCCATAAAACTATCCTGAGTGCTGAGCTGGGCACAGGATCTCTGTTTAGCCCACATAATTTTGGTATTGCAACCTATTGAGAAATTACTATTTGGATTTCAAACTCTGCCCTTTTCTCTACTGTGACTTTTACCCAAGATTTACTAATTCTCAGAGGCTGTAGTAATTATTGCCAAAGGGAGTTGTGATAGAGAATTGTTTCATACCCAGCCAAAAGATCACAGCAATAGCCACTGAAGAGCAGTATTTGTCTTTTCTGTCTGTGACTCAGGAGCTTGTTCGTGTGCTGGGACACCTACAGTGTCCTGATAGAGCCAAACAACTTCTTAAAAACTGAGGAATATGACAAATAGCTTGTCTACAATGTAAATGCCCAAAACTGTAACACACAGGCCAGTTGAAGGTGGTGCAAGGCTTGACACAGAGCTAAAAGCTGTTTGCCCCTCTCCCAGTGCCATGGCTGCCCATGCCAGGAGCATGGCCTGCCACAACTGCTGCTGCATAAGCAGCAAGGCAGCAGAACCAGAATGGGAACAGACAGCTTAGAAAACATATTATAATTAAAAACTCATCAAACTTAGCCGTTCTCCGTATGCAAAGGATTTATAAATGGAGAGTGACTTCTCTTATATTAAATCCTCTCTCCCTTCTTTTTCATATAGATGTTAACTAATTTTTGCACAGATACTACTTAGTGTGTTGCTGATTGCTCAGGATCTCTTCTGTTTGAAAGTCCTGTGCTGGGTCAGTTAGTCTCCAGAGTGTGTGAGTGGCCCTCTCAGTCACTTGGGATTTATTCTGCTCACTTACTGAAAAGCCAAAAACTTTAGGGCAGTCATTGTTAGGAGAACGACAACTGATGAATAACGAATTGTCGACTTTCAGTACCAAATTTCCAGAGAAGTCATTCATGTAAAAATGTACAGTTAGTGGTCTGCAATGTGCTTGTGAAGAGCTATCATGAAGAGGTTCCTGGCTTCTGAGTAATGTGATGAAAGGACAGTCACGCCATGAATTCAACACCTGTGTTGGAAAAAATGTTTGCACATTCCTTTTTATATTGTTTGTATCTGTTTGTGATATGCTTTTCTTTGTTACCCTTTGTGACGGTGTCCAAGAGCTTGGCTGAAGGAAATTTCTTTTATATTAAAAAAAAGTTGTTAAAATGACTTTCTGAACTTGCATGCTTTGTTTTATTTCAGCCTCTGGGGTTTTCAAACAGGTGAGTTACCATCTACCAAAATCATAAAGAAATAAAAATGATACAGAAAAAGAACTATGAAACATGTTTCAAAAGAAGGGACAAACCAAGAAAGAATTGCACAGGTCTGTAAATTATAATTTTAATTTCAGACCTATGACAACCTTGACAATGCCCCTTCATGTCTCTCTCTATTGTCTCTATTTATATCATGCCATTTTTATTTACTGTTCATCTAGCAAATAAAGCGTGTTCCCAGCACTCAGAGTGCCAGGCTACAGAATTGCTTTAAGTCTCCTTGTAGTGGTTCAGCTACAAGTGAACTAGTGCTGCAATGAGATGCTCCTCATTCTCCCTCAAAGATCCAGAAAGAAGAAACTCATTGCTTATGTTGCAATTTTGATAACCTAACTAGCAGAAGTTATTCAAATTTAAAGCTTCTAAATGCAGCAAGATCAACCTGGCCATCCACATAAATAATTTTGACATGATAAGTATGCGAGTGTGATGATAACTGATAAGTGAAGCAATTACCTTGCTTTTTTGGATTATATTAAATGAAGATTCTGATAGAGTAATGAAAACAGACAAAGCAGACAGAAAGGCGGCTGTAGAGCTTTTGGGCACTGTGTTATCTCTATTATACCATATTGAAATAGAGAAGCTATCACTAGTCATGCTTCCTATGTAACTTCTACCTTCTAATGGTGAACAATGAATAAATTGTCACAAGACAGTAACTGATAAATTGGGATTGGCAGTGTTTTTTAAAAGTGTAAATAAACTTATCAGCCCCCTCACCCTCCCTGAAAGGCAGTACAGTTTGCAGAGGATCTTTTATTTTGGTATGTTGTAGCTTGCCAGGTCTCCTTTCATTTACCCACCTCAATTGTCCTTTGTTTGGCCATCATTTTTAAGCAGCCAGTTCAGCATAAGAGTTTATGCCAGCACTAGCATTCTTTTTGTGGTGTGCTACAGAACACTTTGCTTTTGTCCCTATGTATATTTTACTTGGGCTGTTATTCTTCTGTCCTAATTCCTGCCATTCCAATTAGAAGCTGCTCTAATTATGTGTTTTTATGCTGGCTTTTATTGCATGCAGAGGCATACAAAGATATAAATAGCACCTCCAAGTAAAGGTGCCCAGTTCTTAGTTTCTAAGAACAACTTTGCAGACACTGAGTACCTCATACATTAATTAGACTTCTCCAGAACTGTGCCATTTCTTTCCAAAGGCCAAACCCAATTCTTTTTGCAAAGAGATTTTGCTACTGATGTTGACAGGATCTGGCCCAGCATTCTTTTTGTTGGGGGATCACGTGCTGAAACTGATATTTTCATATTGCATCCTTTCAAGACAAGGCACAAGTGGAGGGGGAATGTCATTGCCTTGTTAAAATTAATTAAGTAACCTAACACCATACATCTGGGGAGAGGACAGAAGGGGAAAGGAAGTTCTCCTTGTTCTCTCTTTACCATTTAAGCCCTGCTTTATTCTGCAATAGCATCACAGTGCTGTTACTAAGGCCTCCTGTGCTCTGCAGCCAGGTGGGTCTAAAGGCAGTGGGTAGAGTTCCTGCTTTGTGGGGTTCATTGCTTCAGGATGACCATCTTGTATCCCTGGTTAGAAACTTGTCACACTTTTAACATTTTTTTGACTTACCATGCCTACAGTGGACAAGTTTGGAGTTCTTGCTGGCAACATGCTGGATTTTTAGAAACCAAGTATGGCAAAAGGAAGCAGTTGAAAACAGAGAATGGACACAACTTCCTCCAGGAATGATGGAGGGAATCTGTAAACCAGCAAACTCTGACAGCAAGCATCTGTCACCCTTCAGCTTCTCATCCTGATATCTGCAGCTGAAAATTGCTGATAATGAATGCTAAGCATATTGACAAACTGTAGTCCCCACTGAGTGGCTCTGCATTGCCACTATAGACTTCAGGATTAATGCTCCACCAGGGTGTATTGTTCTTGCATGTTGTTTACTTATTCAGAAAGAGTTTTTGGTTTGGAAGCCTATCTGTGAAAATCGGGCAGATCAGAAACCAAATTTCACTTCATGAAAGTGAAAGCCTGTTTTTACTGCTGTTTTATAGGAATTGGTGGATTATGTGGTAAATTCTGTGGCTGCAGAACTGCATTTAAAACCCCCCAATTTTAACTACTACCTATTGTTCCACAGGATTGATTGCTCAGATCCATCTCCCACTGAAGTAAATGTTGAACCTCACACTGAATTCAATGCTCCTGCCACTTATTTAAAAAGAAAGCATTTTAATTAACTTGGAACTATCCAGGCACACCACACATCTTGCCTATGTAAACACAATTTTGTTACTGCTACCCCCACTATCTGTTTCTACCCATAATGTTTCTTTACCTATATGCTTAGTCTACATTAAATTAGTAAAAATTTCTGTTGTAATGACACTGGGTTTTACCAAAAGTTCAATTTTGAAATTTGGGAAAGTATGAAATCCATTACCCATCCTTTGGGTGCTAAAAGAGAATGCAGCTTGGCTGGGGAGAGACCATCAACGAGTGTAAGCTGAGGCACCCTGTCCTCCCCCAAGATCCTGGCTGTACGTCCCCTCCTCCCTGCCTCAGTGATGCTGGCACAGATGCTCACCTCACCATGCTTTGGCCTGATCAGGGAACTGACCTGGCTAGAGAGAAATCTTTCCTTTGGGCTGGTTGGTTTCTAGCAGAATCAGTGGCTATATCCATCTCAGCTGTGCAGTCACATGAGCTGTGGCAACCATGCAGGGTAGGTGGCAGGATGGCAGACTGTGGGTGGGAGGGAACACCCCTTTTGACAGCTGTCTGATGTTTTGATGACCCGATTTAAGCCTTACAGCCTCAGATCAGATCATACTCAGGATCCTGGCCTCTGAGAGAACTGTGCTTTGAGGAAGTGGAATGCATTAAGGGTGGAATGCATCTAAACAGAGGACAAGAGGAGTAAGTAAAGGAATATCAAAACCCATCAGCTCCTGCACTGTACTACATTCCTGAGCTAGGATGCTCTGTACTGATTATGTGAATACTCTTTTTGCCCTCCTGAGGTTCATTGTGCCATACCCTGGCTGCTAACTGTGCTACCCTCACGTGCCCAGCACTGCAGAAGACCTGTATCAGCCACCCTGAACTGGGCCGGAGTGAGTAACAGTCAGTGAGAATCCCCACTCTCCCCCAGCTGTCCACAGCAATTTACAGGCTACCTCCTAGCAGCTGCCCAGAATACCAATGACATACAACCATTAGTGGACCCAGGAATGTCAGCAAATGTAAAAATGACACATTTCAAATCCAATTTACCGGAACCAATTTTTAATCAGGTAAAGAGTCTGTATGGGTTGCATCAGTAGAATTGGGCTTATAGCAGTATCCATTTCAAAAGCACTCATATGACTTAGAAATTTCAAGTCCCAAATATAAGAGTATTAGGAGCATAAATATCCTTGGTTTTCAATGGAATCCAGACCCTAGAGTCACCAAGGTGCTTTTAGAAGTCTGTATTTTGCCCTTGAGAAATTGTATTTCCCCAATCTACTTTCTACTGAGACATGGAACACACAGAATTACTAGGCTATGAGAGCCAATTCTCATACAACAAATTACGATTTGCTAGATCCTGTTCTTTATGATCATTGATAAAATCAAGGAGAAAGACTAACTGTCTTGTCCTGTTGGGAACTATGGAATGCAGAGGATGGGCTGATAGAATATGGTGGAGGTTGTTCGCAAAGCAATAGATAAGATCAACCTCTTGTCACCTAACACAACCACAACATTTTCCTTTCACCTTTACTTTTACTTTTAGCCTTTTTGGCCTGAAAAAGCTAAGAAAGTAGACCAATAAAGTGGATTTAGAGCTGTATTTCTAAGTGATAGTATAAAAATTGGAAAAATAAATTTCTTCCTCTATGCAGATTTTTCCTTGGACACTTCCCCAGTGTTGGGAGTTTCCTTTCAGGCTAAGAATATGTTGCAGAAGGATGAGGTGCTAAACAGTTATACACGTTCCTCTGGGACAGGTATCCCTAAAGAATACTGGATTTAATACCACCTGTAAAAGTGTGGTGGATACACTATCACCACGTGCTTATTTGACTCTCATTTGTAGTCACCCATTCACACACAGACTTTTTTCCTTTTATACTACACAAGTCTGAACTGGCCAGGTTTGCTACAATTTCCTATACAACCTCCCTGAGAGTGTTACTTTTCAGTGAGGATGTTCATGCTTTTTAGCATTCTTTGTCCTGATCAGAAGTATCCCAGATGTAGCAGGATTTCAAATCCTGCAGAGCAAAGTACAATGTAAGACTTCAGAGCTATGTGGGTGGGAACTGCAGATCAGCTGGTTGTTGAGGTAATAATTTCCCATTGCTTTGAGTGACTTGGAAAACTGATACATTACTTTTGGTCTAGCCCTGTAGTAATAATCAGATATGTACACTGAGATATTTGGTATTGATCCACTCCTAATCAGAAATCAAACGAAACCTTCTCTTATGGCAAAATTTAATCAACCATTTTATTAATTACTATTATTATCCTCCCCACATGTATTTCGACAGCAGTGTCAGTAGCAGAAAACTATGTCCTTAAATTGCTGTTGCCTATTATGAATTACAAATTCATACAATTTTGACAAATTATTATATTTGCCTTTTAGCAGCATGTTTTGCAACAGACAGCTTTTCAGAAAAAAATAGCCATTTACTTCAAAACCAAGCTAGAAAAGGTCACACACAGAAGATTAGCTATATTGGAGCTAACAAGCACCACATTTGACCAAATACAAAATTATTTTTCTTTCCTCTCCTGTGTAAGGTTCTTTGGACACTTAGATGGCATTATGAGATGGGAGCTGGGAGGTCAGGGGATGGGAAAGATGTTGATGAAGAAAAAGAAGAAAAGGGGAACAAGGAAGAGAAGAAAACCAGAATGGTTTATAGTAGTCACTAATCCAGAGGTGGCCAATGGTGAACAAATGGACTAAATGTGACCCATGAAATTCTACAATGTGTTTTGGCCATTTAAAATCATTGCCTTTCTCTATTGTTTGATGAGGAGAGTGAGAATACACAGAGGCAGCATGACACATTGGTGGTGCTCTAGGACTCAGTACCTGTTTTTATTTTACCATATCCCAAATAGAAATGAGACGTGGTTGAGGCCAGAAATCTTCGAAAATGCAGGAATTCAAGTGGGAGCTCTTCATATGCCTTTAAAGCTGGAATCAGACCATCTGCTCTGTGCTTCATTTAGCAACTTCTATTCTTAACTAAAATACTTTTTAAGCCAGCTGCCTCAGCACTCCAATTCCTCCTTTCTGTCCAGCAGAGCTCAACCTCTGGGGAGGACTGATAGACCTTTTAATACAGTGCATTGTCCAAGCAAAACTGAGGTTCTCTTGCTGGGACAAGGTTTACCAAACAGCAAGCAAGACGTGAGGCACTAATAGGAAAATTGCTTGCATTAAGATGGGTCTGTATTTTCCATGGGTTGCATCTCCCACTAGGAAAAGGAGGGAGTAAGGAACAGATGGACTGAACCACATGTGACCGTAGTACGCTCACTGGCTGCCTCTGTGATTTGTACTTGTGGAGTCCAATTGATCCTGAGTAGAATTCTTTGTTTCTTGTCTGTACATAAACTTCTGAGCTGCTGTCAACTCTTTGGAGGTGTCAGGTCATATTTTAAAATGACAGAAATAGGAGAGCAAAGCTAGACCACTCAACTGTTTCAGCTGATACATCCCCTTTGTAGAATGGCAGTGATAGAGTTAACTGAGTTGGCACCTCTGCTATGATACAATAACACACCTTGTCTTTCCTCTGTGGTAATGACTAACATGGTCAGCAGTTGGTGCCAATACTGAGCATTTGTTTAACCTCCGAGTTTGCTTGTAGCAGAAGTAATTCACTCAGTACACAGACGTCTACTCCAGTATAACCTCCTTGATGAGACACTACAAAGGAGTGGTGGGTTGAAGAGGCATAAAATTCCAAATACCACATCTATTTTTACTCCTTGACAATAAAGTAATAGCCATGAGACAAAGATTAGTAAACAGAAAGATACTATATCTTAAGAGCCAGTCTTTCTCCCTGGTTTAAAATTACAAAGCAGCAGATATTCAAAAATGAAATACAAAGCTCATCACTGTGTCATCCCAGGATGGATTTCTATGGTATGGATCTATAAGAAGTGAATTTCAAAATTACACAAAGCCAAATGGAAATGAATGGGGTGTTCATACGTAGGGCTATTTATACTGGGTGTACTTGGTTGACTTAAGAACAAGAAAAAAACAGACCAGGGCGTGAGACATATGACTAACCACAAAAAGACCAGGAAGCTTGATTTTACTGCAATACTGATGTGGCTTGTGATACTTGGTGAGCTTCTAGAGTCACATGGCAAGATAACAAGGTCAGCTGCCATTAAAAATTTGTATTTCTAGCCCTTATTACAGAGGAAATTTTGAAAAAATTACTGGATACACACACATTGTGTATTTGTATACCTTGTATACATATGCATGCAAACACTGAAGAGATTAAAAAAGCCAAAAAGGCACCTAATACAAACCTCATAATTCAGCCTAGTTTCATAAATTTAGGGTTTCTGAACCATGGTTTTTGAATGCATGGGTTTGGCAAAATACTATCATCATAACTAAGCAATATTAATTAATAAATCAATCTAGATGCATTAACAGGATGTGGAATGTAATGTTAATAAATACTGATAGGAAATGAAATCCAAATAAAGAATACATTTGAAGGAAATTATAATTTCAGAGATAAATCATGAATAGACATAGAGGGAAGGGCCTATTATTTAGTTCCTCTTCTTCCTTTACACACAGCAGAAATTTACCATTAATTAGATCAGGATCAAGCTAGCAATGAGCAATTTAAAAAAAAACAAAACCAAAAACATACCTTTAATATATTTGTGGTATTGATAATTTACTTTGGTTGAAGTAATCACTGGCACTTGGGATATTCATTTGCAAGGGGAAATACACATGAAGAAAAGTTAAAAAAAATCAATTAAGTAAAATACTTGGGATCATCAATGGGCTGACAGTAACCCTCATGCCCATTAATTCCCCAACATTTGAAAAGCATTTCTGTGCTTTCTACAATTTTCTCCAAAAATACATATTACTACCAATAGAAAAGCTACAAAATACCCATGTACTGACAAAAGATACGGAATCCAACCTGGACCAGACAACACTTGTGTGGATTTCACCTGCCCTAATTCTACCAGCTCTGAAAACTCATTGGCGCTTCTGCTCTCCTCTTTTGTTCTCATCTTTTGTTCTTGGACACCAAAGAGAATATTCCAGGCCTTGATCACTGAAACCTAAACACCACCATTCTCAAAACAAAGACTCCCTGACAGCCTGACCTGCATGTTCTGCCATCCCAGGAGGAAGCAGAGGTGGACACCTGATTCATCATCCAGCAACACCCGGAAGTGTTTTAGGGCTGCTCATGATTCACTGCCTCTCTGGTGCAGCTCTTGTGATTTTCTTTAAATTCCCACAAGGATGGTTTATCACCCTTTTTATACCAGTTCCAGTCTCAGTCAGTCCTAGTGCTTGGTGAGAGGCTTGTTACTCACTGCACCGCCTCTCCAGGCAGGTCTTCGAGGTGTCACCACCAGCTCTGCAGTGGCAGACATGCCACCAGGCAGTTGAGCTGCTCTAATGTAGTCAGCCTCTGTGGTGCGCAGGATTTCTCATTTCCAGCAGTGGCTTATGAGTGAAACTTCCCAACTTTTGCTGTTGATCTATCTTTCTCTGTATTTTCATCAACCGACTGTTCCCTTTACCTCCTTTGCTTGCCCTTTCCACTTTTTAAAAACAATTTCTCTTTATTGGTTGTATGATTCAATAAAGTTATTCTCTTGATAAGTGTGAAAGATCTCTTTCTTCTTACCACAGCAGTCTGCACTTCTGCAGCTTGCCATAACCAGGACTTTTGCTTCAAACTATCATCTTTAAAGGTCACTTGTTTCCTTACACATGCAGTCAAGCCTGACAATAATTTAATGACACCTGAACAAGCTCATATCAAAATTACCCATAGCGTGATCATAAATAATTATTAAGGAAAAGAAGAAGAAAAACCCCACATTTCTTTTCGAGAAACCAACACCAAAGGTATTAGTTAAAATGTTAAAGTATATTAACCAATTATATAAAACCCTTTCATATTGCCTTGCTTCATTTCAAACATGGCACGGGCTATTTTGTCTGTGAACTCAAGTGGAACAAAAAGCTGCAGAATGCAATTTGTGTCAGGAGCCGGACTGCGGAGGGACAACTAATTCTAATTAGTGCAAATTCCCCACGGGCCAGCGAGAGGCCTCGTCCAGGAGCTGCTGCTGACTCCGAGCCCCTCTGCCTGCAACAGGTGGGCAGGGGCACCCGCTGCAGCCCTGGCGACAGCTGAGGGCAGCCCCTTCGCTGGACACCCCTAATTAATGGCGTGCATGTCCTGCCTTTGAATGTGATATCTTTTAATATAGTTCTGAGCTAAGGAAGACTAGCTCTTCTAATTGGTTAAAATTAAAGCGTCAGGGGCGTTTGGCAAGAACTGCTGGGTTGCAATGCCGGTCTCCTTTCACACTCATGGCCTAAAACTCTTCACTGATCAGTGCAAAAAGGGCACAGCAGGAAAAAGGTATTACTGGAAGGAAAAGTCTTGGCTGTCTGATAACACTGGTATTCTAGTGAGCACGTTCCTAATGCAGAATATTTCTGCATCTCATTAATATTCAACATTTGATGCATATTAGAAATATGCTTGTAAAATTCTGATCGATTATAAGAAATAAGGGTGGCAAGGAAGGCACAGGTTTTTAACCTAACTATTAGACTTCCCAGCTAAGCTTCATTTCAAACTGCTCAGTCTGAAGCAAATTCAGGGTGAGAGAGGCTGCCTGATTTCCAGCCTGCCTGATTTCCAGCCTGCCTGATTTCCAGCCTGCCTTCCGTCAGACCTGCTCCCATTCATGAAAATTGCTTCTGTGAGAGCACAGCCAGCCCTAATGAGCGAGGCAGCCCTCCCGCCCTGCCTAAGGGAGGAAAGGGAGGAGATGCAACAAGATTTTATACAACATGCCAGTTAGAAATGTTTTTTAAATAACCAAGCAATGAAGCATACTTCACATACATTAGGATTACCTCATTTGCAAAGTTTTGTAACAGCTAAACACCAGTGAAATAGTTATTTTAATCCTGTTGAATGATATACACTGAGTTACATCAGGGAAGTACGTAGCTGTTAGAGATTTCAGCGACTAGGGGTCTGACACACGAACTGCAAAAAGCAGTTTTACTTGACTTCCTTCTCTCCACGTACTAGCCAACAGGAAGACATGGCAGAAGGAGAACTAGTGAAGCCTCTAAGGAGCTCTGCTCTCCTTACTTCCTGGCAGGCTGACGTTTCGGAGGAGTGCCAGGGCTGTCCTTGTGTGCTGGTGCAGCGACCCAGCACGTGTTTCTGTGTGTGCTGTCCTTGACACTGCCCAGGCTGACGTATTTTATCCAAACGATACTACCAGCTATACTAAACAGCTATTCTATATGCCTCTGTTCCTCTGAAATAAGGGCTTTATTTAGGGACTTTAAATAATCCTTCATCATCATTTCACACCAGTCTTAAACTAACAGGGTTTGTTCCTCTGTCTTTATTACATTTACTTTTACTACACATTTCTGCTAAAAACACTCCAGAGGGGCGCACCAACTACAACTATGTTACAAGAATGATTTTATTAAGAAAATGCCTCCAATGCGACCTCATAGCATTTTCCACTACTATTGTTTGGGTTGCACCAGAGGCTAAAATGTGGCTTCTTTTAATAACACATTTGCATAAGTTGATCTGAAAGATCCCCATGTGATGACATTACTCCAGGGTTGGCCTGTCATCTCAAAAAAGCCTGAGGTGCTTGTCCCAAAGAGATCAAACTCGAGAATTAACTAGTCTTCATAAAGCAGGAACATCTCTACAAGCAGTAAAACAAATTATTATCATTTCTTTTTGGCCATGGTCTACGCCAAGCTAGAGAAAAACAGAGCTTTCAAACACTGACAATCTGGTATATTGAAGTATGACCATTATTTTTTATTTTCCACATTTTTGGTCCAAAGACAGTTCTGAGTAATTGATTCCCATAATGAGCTATGGTTCGTTAGTCAATTTAATTTATAATTGAATTGGATGGATGTAACTCTGTGTAAAATTGTCTCTGAAGAATCTGTTTTGTTCGTCTGTTCGACTTCTGACGGGGATGGAAGAAAATCTAAATTATTCCCTTTTGCAGGAGGGAAAAACTCTGAAAGTCTCAGCATCCCTTGTGAAATTAAGAGGAAAAATATTTTTAATAGTTGCCATGCGAAAATTATATGGCTTTACTAAAATTTATACAACCCTGACAATTAACACATTAATGCCTGGAATGGTGGCTTAAAATGAAAATCAAAACATGGGGAAATACAGATCAGCAGTCCTGGCAACAGCTGGAAAGATTACTCTTACCCAGAATGAAAACCACAAATAAATATTTACTGGTAAGTCATGTCTTACTTCTTTGCAAATACTTCAAAATCTGGAGAATTTGCTTCTCCATGCTTTAATACCTGTATTCCAATGATACAATTTAATTGGGAAATGCCTGGTGGGAAGAATCAGACCCAGTGGGTTAAATTTTCCTTCTGTTTACAACTTCGAAACCCAGAGTTGCTCCCACTGCCATGAAATGCAGGAGTGCTCTAAATTCAGTTTACTTTTGTAACGAGACTTGGGAATCGCCACTCGACTCTCTGTGGGCCTTCTCTTGGCCATTGCAAAGTTCATGAAATAACAGAGCAGTATATGAGAATTACTTCTGCTTGGGACCAGCAGCAGGGAACAAATACTTTGGTTTTGGATTTTGAAGATGAACATGAGGTTCCATTTTAAAGTTAATTTTGCCCTGGGGTTCCTCAGGCCTCAAGACTCACATAAAACCCCACTTTCATTCCAGAGAAAATATTCAGGTTCTCATCATGTGCTGAATACACTTGCCTCCTAATTTTTCACATCTAAAGAGAATTACTGAGTGTGTCTGTCTCCACTACTGGTGGAGCAAGATGTACCAGTATTGAAAGATACATTTAGCTCACAAGGAAAAGCAAGTGAATTAATTCATTCAATATCTGTATTTTTCTATACAGAGATATAAATATTTGTCATTGACTGTGCACTAGCAGACATAAGCTAACAGTAAAAGAATTGCTACGCTATTATGTAAGTGTAGTATTTCTTGTAATCTAGCCTCATGCAAAAGCAAAATATACATTCCCTGTTTGCTGAAAAAATAAAGTGTACTGAGAAGCATTGCAATGGGATAGGTGATGATGATCAGCTATTATCAGTCCCAGCAGGCACATATTTTTTCTTAACAGCCGCAGGACTGCTACTCTGAAAGCCAGGCACAAGGATTTTTTAGTTCAGAGCATTTCACATTGCTTTTTAGAGGCAGGCATGACACACGGCTGCACAAACTCTTATGGCTTCCAGTTAAGGGGTCACTTAACAACCTCATTTGTCTACTTTTGCATCAAGTCCCCAATAAATTCTGATGGGCAACTGGCTCACAGGCTCCTTATGTTATGCAGATAATGTGGTGGGGATTTTTTCCTTTTCCTGTAACAGTAATAGTAGAAGTGTTATGTCCAATCTTCATAATATTTCAGAGTTTGTTTATAATGTTTCTGACCTTTTTTTCCACTAGCAAGTGTTTGCTCCAGTAGAAGGGAATACGAGGCAAGTTCAGTGACTGGTCACGCCTACCCACCTTTGCTGAAGTGAATGAGGTCATAAAGGTGGAACTGAGGAGAAAATTTAGCCTAATACACCACTTAAGAGTTACCACAGACTGGTTATTTTTGGGCTATGCTAGATGGCTGTAGCAGCAGAAGGAGGCTGGAGCTATTGATGACTGTTCTTATTCTTAATTACTACATTTTGGCTGAGAAATTCTTTAATATAAGTAATTTTCAGCACTGCAAATGCATGGGAGACAATGAAAGTTGTTTCTAAAAAATGTTAAAGCTGACATCAGTCATTTATACATAATGCACACAGCAATGAGGGCAAACTCTTCCGTGCAGATAAGAGATGTCACAGTAAACTTATGTTCCAAGGCAGTGGTATCAGTTACGATCGATCACTTGGTAGTCAGTGGAAGTTACATTTTTACTTTAGTCTTTAAACTCTTTTGACTGCACTACCAAAAGTATTGTTTTAATCTAAAGTGCTAGATCAATATTTCTGATCAATAAGCATTCATTTCCAACTAACAAGGACAATGGGTAGTGGATTCCTTTAAACATTTTCATTTCAAGGAAATCTCTGCTCTTCTAGAAATCAGATCTCTAAGAAAGAGTACAAGAAAAAGGAAAATGAGCACAAAACGTAGCAGAAAACTTGCAGATAAATTCAGCTCTTACCCAGCACAATTTTTTCTTTCTCCTATGATTCTAAGTCAGTAAATATTCTGTATGACCTTCACAGTTTATGTAATTATAAAATTCAACAGCATTACCATACGTTCTTCCCACCATAACATACAAAGCCAAACCAAACAAAATCCAAACCGCAAATGACCAAAACCAAACTGACAAAGTTCAGTTGTTGAAAAATTAATCCCTGGTGATAAAGTGCAAATCAACAAGCACAGCTTAGAAAAGTACGCCTTGGTACAAATTCACTTGGTTGAAGATCTGGTATAGCTTCCATGGGCTTCAGAGAAATCCCTCCACTTTCAGCCCAGATGAGTTTAGTCCCAAGAATGGCAACCCCTCACCCAACCAGCAGTCAAGAGCTGATCCTCTCTGGGATGAACCTTTCCTCTTGGCCACATGCATATCTTGAGGACTGAGCTCTCCTTCCCTGTTCCCTGGAAAAGCCAGACACCATCCTGCCAGAAAATCTGGAAGGTCTTTCTGTCCCTCTTGCTTAGTCATGGGCTTTTCAGAACAGGACACAATTCTGCTTTAAATGTCCCAGGGACTCTGATGCACATTGGAAACACGTTTGACTACAAAGAAATTAGGACATTTGCCACAGTGGTACGTATGGACCACTCCTTTTTATTTTACAAGCCTAACTAGGAGAGAACATGTTGTTTTCAGTGCCTGCAGCTATGCTTGGCAGTTCCCACTAAACTCAACATTCTCCAATTTTCCATCATTCCCACACAATTACTTGCTTCTTCTCACACTCTCTTCTCCTCAAGACATGGGCTATTGTTTACATGGCAAGAAATACTAGAGCTAAAACTTAAAAACAACTGCATTCCTTCAGGCTGGGCTGTCAGCATCCTGCAATGGAGGAACAATGTGCTTGGTGCCCTCAATCCCCTTGTGGCAGTGCTGGCACTGAAGTGGTGGAAGTTGTTTAACTGTTGTCTGCAGGTGCCTCTTACACAGGGTGTAAAGCCAGGCTGCTGCAGCCACTGTGCACCCCCTACATTGGCATCTTTCCCAAGGGACAGGTGCTTAGGGGACTTGAAGCCATGACTGCTGTGCCCTGTGCCTACTGACATGTGCACTGACAAGGTGTTGTCTTGCTTACGTAACACTGGCTTGAAAGTACAAATCAGAGAAGAGCATAAACCCTGTGCTCTGCCTTCTCCTCATTCATCGCTGGTGACAGACCTGTGGTTTGGATGGGGTGCAATTAAAATACAATAAATACAGTATTCTATTGTTTACATGGGCTTCATACATCCATGGCATTATTTTGTGTTTTGAATCAACCCCTTGAATGCAAAGCTAAGCCAGCCAATTTTTCTCTTTTAATTTGTATTTATCACGACCAGTGGATTTTGTCTGGATTTCCCGCAGAAACATAAGTGAGGCAAGATTTGCTCAAACACATGCATCCCAATTAACTTTAGGATGTGTCTGGGCCAAGCTCAGTGGTTCATGCCATCTTTGCTCCTAATTCTATAGACGACGCATAGAGGAAGTCAGCTGCTAAAGTGGGTTGCATGAGAATTACACTTTTCTCCCTGGGAAATGATGGGAAAAGAATATTGGCTCCATGAAATACAAAGTGTCCCCTCAGACAGAAGGCTGAACACAAAATGAATGGATGTTCGAACTTTTGTAGGGCTATTCATCTGTACTGCACCTTATGCAGATTGGAAAATATATGAAAAATGTAAACAGTGTTCATTCTGCATTAGACAGCAGAAGATATGCAGAGCCTGAATAGATAACCTTTTGTGAACACTGGGAAGCTGGATTTTACGTGAGAGCTGTATGAGTTCTACTCTTTATGGTGCCTATTCATCGAGTACAGTACTCAAGTATGAAGGAGTGGCAAAGGAGGAGGGACAAGAGGAAGAGGGCTGCTGAACAGATGCATAAATATACCATAAGTGGCAAAAACTTTCATTGACTTTAACTAAGCCAAGAAATCAGTTCTGCTTTTAAAGGCAATACAGCCAGAATGATACGGGCAACACAGAACTTTGGGCAATAATAATCTACATGAATAAGTGTCACATTTATGAACACCTGAAATCACGCTAAATCTTAAAACAATCTTTTACATAATAGAATGCATGTTCCATTGCATTTTACACTATCTTTTTTTGTTCCATTTCTTTCTCCCCAGCTATTTTGGCATTTTTTCCCTTCTTCAGGTGTTCTCCAGTCACAATTACACCCCAGTTTTAAAACATTGGTTCTTGTTCATTGATTTCACTGACCGCACCTTTTCCATCCTTCAGCGTAGTCTTCTCCTCAACTAGTCATGACCTCTGTTTTCCTTCTAGGCTCTTTATTTTGTTGTCCTTCTCTTATTCCTCTTCCTTCCCTTCTGCTTTTTCCCACAGTCTCCTTTCTATCTGTCATTTCCTTTGTGTGGTATTCTATTTAGTTATCTCATCCCTACTTCCTTTTTATATTTTGTACTTTTCCTACTTCTGTATTTGCTTTCTTTCTGCCATTTCCTTATATACTTCAGTTTCTAAAGGGAAGAATCAGATTTGAAAGAAATGGAGGAAGCTTCAGTCATTGTGTAACTATTTTCAAAATGGTTTTAAAAGTTGAAATCAAATAAGTTATCAGTTAGGACATTATTTCCTTTTTTTTTTTTTTTTCTTTCAGGAAATAGACATTTCCTCTGGGCTTTGACAGCAACATTCCAGTTTGGTTAAAATTAAACAAATACTGCATCATCTGGATGGTCCACACCAGAAGCTGATCAGGCAGAACACAGTCAACTCCTCACTTGCTTGGCTCATATCCTTTTCTGCTTCCAATTAGTTTCCCACTACTGCATCCCTCAAAACCTTCTCTCTATGTTCCCATAACATGACTATGTGACTACAGATGATTCAGTAGCCTCCTGCCACCCACTCCAGCTAGGTATCCCTATAGCCTAGTCCAGAGGAAAAAGATATGGGATGTTTTCCAGCCTTCTAAGTTCTAGGCTTATAACTTAGGTGCTCTGAAAGTGCCCAAGTCTCTCCTCTTCATGGGCAGTTCATCTCTCAGGTTCCTACGCCGTGCTTTGAATTGCAGTTCAGTGAGATGTTTAAAAGTAGTTAGTATGAATAATTCTTTTTGAGCTCACCACCTACCTGGTGCTCTGTAGCAAACACCAGGATTGCAGCTGCCATTGCTTACATCAAAACAAAGCAGATGGAAAGAAGGCAGAAGAGGAACTAAACTAATACATTACAATAGTCTATATGATCAGCCACAGACCTGCTGGAATCTAAAGACTGCTACTGGCCTGTGCACTGGAGTCTGGGAGCCTCACTGAGTTAGGTACCTGAGCTATGACACAACTAGAAGTGTGTACAATACACACAGCATATTAAAACACCTGATGTTACATGCTTTAGGGGAATATTTCCCCCCAAATAACTGTGGGAAATATTAATTATTTATAGAATATTTGCATAACTGCATAATGTGTCTAGATATAAATAACAGATTATTTGCATAACTGCATAATGCCACTAATCACAGGAAGAAAAAAAAAGAACAAAATATTCCTGGCATTTGATCACATCGTGTCATATATGCTCTGTGATTCTTATTCAAGCTCTCCCAGAGAGAAGCCACAGTACAACTAAGCTCTGTACTCCCACATTCCGTAAGAGGAACAACAGGTAAACAGCAGTGCAACTGCAAGGCCTTGCAAACCCCTGAGGGCTGGATGGTGTTTTGCACACATTATTCGTCCAAATTGGAAGAGAAAAACAAACCACGTGCACAACATGCCTAAGTTCCTACAACCAAATTCACACCTCTGCCATCCATCCTGAGTAATATCGTCACCATTTGTCTCTTAGGCAGCAGTTTTCATCCTTATATCAAGGTGCTTTACAAAGGGAAGTACCATTCTGCAGATAAGGACACTCAAGCCCAAAAACATTAAGAGACTTTCCCAAAGCCAGAGAGCAAATCAGGGCTAGAAGTGGCATCACTAAGATACCCTAGTGGCTTCCACACCAGGCTGCATCTCACCAGGCAATTATGCTTGACCATTAATATTTGTGCTAGCTGCACAACTGCTCTGCAGGCCTGGGATGCTCTGTGCAGAGCTGCCCACCTTCCCCCTTCTATTAAGCTGGATCCTTTGTGACCATCCATCAAGTTTCTTTGGAGGGGGGCAATACTGGCTCCATCTCATCCTTCCTTGCCTGTGGCTCAGTTGCATGCAGGTTTGGATGGTGGGTCAGGGAGACAGGCTAAAGGCTTGTCCAAGGCTATGGCTCAGCAAAGCTAAGAACCAGTCTGGAAGGGAAGGCAGCCCATGCCATGCAGGAAGACGTCAGTCCAGAGGTACAGCTGTGTACACACTCTTTCTCCCTGTCATCAGGGAGCTCAGAGAAACACGGAGGTGATGCTACTCTAGCTCAAAGGCACCACTAAGCAGCAACAAGCCTAAAAATCTCAGCTGAGTTTGTCAAGCTTTAATGTTCTCTAATAACCACTGTTCTTTTCTCTGCAAAGATTTCCTGATAACTGTTCTTTCCTCAGTTAAATACTATTTACCTCAGCACTGGAGTTTCTAACATACACAACACCGACTTCAGTTTTAATGGTATTTTGGTCTAATTTCAGAGCCTGATTTCCCAGTACAAACTCAAGTAACAAATGTATAATTATTCTCATAAATAACTCAGCACCTTACAGTAGGTTTCAAACAAGTTTCCCCACAAGGCACAAGTGCCCTATATTAAATTCTTTTAAAGTGTAAGTTGATTAAGGTAAAAATTAGTTGTTATTACCTTATGGACATTTTAGTTTTCACGGCATTTGAAAGCTGGTCCTATCAGGAATAGATTTGTTGCCGCCCACTGGTACAATCATCAGGAAAATTAATAATCATATTCAGTCTGACTATAAATCATTGTGGTACAGGCAATTAATTTCTGTAGAAAAATGAAGATCTATAAGTAGTATTATTGTGCAAACTACTTGTTGTGAAAAATCAGATCCAGCACAGACAAATTACAAAACCAATGCTCCTACTTTCAAAGTGTGATAATGCTGGGTCATCTGAGGCTGGATGGCCAGAAGGTCTAAATAAATAATGTTCCTAGCAGCTAGCTGTTCCTAGCAGCTTATTGTTGTATCATGTTTATGTTGCTGTAATTCTTGAACCTGATACAAGCATATATACTAACTTACAGAGAGTGAGTGTGGACAAAACAATCTTCTACTGCTAAATGAGGCAGTTTGTTGCGTTTGCTTACATCCTTGCCACTACACAGGGCAGATTTCTATAAGCATGCTTCTTCTAGGCTAAGGCCACGGTGGTCCTGGTGAGGACAGAAGAAATATGATGTGTACACATGCATGCCACCACATGCCCCTTGTAAGCTAGATTTGTATTTCTCTACCAATACATGCTACAGTCCTGCAAAGATGTGTTTGCCAAAAGTTAGATAAACATAGCATCAAGGCCATAAAGTTTTGTCTGTGTTTAAAATAAGGGAAAGTGAAGCTCTATATTTTTATTGGCTTACCTATTAAGATAGTATGTCCTGTTGCACTATGAGACATATTGCTATAAAAGAATGAAACTCAGTTTCATTTGTTAATAAATAAGTAAAATATTTTCCAAAATCTCTGGATTTGAGTTTTTAACATTTAGGAAATCAATCAAACAAAATTCATATACCAGAGCAACAAAATAATACTTCGTCACCAGATTTTAGTCTGTTAGACAAATTATTCCCTAGGGATTAATTTCAGTGGAATTCATCATACCTGAAAACATTGGAACAATATTTAATAATGCCTTGGACTTGAGGCTACAGGCTGGATGAAGTCTAAAATATTTACCCATTTGTTGCTGGGTTTTCAAAAGCCAGAATGAAGATGTGTAACAATGGGAGTAACCACAAAGTGAAGCCTCTATGGAAATGAAAAGAGATAAAATTATTCTCCTTATGGTTATTGATATAGAAAAAAAATTGAAATATTGTAAGTAAATGTTTTCTAAAAGCATTTTAAAAAGATGGATAAACTTCCTTTTTAGCCACTTATGAAATGTCTTCCCCTGCTTGATCCAGCTTTGAAATCAAGTACTTTGAGGTATAAGTATCAGGACTTCACAGGGAAGTTCATTATAAAAGAAGAGCATATCCATGAATAAGGAAGCTCTCCCTTGGAAAATCTTGCAGGACATTTTTAATAGTTTCTATGATGGAAGCAGAATTGGACAAATAATTATCTGGCATATGCAGCTCCCGCTCTTTTTGTAAAAGTAAAAAGAATTTAATAGGCCATATGAATTGCATTTGTAATTTACTAGATGTTCAAAGCCGTGTGTAAAAGTGAAGCTATGAACAAGGTATCCAAGAGAAAATGTACCTAGATACTTTCCTGGATGAAACAGCACACTACCAGAAAGCTACTGCCGGTAGTCAGAAAAGAAAGCCCAATTTCCTCATTAGGAAATAGATGTAAATAATTCAGGGATGTGATGTTTTCCATTGAGATATACAATGCATTTAATGCATTTTAAATAGCTGAAGGAGACTCCAAATATATGTACCTGCTTCCACAAAGATCTATACAGATTTTTATAGTAATATATAGGATTTTGGACCACACTACTGTCCACAATGGTATAATTTATTTACTAAAGCCAAGCTGGTGCTTAAGACATTGGGAAAACCTTTGAGAGAACTCCTTGCACTTCCAGTAAACCTGGAAAAAACCATTCCAAGATGGTAGAAATAAGTTTGCTTGTCACTTTAGCTCTTCACTTTTCTTCTCTGTGGCCCCTGGATCTTGCAAATTAACCCAGCCATGTCCTTAGCTGCTTTTGAGTAATGATTCAAATAATTGCTGTTAACAGAGTTTTGTGATTTGTCAGCTAACCTGTAGACTTCACTGGGCAGTCATTGACGTATTTCAAGAAGTACAAAGTCTGTTCACATGCATAGATGAGTGGTCTGTGGCTATCCATGCTGTTTGTACTTATACAGGCTTAGTGGGCTGGGATTGCCCACTGTACATTTGCTGTACAGATAGAGAGGCCTGAAATTCACATACCACCCACATATCCCAAACCTGCTGTGTACTGTTCAAGTGTAGCTAAATGTGCTCTTTTATTTGGGTTTCAAATGACATCTTCATTTTAAATATAAGGATTGAGCCACAGCCAAATCTGTTAGCATCTAGTTTTATACGGTCATTACGGAGCTTTGATAAACATCTAGACATATCATATAGTTGAGTGTAACCTATCTAATCTATCTGTCTATCTCCTTGCAATTCTTCCCACATACGGGACATAAATCTTAGGTAGGGATTTGAGGAGGTATTAGGGTAGTATCAAAAGAGATGAAAATCACAGCTGTTCTAGCTAAAAGCCCTTCCTGATTTGTTAAACAAACATAAGACTGAGTTGAGAATTTCCCAGATTCACCTGGTTTGGCTGTATACAAAGAGCAGTTAAATTAAATGATCTTTCTCAGAAAGGTCAAAAGTTAAGTGTCCCTGGTTACATGAGGCCTCATGCCTAATGGGATGATAATCCAATTCTAAGGCATCTAGAAGGAATCCTTCTCCTAGTTATTAAATATGCATGTCTATACAAAAAAAAATATATTGGTGCAGTGAGAAGTGTAGCTAATATACTGCACTAGAGCAGAGTTGCAAAAATGTCATCTTGGAACAGAAGAGCAGAGAAGAAAAAACAAACTAAACCTCCCACAGACAGTTCCAAGGGGTAAAAAAATTAGAGAATTATTTGCAAAGTCAAATGCTCATAACAAAACCCCAAAGAGGACCACTTTCACACTGAAGTTACATGACTTTTCCCAGGCAACGTTTATCCTAAATTTTATGTAACATTTTAATACTCACACAAACTACTGATAAAAGAAAGAACAGGAACTTCATCTTGCAGGGCAGAAACTCCACAGCCAGTTTTGTTTCCACAGACAATCACCCATATTATCTGTAGGATTTTCCTATTTTCATGTGGATGAAACTGCAAGTCCCAGTTGCAAAGAAACAAAATGTCATTGTGGAAATGAAGGTCTTTTAACCAGAAACCTTAGAGGCAACCAATCTTTTAATCCTTCAGAGCTGTTAACTGCCAGAACTGCATGGAGCTAAGACTAACAAAACTCATGAGAACTTTGAGAAACACATTTCAGTGCTCTTCTGCTGTGTCACACTGCTTTCCACCAACAGCTTGAGAAATTCTGAATAGGTAAATGAAAGAGGCAGATGTCAGACCCTCTGATCAAGGTGAACATGGGGGAATGTTAACTGCATTTAAATGGCACTATTTGCCAGGTGTTGGATGTTTTCTGCAAAAGAAATTAAGGGTTACAGAGTGTAATCCTTTCTGTTGTAGCCTCTCCCAGTGATTAATCACTTTCATCGTTAACAGGAAGGGCCTTATTTGTAATTAGACTATCATGCTTTGTCTGGGAAGCCACCGGTCCTTGTTATGCCCTTCTCTACTAGCTTATACAGTCTAACACCTGTGGGGGTTTTTTAAATTTTTTTTTTGCCTGGAACATCCAGTATACTGTCCTCTCTCAATGATGTGATATACTGATTCTGTGATTGTCTTTCCCCAACAGGCAACAAAAACTCTGCTTGGCTTGGCTTTGTACTGAGCACCACCCAGCCCAGGGAACCTAACACCAAGGAATAACACAACAGAGACAGCAAGCAGCATGACCTTTCATACGAAGGCAGTGAGGACTGTGTGATGTGGCTGCTGTAGCCCAGTCCTGCTTCTGAGCAACCGGACTGACAGAGCACAGTCCTCTCACTAGGCTAGCTTTCAGGTTGAAGCAGGAGTAGAGCTCAGTTGCAGATTTAACAGCGCTCATAGGTTGTAATTTCAGTATTTCCTTCATAATAAATTTCGTGAGACTCATCAAGTTTCCCACATGCTCACACATTACTCACCACAGTGATATCTGAGCACCTTAGACCAGCTGTTTCATGTGAAACTTGTTGCCACAGGCCAAAATCTCAGGAGATTTTCAATGTGTATTAGCAGTTCCTGCTCAGTTTTGGGACCAATATAGACTTCAAAATACTAAGACATTTTGATGAGCTTAGATATAGAGGCTCCACTTTGGACTGATCTTTCTTTACCTTTTAAAACAGTAAAAATCACTGTTTAGATAATTTCCACTGAAGTCACTCTCAGTGCATTTGTCTTCTTCATCAGTATATTCCCAGTGTTGCCCACTGTTTTAATTAGTGTTACATAGTCTTGTATATTCAGCAAAAAACCCCAAATATGACAAATGTGATTAAATGCTTCAGTTTTGAGAACATCAGCTTAGGTAAGCTTTTACACAATAAGGCATTAATAATCTTTTGCATACGATATAAAACAATTTTCTGTGATTGATTAACTGTGTGCTGATCTTAACAATGATAACAATGGATGAACACTTTACTCATTGTGTAGGCAGATACAGTTAAGAGAGATACACATAAAAAATTACCATAGAATTGGGAAGTAAATAAATGTTTTGGTCAAATATTTGTTCTTTTATCCTTGGAATCTAATGATGACAAAGTTTATCGGATATTTTACATTTTACTCAGCATGCTCAGCAGCAATCATTACGGTTATCATTGATAGATGAAAACAGAGAAAAACTGGATTATGAATTCCAATAAATAAAGCATTTCACTAAATTTGTATGCATCAGCGTGTATGCACTTGTGCCTGCAAACTACGTATTATATTTGAAATGAAGCAGGGGAGGATAAAAAACCTCAAGCACCCCAATTTAAGTAATGTATTAAAAGAATGTTATCATAATGTGTCTGGTGTGTATACACACCACTGCTCTCTACTGGGTTAAGTCAGAAATGCTTATCTTTGACTCTCAATGCCTATGCCATGACTAAGTGAAAATTATTTTTCACTAGCTCACTTCATAAGAATTTGTTTACAGAGCAAGTAACAGGCTTTAACACTGATGCTTAGCATAAATTAAGGTGGCCATCTTGTGTAACCCCTATATAAGGCAATTGAACATCAACTAGTATTACTATAAACGAGATCTAAAATTACATTCAGAATTAAACAGACTTTTTTGGTTTTTTAAACAGCTACTACTCATTTAAATGGTATCAGCTACCCATGCAAACTGCCTGTGTCTGTTTCATGTCTCTGGTCCCCATAGGCAGACCCATCCCAAACACCAAGCAGTTCAAAGAAGCAGATAATTAACTACTGCCTATTGTACAAATTACACATTTTCAATTAATGTTCTACCTCACAGGCAGGGCAGTTAGTTTTAATCAGTCTCATGACATCAACTATTGTGGTTACAGTTCTCAGATACTAGAAGGCACCTTGATGGTGCCATGCAGACAGACTACAGCACATAGCCCCTTCAGTTGGTCTCTGCTGTGTGCAGTGCTCCTCCCTACACATTTGGAAGAAAAAAGTTGTAAGGTGAGAGAATCACTGAAGGTCACTCTTCTTGGGAGAGCCTGTGTATAAAGAGTTCAAATGGTTTTTAGTTCCTATGCCTACAGTTTTCATAGCTTCGGGCCTACCTTACACTATTGAAGATGACAATAGAGATTGGGGGACACAGAAGAGATTCAGAGCCACTTGCTCTTTGCATCTGGCTGGCAGCATGCTCCCTTAGCACCACCACAGACAGGTGTAGTTCAGAGCAACCTTGAGACTTTCCTAGCTAACTTTGGTAGCCCCTTAGAAACTGCAAAAATGGCTTTCTGTCTTGAGGTTTTTTTGTATCCTGTGCTGAAAACAGAGCATCTGCTATAAAAGCCGGGGTTAATCCCTGTACTTTAGTTTTTCTAAAATAGCCTTAAAGATTTCAACACTCTAGTGAATTAAAAATATAAAGTGTTTGGATTTGGGGTGGGGGTGGGAGAGGGAGGAGAGAACAGAAAACTCAGGCAGTAGAGCAAAAAAAATACACTTCATTTTCACAAATAAGAGAATGACCTTTATAATGCAGTTGGAGTCTTGCTTCTTGTCAGTTATGGGTCAGTGCCCTATTACTGTGTTGCCCACACACTATTATTGCAGCAATGCAACTGCACCCCTAGAGGGAGGTTGTGTCAACATTTCTATTACAAACCCCTCTTTCCAGAAGGTTAAAACCTGCCTGTCAGC
Organism: Hemiprocne comata; assembly: GCA_020745705.1. Classification (NCBI taxonomy): domain Eukaryota; kingdom Metazoa; phylum Chordata; class Aves; order Apodiformes; family Apodidae; genus Hemiprocne; species Hemiprocne comata. The sequence goes on along the minus strand of CM036593.1, from coordinate 17,147,092 downwards.
AAGGAAATAACTTTATTAAAAACAAGCTTGATAAAAATCCATTTGGCCACTTTGAAATGACTACAGCCTTGTCCCAACATAAGCAACATATTGGGTTCAAATGCTCTCATGCAACTTCAGAACAGTTTTGCTTGAACCACTTGATTGGTTGGTTTGGCTGCACCCATGAGACTTAGGGAGGGCAGGCACTGAAGGAAGCCCCCAGCTTCCTGCAGGTCCTCATGACTTTAATGCCCTGGGCCCTTCCAGAGGAGGCTGGAGCCTGGAAAGCCTGCTGGAAAGTTAGATTTTCCAACAGACCTAGCCCTGCACCAAGTCTTGCTCCATCATGAGCTGGAACCTGGAGTCAAAAGACAGGGAAAATGTTTCGCTTCACCACAGACATCTTCAGATGCCTCTTTTTAGTGCAGGCAACCTTTGCTCCTGCTATGGAAATAGCTATGGGAAAGCAACAGTGACCTCTCTCTATCAAGACAGCTCTCATTAGTGCAATGGTAGTACATCTCTCCCTAATTTTGGGTGAAAGCTAGGGTTACAAATATATATATATACACACACACATATAAAGAATTACATTAAACCTGGATTTGGCTCCATTTGTTTAAAAAACCCCATAAACATACATTGAAGCCATACACCAAAAAAGCTTTTAGAGGACTCAAAGGGGTCTTTCTGTTGTAATAGGTACATTTACTTGGGTTTTCAGTCCAAAAAAATTCATTTTATGTGTATATCTGACTGGTAGATTTACATATCCAGTCAGCTTTTTAGAGAGTCAGTCTCTTGTGTGTAAATACGAGATGTCATTTGTTAAGATCTAATAAAAAATCTTTAAATCAAGTACTTTATATTCAAAGCTCCTCCTTGAAAATGAAAACAAGAATCTGAAACTGGCCAAGCCAGAGAGGCTATTAATTCCACAGTCAAACCTTCTCACTTTATGGGAATTTTCTCCTTAGGATAGACAGTTAAAAAAAAAATAAAAAAATCTATGACATATTAAAAAGAAGCAGCTCTGTTGAAAAAACCTGAGGTTCAGATGCACTTTCCACCATGTCTGCTTTGTTTTTGAGGCATCTTACTCACAAATAAAAGTACTTGAGACCAAATCTCTATGTCAAAACAGGGCCAAAGGATCAAGTCCACAACAAGAGTAGATGACGATGAAGTAAATCAGTTTCTTCCTAACATAGAGTTGAACTGGGAATTGTAGCAGTCTTACAGAGCATTAGAGACCTACAGGTCCTCGTGAAATATTAACAAAGTAGAAAATTCCAAGATAAGACTCTGGAATGAAGAATATACCAGAATAAAGAGGGATCATAGTACACTGCATGACTTCTCAGTTTGTCACTTGAAAAACACAGTGTACAAATTAACCATTGTGTCCTCTGAAACCCAGCCCACTTGGCAGCAGCAACAGAAGAGGATATGCTGGATACTGCAGTCTGGTTCTGCTCGCCGATTCCAACATAGGCATCGCCTATGATCAGAAAAAGGAAATGCAGGATGAGGAGAGGAAAGACTCTCCTTATGCTCTTCTGATCACTGCAATCGTGGTTGCATTTCATGAATCCCCAAGCCTGTTTTGCAAATACAGCTTCCTGTGATGGCAGTGAGACCTGCAGGTGCCTAATGGTTACTCCACAGCTCTGAGGATTTTGCCATTTTCCTTTGCTTCCAAACTCTTTTCTTCATCTAAGTGTCAAAATCCTGAACCCTGGGATTATTTTTTTTAACTGGTGACACAATCATTCTCTGCAGGTCTGTCCACTTGCAACACAAGAGCTTGTCAAGTACATGAAAACTTAAATAGTTAAAAAAATGCACAAGAAAGACCTGCAAACTGAGACCCCTTCTCTGTGGCAGTGCAGTTTAAGCAGATGTTATAATTCTAGGGACTCTTCTAAAAGCCGTCTTGGAGACAGGCACATTGTGTCAGAACCTGTAAGCAACACTTCAATGTTTGGATCAAATAGACGAATGAAATGTGAAGGAATGAAGGCTAATTCAGGAATGCAAGATCCATTAAACTATGCAAGTATGCATGAACTGTAAAAAGTGGGTCCCATACATATCAGCTATAGCCCTTAGCTGTTAGCAGGTGTGAATCAGTCAGTTGTACAATTCATTTGTCTACCTAATTGCACTGAAGATAGGCTTTTACTTTGCCTATAACATCACTAATGAGTAGGTTTTCAGTTCGATCTAACTAATTAATTCTTGTTAACTTCCTTTGCATTGTTGTTCTTTTAATTTAACCAGAGACAGCACCAGAGTTGCTACTAGTGTTTAGTCTCAACTAGATTACTCCTATTCATTAAGGGCTGTAATTGTTGGTCATACCCTCCCAAATGGTCATTACAACCTCTGGCTTGCATATTGAATAACAGCAATTTCCTGACTCCAACAGACTCTCATGTGAGGGAGGAGAAAATGCTAATAAAGAAAGAATAAATGATTCTCTGTTTCATTCAGTGCTGTGTAGATTTCCTTTACAGCAGAAATTGTACTGAGGTGGTAAAACGGGTTTCTTGCAGGCCCCCTACCTCCACCCTGAGTGAAAACAATAAGAACCAAGCCAAGCATTCCCTGCTACTGTGATTACAGCATCCGTAAAAGTGATTATATGGCTGCTGTAATCAACTTCAATGAAAGCTGCCTGTTAGAGCTTCAATAATTACTCATTTCTGTTAACAGCTTGCTTTCAGTTTAGTACTTTGAGGCCTAGGAAAAAAAAACCAAAACAACGGTGTTTTAATAAAAGATCCTGTGAACTCAGTATTTTGGGGGGTAAGAGCTTGTGTGTGGGCAAATAAAAAAAAAAAAAAAAAAGCACATGCAACTTTTTTGTCCTGTCCTCAATAGCAGCCCCTTTTCATTTAAGCTCAGAATCTATTTAACCAGCAACAAGCACAAGTTCATGCAGGGTTCAGTCATGTACTGAATGTTTACTGAAGGAGGCACAATAGTTTAAATAAAGTGGTGGTTTTAAATATTTTACCCATTTCTTCAAACAAATTGCCAATCCTTAAACTCTGTGTTAAACACATTTCAAAAGCAAAATACCACAAAGCTCTCTTTCAATAAAACCACTACTTCTGTCATATTATGCCTCCTCCCTCTTGATGTATTTTATTTCTGCAAAAGCTCTGGAGAAGAATGAAGCTTACAGAAGTTAAGGGCTCATTTTTAAAACAAAACAAAAGAACTGGTTAGTCTGAGATTAAAACAACACAGGTCACTATTGCTCTCCAATGTCTGATGTTCTGCAGAGTGATACCACAGCTAGGGAGGAGGGAGGCACACTGCAAAGAATTAAAGTTGACCAACACTTCCACCCCAAACTTAAAATCCTAGACAACCTTTCATTGAGGCTAAAATAAGCCACAAATAACAAAAATCAGAGAAACCACTCTTCTTGTTTGGATAACTTCACGGCTATGGTTTTCTTCTTCTGATGTGTCTATACACTTCTGCCCTTGAGTGAAAAAAAAAAAACCACTGAGAAAGGAGCTTCTCAAGAGTATCCTACAGATAACTAAAATATAAAAAAATTGCTGTAAGATCTTACAAGAAACCCAGTTAAGTCTGCATAAGTATAAATAAGGTTGTATACCTTGGAAGATTTTCTTCACCTAGAGTCCTTCATTCTTCACTTTTGGGAGGTCTACAGTAAGATTACCTGCAACTTCAAGGGCTACATTTCCTGAAGTACAAGCTCTGTGTTGACAAAGTAACTCTTGCTCAGGATTTCTGCCTGTGGAGGAGACCTTCTGAGCAATGCAGGCTGCTGGGGGCACAGGACATGCTGCAAATAACACACAGCTGTTCCCTTAAAAAAGGACTGTGCTTCCTGCAGAGACTTGCAGCTGATGGCAGCTTTTGCACTGGCCAGATGAGTGGCTGAGGGAACTAAATCTCCCCCTAATGTACAGTTTGCAGGGGAAAGGAGTTAGCTGCTGTCATGCCTTGCACATGATGCCGAAGTACAAGTCTTGATCTGACATATTAATGGGAGAGAAAGCACTTGCTGCTTTAGCACCTGACCAGCAGCATCAAGGAGAGCTTAGCTCTGTGAACAATACATAAACTTTTTTTTAAATGGCCTTGGCCCAAAAAAGCATAACATGCTCGCTGTCCCTAGTTTATCTGATAGGTGAAGTAAGAGAAAAAAATGTTATTCATGTCTTGAATGTAATACAGTGCATGACATTTACATGGCATCTTTCATTCTGAAGGATTCCAAAGCACTTTATAAATTATATGCTTATGGAAATCGCTTCCCCGTTGGAATGGAGCCAGCACTGGGGTTTAAGGCAGCAGCCAGCTGGACAAATGCTCAGTGGCACAGATTTGGTTAAAGACAACAGTTGGAATTATCTGTTCTTGCAAAGAGTGACATGAGTTATAGAGGGCCTAATTTTCTTTGGTACCTGCAATCACTGCTTTATTCAGCATGCACTAACTATATGGTTGCATTCACTGTAATTTCCATAAACTTTCCTCTATTTCTGCAGACAGAGCACTCTCAAAGAGAAATCAAAGAAATCACTTTTCCTAGTGGTCCATCAGAATGCAACTCTGCTAGGAAAGAAGGCATGGTGAACGACATACGCATTGCACCCCCTGCCTAGATACGGTTTCAGCGTGGGGCAGCAGCTTCAGCTGGCACAGCCCCCTTAACTTGAAAGGATCTATACTAAGGTATGTCCTCTGGGGTTTCACTTCATACACTTTTGCAAGTAATGTAACATGAAACGAAATCATAAAACATCCTTTTGTTCTCTACTACCTATCCACTAGGTTGTGTCTGCAGCAGAACTATTGAAAACAAGTTTTGTGTTTCTTTGGCTACAGGAATAGAGATTTTCTCAGGTCTTTACACACTAGTACAAAAAAACAAGATTAAATATGGCCTACTAAAGCATCACAATTTAACTTATTATAACCTGTCTCCAAAACTTTCTATTAAGCAGACAAAGGCACAAGCCCCAAAACTTTTAAAACAACTACTGTGCTATATTTTAGGTGACTGCTGTAAATAAAATTTTTATTCTTATCAGAATAAAGATGAAAAACTTGAAAAATTCAGGACACAAGTTTTCTCAAGGACAGCCACTTTTGCAAACTACTGTAAGAAGATTCAACATTAAACTTTTCAGGGTCACAAATAGGAAGGCTTGACACAATGTATTGAAGAGCTGACTGGGAACTGCGGTTTTTGCTTGCACTGTGTTCCACAGGTGATAGGTAAAAATAAACATTAAAAAGAAATCTTGAGCCATGATCTAATTTTCTTTAATATTCAAGAAACATACTCCCACAAATAAAATGTAGAAGAAAGTAAAGTATGTTGTTCATGACAGGCCACTGTGTCCAGCACTAGCACCAGGGACAACAAGTGTCAAAACCAGCAATTCTTTTCCTTTCTTTGACATAAGGCAGTAACACAGAATCAGCTGCAACTCAAATCTCCCAACCCGCCACCAAGGCAGACAAGAAAGTTGGGACATTCTGACATACCTCCTTTCTCAAGACAAGAGACTGTCTTTACATCTTTCAGCTGGAGGAGATGATTAAGGTGGACTGAGTGGTGCTTTGTGCGAGAGATATGCAAAAAGCAATATATTTCTGTAGACCAGCTTCTGGCTATTGGATAGAATTACAGATATTGAGATCTTCTCAAATATTATTGCAGCCCAGCTGTTTTGTTTGGGGTATTTTTGTTTGTTTTAAGAAAAAAGAAAGAACCCCAGAAAACCCTCACCAACCCTGAGAGGATAAAACTGCTATTTCATAGTCTTAGGAATTTCATTGGCTAGGTCACCTATATTCTGACAAAGGATTATGTGACAGAGATCTTTGCCCGTGTAGGTTACCATTAAAATGATGTTAATAGAGTATCTATACCTTTTGAGAGGGTAAGTTGATGTGAATGACAGATAATTTCTACATGCACATGTCTTACAGTAAAGTTGCCTGTATTACCTTAACTGTAGCATAAAACATCCAACTCCTACATGAGCCCCTTCACCCACAGATTTTAACTGCTCTGCAGTGCTTTCCTTTTACATATGAAGAAACTATACTTAGAGAAATGAAACCACATAGTCCAGTTGACACCACAGGGCAGTCAAGCAGCAAGGAACAGTGCTGTCTCCTGGTTCCCAGCCAACTGCATAACTTGGAATAACTTACTGCAACTGTCCCTTTTACTGCAAAGCATTTCTGCTTAGAGATACATACTAAATGAAATGCTTGTAATGATCACTTGTTACACATTCTGCATCAAAAACTGCATAAACTGCACTTGAAATGATGTATTTGATGTAAGTTTCTGCAGTAAAAGTCCCCCCTACATAGCATGAAGTGTCAGCTAACATAAGATAACTTCCTACACCTTGTTTTACTTACTTTATCCTTAATGTGCCTAAAGCAGCAGCAGCTGCCAGTGGCATGACATGGCATGACACAATGAAATCTATCAAATACTAATTTTAATTGATCTTCAGTGACCAAAAATGCACTTTGAGATTTATCAGGGGGCCCCTATGCTGACAGCAGGACAGGGCCTGGGTGCAAGGACTATTACTAAGTTGATTAAGTAGGCCCCAAAACAGACACAACTTTCTAATTAAATCCAACAGCTTGAATCACATCCAGACCCAGATACAGAGCCAGAGCTGTGCAAGTGGAACACACTCAAACCGGCCAGCACTACCACGCTGGCAGCCCATGGACTTTTGTACAAAGTATAATGCAGGAACCCGACTTGGAAATGACAGCATGTCATTGGACTTGTGAGCACCACCAAGACATCTATCAGCTCAAGAGAGAAGGGACAAAGAGTGGAAGGAGTCACTATTGTGACCAGAAGCTGTTGGCATTAAAGAGCATGCCAGTACCACAAAGCTCTGTGGCAAAAGATTGAAAAAGATTGCATAAGCAAACCCAAGACACAGTTACTTGTGTGCCCATTAATGATGCCACTTTGAGCACACGTGGTAAGCATCCTGCTGTCCTTGGAAGCAGCATTTACTAGTAACAATTGTTAATAAGGGATTCAAAACCTTCCAGATGATGGCTGATCATCCATGAAGGACACTAGTCCTGTTCCCAGTAACAGCTCACAGCTCACTTTCCCCTGTCCATTCAAGACCTTGAGATACAGTCTAAATTCTACCAGTGAAGATAATGTTACTGCTCCCACAGAAGCAATCAAAACCGAGAATATTTTCTATTTTTTTCCCCACGATGTACCTCAAAATATCCTCCCAGAGAGAAATTATTAGATGTACGTCCAAGTGGAGAAGCTGAAGATTTTCCAGACTGCTAACACTACCAAACCTATCCATGATTGAGTCTCCAAAGGCACTCTGTGAGGCAGCAAAACCACAGCTTAAAACCCTGATGTAATATATAACAAAAAAACAGTGAAATGTCAACAAGCTTTCTCCTGCTGGCAGCCACAAATCCTAAGATTTCATGAGCAGAAGATGGTCTGTGTTTGGTTTGTGGAGACTGTAAAGAGAAGGCAGTCATAGGGTTGGTGTATTTGTGTGGGAGGGCAGGAGACCTCCCTAACAGAACAGCTAGAGTGAAATAAATATGGATGCATCTATATCTGTGTACAACCCTATAAACTGTGTTTAACAGCTGAACATCATGTGCTTATAGGGGGGGGAAAAAAATCTTATTTCTGCCAGTTTCTCTACTCTCATGGCATAAATACTGCACTCCAACAGAACTAATAGGAAAGATAAGTAATCTCTGACTTAAGTGAGAAGATAGCAATGGTCTGATTATCATCCACATTTACATACGGCAGCAAGTTCTGGAAGTTCACTATTTATCTTACAAGGAATTACCTCGTTTAATCTATTGTAAAATGATCATCCTGTCTTTTGATGTGTGACTCTAGCTCTAGCATTGTGAGATTTGGTGAATAGCCATTCAGCTCATCTGCTGCCTTCATGGCTTTGCAAATTTTGATAATTTCCCATTTTCAAGAAGGGAAAAAAGGAAGACCCAGGGAACTATAGATGAGTCAGTCTCACCTCTGTGCCTGGCAAGATCATGAAGCAGATCCTCCTGAAGGCTCTGCTAAGGCACATGGAAAGCAAAGCGGTGATTGGTGACAGCCAACACGGCTTCACCAAGGGCAAATCCTGACTAATTTGGTGGCCTTCTACAACAGGGTCACAACATTGGTGGACAAAGGAATAGCAACCAACATCATCTACCGGGACCTGTGCAAAGTCTTTGACACTGTCCCACATGATATCCTGGTAACAAAACTGGAACTGTATGGATTTGATGGATGGACCACTCATTGGATAAGGAACTGGCTGTATAGTCACACTCAAACAGTGGTGATCAGTGGCTTGGTGTCCAGGTGGGGACCTGCAATGAGTGGGTCAGTACCAAGGGTCGGTACTTGGACTGGTGCTGTTTAACACCTTTGTTGGTGACGTGGACAGTGGCATTGAGTGCACCCTCAGCACATTTGCCGACGACACCAAAGTCTGTGGTGAGGTTGACACACTAGAGGGAAGGGATGCCATACAGAGGGATGCTGACAGGCTTGAGAAGTGGGATTGTGTAAACTGTTTGAAGTTCAACCAAGCCAAGTGCAAGGTCCTGCACCTGGGTCAGGGCAATCCCAAGCACAAATACAGGCTGGGTGGAGAGTGGATTGAAAACAGTCCAGAGGAGAAAGACTTCAGAGTGATGGTGGACAAGAAGCTCAACATGAGCTGGCAATGTGCACTTGCAGCCCAGAAAGCCAACTGTGTCCTGGGCTGCATCAAAAGAAGTGTAGCCAGCAGGTCAAGGGAGGTGATTCTGCCCCTTTACTTGGCTCTTGTGAGACCCCACCTGGAGTACTGTGTCCAATTCTGGAATCCCCAACATAAGAAGGGCATGGAGCTCCTAGAGCAAGTCCAAAGAAGGGCCATAAAGATGATCTGAGGGCTGAAGCACCTCTCCCACGAGGACAGGCCGAGGGAGTTGGGGCTGTTCAACCTGGAGAAGAGAAGGCTCTGGGAGGACCTCATATCGGCCTTCCTGTACCTGAAGGGGGCCTACAGGAAAGCGGGGGAGGGACTTTTTACAAGTGCTTGTAGTGAGAGGTCAAGAGGTGATGGATCAAAACTGGAAGAGGGGAGATTTAGGTTAGATATTAGGAGGAAATTCTTTAGTGTGAGGGTGGTGAGACACTGGCACAGGTTGCCCAGGGAAGTTGTGGAAGCCCCATCCCTGGATGCATTCAAGGCCAGGTTGGATAGGGCCCTGGGCAACCTGATCTAGTGGGAGGTGTCCCTGCCCATGCAGGGAGGTTGGAACTAGATGAACTTTAAGGTCCCTTCCAACTCAAGCCATTCTATGATTCTACGATCACAAACTTTCTTCCCTGGAACCAGTTACCCTCTGGGGCCTACCTGCTAAAGTGAGTTCCAGGTAAACTGCTTCTTGTGACTCCTGTTTCTCATGGAGGAAAACACTGTTATTCATTTCTCCAGCAATGCCACTACTATATGTAGTGGCAGGGAGACATACATGTGTGCAGGTAATGGGTTTGGGTTTTTACATAAGAGAGGAGACGTGTTACCTGCTGACTCTAGTATCATTCCTGCTTCTCTGGCTAGGACTGGCCTCACCTGTATTCCTGGCATCACTTTTTTCTCAGCAGGAACATGGGTCCCTATACTAAATTTAAGGTATTAAAAAAAAATCCAGTGTACGTCCAGGAGGGGGAGGAGAGGGAGGCTAAAATTTCCCCTTGTTGAAGGCCTGTGCTGAGAGTCTGTGAACAGAACAATAAACTGTTACTAGCTTTGAATCAGAGCTCAACTAAAACAGCTTCAATCACAGCTGGATCTGACCTAAAACAGATTCAAACATATTAGTTCAATTCCCTGGTTGTAAGTGTCTCCTTGTAATGATAAGCTGTAATCAGCAACTAGGAAGTGGTCATGGCGAGATAGTGCCAGAATCCATGTAAAAAAGGTCAGGCCTGGGCCCAGGTCTCATAAAAATTCCAAACTGGAATAATAATCTCTATGCAGAGCAAAGATTTCAATATTGACACAGCTAAAGCACAGTAGAGAGGAGGGAAAAAGAGGAGGAAGCATTTGTCATTTATATGAAGACAACGAGGTATACGTACGTGGTCCTTAATATAAAGTTGTTACAGATTCCACTGGGCACCATGGCAGTTGTACAGTCCTTGTGTTAATCCCTCACTACATTCTGTGGGGTTTATCAATAGAGTTAAGTATTTATGAGCTACAAATATGACAAGAAACAGATACATGCTGTGTAAGTAATATATGGTTGTGCCAGTGTTCCTCATAAGCACTCTATTGATGTTCTCAGCTAAACTCAGGTAAAAGCGACTTAATGAGAGAGAGAGGACAGCTTTAAACTTTCTGATATTATCTCCTCTTGGGGAATTTTCTCTAGAGCTTTCTCTCTGGTACTTTGCTAACAGTTCATCTCCATCCTCTAATTGGCTAGATCAGGGTTTCCAGATGACAGTAAAAAGTGCAGACAGTGCATGAAACTGATGAAAAAGTGGCCTATATGCTCCTCTCCTTTGGGCTGCTCTGTAGGTGAAGTCCAGGTCTCCACTGCCCATTTTGTGGACAGTCTTCCAGGCTAGAGAGTCATTTGGGACAAAGTTACTCTCAAGAATGTCCTCAAAGTGGAGAGACATAAACACTGCAGTTTGTGTCAGGCAGAGGGGCTACACACTGGCTCTGAAAGGAGTGCACGAACATGGAAATAAGCCAAAGGATGGGAAAAGGACTTTTAAGTGGAGAATGAGAGATGATGTAACAACTGTCCTGGAGTCATCCTAAGACAAAGTACATCCTCTTTTCAGCAGTGGCTAAGAGGCAACATTTTAAGTTCACAGTTGGAGATTCCCAAGAGTACTTCTGGGATGTTTTACTTTATATACCCTCTTCTAAAGACTACAGATCACAATATTTGTAAACAATGGTTTTAATCTGCAGAGGAATTTCTCTGTCTGTTGTTTGGACCACAAAAGTTCACATTGTTATGGGTTTTCCCAGAATTTTTGAAGATGTCTTTCAGAGTGTGTTTTTTGTTTTTATTTTTAAAGTAGTATAGCAGAATGTTATAGCTTTACACTGATACACTACTATTTAAAAGAGATGGTGTTACCAGGTATGATGTGTTTTATGGTGCAATCCCAGTTTTCCCCACCTAGTTGAATCAGCAGCTCCTTTCTCATTATAATTTCACTATCTCTATGTCATCCTGCCAACTGCCAGCTAAAGATCTGTTTAATTTGCTTCTAAGAGACAATGCACAATAAAAAACAATGATTTTGTAAACTGGTATTTGTTTAATTCCCTTCAAAGTAAAAAAGACATTATAAAAGGAATATGAACAAACTGAAAAATCAGGGTATAGCCATTTGAGCTTATTTTTGGTTAATTTGAGAAAGAAAGCATTAATAATAAGATGTCTGGATTGAATGAAATCTGACTCTGAAGTACCTTATCAGCATTTCATCACAGAAAAGGGAAATCTAAGAAGAACCTCATAAACATAGACACACAGATTTGTTCAGGCTTAGAGTCTACTCAAATATGCAAGCAATCTCAACAGGTACAGAAGACAAGGCAAGAATAGTATCAGTGTGCCATAGTGGTTAAACCTGAGACACCGTATGTCCACTCAACCCAGTCACAGGCATTTTCTCAGTGTGAAACACTACCACTCTCATCACTTTTTTTTTGACCAATCCAGGCAGATAATGTCAAGAATTCTTAAATTACCACTGCTGCGGCATCCTACATAATTACTACAGATTCGGGAGATAATAACAATCTCCAGCTGCCTGTAACATTGCAATTAAAATCTCTAGTAATCATTGGTGTAAGTTGGTAGGAACTGCACAACAGCAGAAAAGCCAGATTTTTTCATTATTAAATAAAGATTGTATCACCACGCTCGTAGAGCCTAAAAGATAACCATCCTTGTTCAGTGTGTAACATATCCCTTATTCTGATAAGCTATAAGAAAATATATCAAAGTTTTGCTTTAACAAGGTGAAATGAAAAATTATCTGGTCTCAAAGGACATTACGATTACAACACATTATACTTCTTTTGTAGTGAGGTAATTTAAATATCATGTGAAAGACATGCAAGGTATTTAAAAACTGATTAAAAAATAAACAGATTTCCATAGAAAAAGAAGTGTCATTGGGGGTACTGTTTAAATAGTATTTTATTAACTTTCATACAGCTAAAAAAATTTATCCTAATGAAAAGGTTGGCATTTGCTTAACCTAATCAATTGTTCAACAATACGACCTCTTTATTTACTGATACAGTTTATTAATCTACCTACAATCTTGATTTCCATGTAGGAAGGTACGTGCAGGGTTTAGGTTCAGAGAAACCAACCACTTCTGATTGAGTTGTTGATCCTTTTGGTTCCACATGTAGCTGAAATTCATTTGTCCCACTGAACTGGGTTTAGCAAGCTCAAATTATAAAGATTCAGCTTTAGCCCCTCAATCATAGCAATGTCTATCTCGATTCAGTATCTTTTAAATTAATGCAGAAACTTGCATAGTTTGAAGAGAAAATTATCTTATCTTCTTGATTTTTTGATACAGTGAATAATAGACCTATTAAAAATGAGCAATATCAGAAAACTTAGTTTAATTGATTAGTCAGTTCTGGGAAATCAACATATTTGTGTAAAAGCTATGAAAAACTGAAACAGAAGCTTATTTCCTTGCATTCCTATGATGTTAGATAAATACTGTATTAAAAAGCAGTATAACAATGCTTTTCTTTCAACGTTTTTTAGGCATCAGACAGAAGTTACTTTCTTAATTATGTTTTTCACCAAACTTATGTCCATGCAAAATAGAAAGGATTATCCAACCGGAGCAGATAACGTGTAATAAGAATTACTGCTAGTGTCTAGGTACAGTATGACCTGCTAGAAAAGCAAATATTCCTTTCATGAGGAACCTGCTCTTTTTCCAGAGGAAAACTGGGCCGAACTGGGATAGGGGCACTTCTTAATCTGCACTGGCTGTGCATCCACAGCTGTCTGCATTTGAAATAATGTTACTAGTGCTGTCAGCACCATGTGCCACAGGCTCAGTGGTCGTCTTTTGAGACCTCCTACAGCAAAGTTAGCACACAGCTTAGTATAACCTCTACAATTAATGAATGCTTTCTAGTGAGAGGGAATCCATCACTGCTGTGATGGTCAGTTACCTTGATGAGTAAAAATCTAAATTTTCTGGTGACTTTGAAATTATACTACTTGGATCTCATGCTTTGTCTTGTCCTATAGAGCTTCTTCCCAAAATTCTTCCTAATGGTAGAAGCTCGGAAACTACAATCAAATTATCCTTATCCTCTTTACATGCTTGGCAAACAGAGCTACATAAGCGAGTGGATTTCTCCTAATTTTCTTCATTTTAATGAGCCCAGGAATGAACAACTCAGTCATCTTCGTTCCTGGTGGCAATGTGTCAACAGAAAAACCTTCCTGTGCTCTTTAACTCTTTTCCAACACTTTGAAGCACTATTGCCTTACCCACCCCCTGTTTTATAACCTATTCTAATACAACTCCTGAAATTGCATTTGACTATTCTTTTCCTTTGTTTTGACCTTCAGCAAACTCCCTAAGCCTTGAACACAAGAGGAAACAGGAAAGTCATCTGGTCAGAATAATGTGTGAATTAGGGAAAGACCATTATGACTTAATTTTGAGCAATTCAGCAAACTCCTATGTCTGTGAGGCATCAGATCAATTCCGTAATACAAATACAAAATACAAAGAAGACAATATGCTGAAAACATCTGCTAAATATACTGATTTATGCCACTCAGAAAGTTGCCAAATGTTAGATTCCTGCTGAATATTGTTCAGTTATTTCTCTGAATTCTAGTCAATGTAATTATGGGCTTTATTAGAGGATTCACATATTGTCTTTATAGCTTCAACATCTATTTCAGCTTCAGCTAAAATTAATGAAAAAACATTCCCACTCCTAAAAATGCACTGTATGAGGCACGTTCTGGGTCGGAGTCAACTCTCACAGAAGTAAATCTGGATTAACAAAATCCACTGAGGCTAATGTACTTGTACCAGCACAAAGCAAACAGTAAAAATGGACTCACATCCACATATTTCAAGGCAAAGAGCTCCACCTTAGCGAACTATACAAAATCCCTGAATCTGGGAGGCAAGAACACAGAAAATGAAAATAAAAAATTAATGCTTTCCTAAAGAGATAAAAAGGGTAATAACTTAAAAGTTACGTCATTGTTCCATTTTCCTTGTAGCAGTTACCATGGAAGGGGAAGAGTAGCAGAAGGCTGAAGTTTAGCCGTTTCTTCTCTCTCTTTCAGTTTCAAAGAATCGGATGTGACAATTCTGTGCTCAGTTGTTTGAACAGCTTAAAACACATGCTAGGCAGCTTAAGGAAGGAAATTAATACCGTTCATTCCATGGGAAAGATGAATGAAGAATAGAGCCTGGGACACATGTTGGAAAAATGTCTCAGAGCAATTAACAAAAAAGCCATTTATATAACTCATCACACTGAGCAGCAGGTGAAGTGTAAGCAGAAACCAAAAGATACATGAATTCACAATCTAAGTATCAATCCAGTACCAGGGACAGTTGGGAGCTGAAGTTTAACATGGGATTAGGCTGAACTGAATTCCTAAATGCTTCACTGTCAGAATATGGATGTTCTAGCATCTGTGGGAGCAAGGAAAGGAGAGAAGACTTCTGTGCTTCCCCCAAGCCTTGGTTAGGGTGCTACATGGGCCCATATCACCTGATGCAACTGCCATAACAGAGCTGCATGGCCCCCCCTTTAGATCAGTCTGTATCTATCTCTTTTCACACTTTCTTGTGAAAGTATTAACATCCACACCAAGGCAACATTTTAGACTTGTTCTTTTGCAAGTATAAGTACTCACACAAGCTTTGATTTTCCACTGGCATTTGTCCTTGTTACTAAGTCCCCTGTGTAGTATGTGGATATCGTCAACGATATCGTCCACGCTACGTTGATATTCTTAATAGCAAGCATCCCTGTATTCCAGTGCAGCAAATGCACTCAACAGGGCATTGCATGGCTCAGAGCACATCCAGAAAATCTGAATAGTCCACTGAAATAAAGAGACAGTAAGTGGATTGCTTTCAAAGTTGTTCTCATTATAAACAGATTACTTATATCTATGACCATAGTTAGACGCTTAAGTTCAAAAACCTTAGCTACATTTTATGTGAAGCCAACTTCCATAACATTCAGAACACAGCATAGTAACTAGAAAGAAACATACAGAGCATAAATGTAAAAACTGTTAAGCACACTGGATGAAATATTTTTGCTGTCATGCATGACAACTTAGCAGAAAATAATCAAAAGGTTTGTTCTAAGCTGAGTTACTATCACCCTCCCTGGGTCTTCTGGAAATGTTAATTGTAACTGAACAAAAATAGGAGAGGTTCCACCAAGATGTGAACAAGGGGGGTTTCTAACCAGAGACAGACAGGAAAGGTGGGACTGGAAGAAGCTGCTGAAGGGCTCCTCAGCCTTTCAAGGAAGGTGAAAATTCAACTGCTGCAATAAAAATATCTGAAAAAGTATGTCACAGTTTAAATTGTCTGGTCTGCCTCAGTGATGGGCACTTTCATATAGTAATGGCCCCACTATGCAGTAACAGATTTTGTTATTTCTGAGGTGTGTTATGGGAAGTAGCCTATTCATGAAACAGTAACAAAGGGATGGTAACCTGAGAAAAAGTACTGCTCCAGCTAGCCCAGGAGCCCCCTCTGGTACTGGTTGGTACCAGCCAGCCCAGAGGAAGCTGCAAAAAGCCCCAAAGCAGGCAGCTGTGGAAAGGCCTTCCGAAACAAGAAGTTTAACTGCTAGTAATGTTATTGGGTTTAATTGTGCATGTTCTCAATTCCTGTACTCATGCCTAAATCCTTTTTTGAATCCTGTTGCAGTCTTCATCTATGTTATCCTGTTTCAGTGAGGTCCACAGATCATTTATGCACTGGAAAAAACATTTCACTTGCAAATACATTGCTGCCTTTCATGTTCACAGACAACTCTCATCACCACCTAATATTTATTAACAGTTTGCAGTTTACAAAACCCTTCATGGTTCATCCTGCCTCTTAGCCACAGGCTTCTGAGAAACATTGTTAACTAATTGAGTGGAAGAGGTAAAGACTGTGGCACCACTGGCGAGTTCAGCTTTTTTTTTTTTTTAAGAGGCCATCTACAGCCACGGTTCACGTGTAGCCACAGCCCATGAAATTCTTCACTACAGTTTCTGTCAAGTCTCGTGTTCAAGTCTATGAAGTCAGGATCCCAGCCAATGACAGGTTTCTACTGTCCTCAGTAGTAACATGAACTTCCCATACCATTTCCAAGGAACTGCAGAAATTAAGACAGGAAGTTTTTAGCTTTCCCAAGAGGCAAGATCATGCAAGCAAGTAGCATTCTCCTCCTTGATTTCCTTGGAGGCAGTTTTAGTGTATAAGACGACTGTAGGTCAATAGCCTATCTACAGAGACTAAATCCAAATGTTAATATATTTCATCTAAATGATGAGTTAGTCAAGTTTCAGTCAAGATACAAAATCTAACAGGATGTTTCTCTTTATATCGCTTTCTAACACATAAACAATCTACAAAATACACATCACCAAAGTAGATGAGTTTGTGTAGTGTTCACAAGCAGATAATAGCCTTCTGAATATAATACTTTTTCCAAACAAAAAGCCCTCCTTTGCTGAACTAAGCACTCACACTTGTCTTTACAAAAAAAACCATAATGCAGAGGTAATGTAGACAATGATACACCATTGACTTTATGAAAAGTTTTTAATAATGGAAATGTAAATATATTGTTTAAGCAACTACAGAATTATATACATTGAAAACATTTACTTTTCTGGGTTTTTGATTGTTTGTTCTGAGGTTGGTTGGTTTTCATGACACAAGCTTTCTTCTAGTCCTCTTATCTTCCTGATTGCCAAGTCTACATTATAAGCAGAGTCATATTGTTGAAGGGCAATCCCACTGTAATCAATACAGCATCATGATGGCAAACTATGTCTCTAAGGCAAAACCAAGTATCTCTGTTGGAGTAAACTCTCCTGGGACATTCAAAAGGTTAAAAACAAGCAAACGAACACCTTATTCTGAAATCTGATTTTAAGAATCCTACAAAGAGAAATATCGGGAAGGAAATTTGTTTTGTGGAGAATATTGGTTTAAATGTTTTGGGAAATATCCATGTATATATAAAGAGTCATTCTTTGTGATTGTCAAAGAAAGAGATAACGGACCAAGTTTTTAAATTCTACTTTTCTGGAGCTTTATTTATCAGCACAAACCAGCTGTGTCAACAGGATAGTGCTGAAGATGTCTCCCACTGTCGTCTTATATCTAAGGTCAAGTGTTTTGTATCCTTTGCTGTACTAGGTGATCAACAAAACAAAGTTTTAGCTGTAGACAGCTGGATGCTTACTGTGTTGCAAGCACTGATGGTTAGTCTTGTCTTTGATTATATGAATTAACTTTGTTTTCAACAACAGTTGAAAATTCTGTGAAACTGGACAAACTACAAATAGATTGCTCTGAGTTTCCTGTTTTCATTCCGATGTGTACAAATTACCTCAACATGCCCTTTTTTTCTGAAAACACTAAGGTCTGAAAGAAACTCTTGTTATATTGTTGCCACTTAGGTTTCACTGAGCCTGCATTATCTACTCACAGCTTTAATGACTTCCTGCAGAGAGAGGCTCTGTAGAAGTCTTGGCAGCAGGGCTAAGAATAGCATTAAATGCAAGGTTATCTAGGCATTACACTCACTGTAACATGCAATTAACTCTCCTCTTCCATTTTCATTACACAATTATTCATTAATGTCAATTTAATTTTATGCATTGTTCTACATGACCGAAGGCTGATTACGGGCCTTTTCACTCCAATATCCCAAGTTAACTGGTGCCAGCCTCTCTCAGGGCTGGCTAATTGCAATTTAGCCCAGACAATTCCTCCCATTTTTGCCCTCCAGTAATGGAACAACAGATCATGGCCAGGTAAAGATTTTAAGGTGGAAATAAAGCCCAAGCACTGAAACCCTGTCCCTCCCTTCCCTTTAACATCTCACATTTTCTGAACTGTTGTTTAGTGTAGCTGCCGATGCTACAAAAAACTCCTAACTTAAATAGGCCTCTGCACCCTCCCAGGGATTTCTCCAGTTATGTAACATTGCTTCAACACAAAAACAACATTATGCATTGTAAAGACTCTGTATTGTGTGCATTTAATTGATTTGTTCAACAAGAAGGTAGCCATCCTATGGTCTCTCTGTTCATTCACTGAATTTGGTTTGCCTCACTGGTTAACTTTTAGAAACTTTTGAAAAAGTTTTACAGCATTTTCACATTCGAACTGCTTGTTCTTTATGCAGTTCAGCTCTCTGAAAACCTATTCTTTATCAGGTATTTTTCTAAAGAATGCAGGAAGGTCTCACACTTACAGCAACACACGTTGCAAGCTGTTTTCACTGCAAACCACTTAATAAACCACCTTAAAAATCAGGATATAAATATAGCCAAAAACAATACAGATTCTTACAGATCATCTTCTAGCAATTTGGATTGTACTCTAAATCTGCACAAGCAGTTCATCATTACTTTTTTTTCAGTTTTACTGGCAGACTGCAGCCTAAAATAAGATTTAAAGAACGGCTAAGACATAAGCTATGTGCCTTTCTGTTTCCTCCAAACCACGTGAGCCTGTATGTCTCAGATTAAAAAATCCCATTAAAAATCAGGAAATAATTCAGCGTCCTCCACCTGAGTTACCGGTTTCATTTCAGAAGAGGGTCTGTATGAGGTCTTTTCCACACACCTGGTAGTAAGACTGGATGATGAGAAATGCTTCAAACATTGTCTGATGCCTAAGGGTAGGCAACAAGCTGCTTCTTTTAAAGCAATAATGAGAAAAACAAGTTATCTGCATTAAAGTGCTCCTTTCTCTCCTTTCTTGCCACTGTATTTAAGGCTGTGTCAGCATTCCCTCCTGAAAACCCTGTTTTCAGGGGCTTTATAATTCAGTCGTAAAAATGAGTTCCAAGCTGAAACTTGGCATGTAAGCTTTCAGCCTAAGAGCAAATATTTTTTACAAATTGTCAAAAACAAAAACCTTTTGGTTGTTTTTAAGTAAAAAAGGCACTGTTCCCTCTCTCTCCCCCACCCAAACTGTAATGAACTGGTTGTGCATGTTGTTTTGTACACGTAGAAACATAAGGTATTTGCAAGATCTCAGTCTATTAAGTGAACTTGGATACTTCTGGTAGTTGCTTTTCAAAAGCACGCAATAACTCAAGGCTGAAATACAAGCTCAATGACATGTACATTTTAAATTATTTTATTTTCTGTCCTGTTATTCTTTACTGCATTAAGTTTCACGGTAATTTAAATCTATGGAATAAAGGTTATTAAGCATGCAGAATACTCAACTATAGTGATCTGATAGATCAGAAGCTCTCCAAGTTAAATCTTTCAATGGTATAGCCACATTTATTGCAAAGGAGTCAAACAACAGCTGCTTAAAAATGCATAAACATGTATTTAACAAACTCAACATGAATGGATACGATGAGGTTCTTACAGATGTAATGCAATAAAATATATTTTAAAACTCCCTAAATAGGTTTTAACTTAATTAGGTCAATATGCGTGTTTAAAGTTTATACTTGCACGATCAGGTCAATAACTGGTATTTGGGGGACTTTAAAACCTAGATTTTTAAAGATTTTTTTATTTTTTTATTTTAAACAAAAGGCAAAATAAAAGAAAAAAAATCCAAAACTGGCAGTTGCGTAAAGTAAAGAATAACATAGAGACCAGACAGGGTAACGAAATTAAAAGTGAAGGTTGGCTTTATGCTTCAAAATTGCAAAGGGCCAAACACAGCATGGGAGGTGTCAATGCTGTACGTGCTGTACTTCCCTGAAGAATTGCACAAGTGAAGGATAAAGTGGGAAAGAGTTAAAACAAGATTTGATTTAACTTTTGGTGACTGTGTTTCTGTCACAGCTTGTATTGATCTGGATATTTTATTTTAAATTAGGAGTCTTACACATCCATATTTTGTTTTGAATGCAGTTTTTTGTTCTAAATGCACACAGACTTCACAGCCAAACTTGTTTGATACTTTGATATTTTGGCCTTAATTTATAAGTTACCAATAGTTTACTGCCTTCTAAACCTTTTTGATTCATGCTCTGTTTGCTTTCCCTCTGTGAGGTTTATGGCCAGGGGACCTAATTTGCTGGTTTCATTATGTATGTTAGACAAAATCTGTATTGCTAACAGGGCTCAGTTTGAGTCTGAGTGTTTTATTTCTGAAGTTAAACTACTGCTGTGTAACAAGTGGTTACTCAGAAAATGTACTTATATCTGTCAGTTCCCTGAACTCAACAACCGATTTGAACTTTTTGTATTTAAACTAACTTAATCATTCAATAGCATTACAAAGCAAACTGAGGCAGTAGTTATTACAGTGCACTGCTTAGGCCTTCACACACAGCTTTCTAGGAAACGGTTTCTTAACCAACACAAAGTAAGAACTGTCAGTGGTGAGGAACAATTTGGTTGGAATTAATGAAACTGGGCAAGTTGCACAACGGGCACGGTTCCTCTTGAAAATTTATATGCCAGCTTTTCTCTTGATGTTTTTGGCATGCTGAAATGCATGCAATGCATGGATACAGGCTACATGTCTAGGATCCTGAGGCCTGAAAGGATACTACCTGTGTACAATCCTATGCTTCTACATACAAAACCAGTAACAAGTATTGCAGCTACTCATGCCTGTTCATGACACTTTAAAACCAGAATTTGAATTTCAGGAGATCAGAAAAAAAATCATGATGCACACCTTCCTATCACAGGTATTGGAGCAAAGTACCCACCAAGTGAATGTCAAAGGAATGCTAAATTGTCAAGAATAGCAAAACCAGATAAAATAATGACAAAGCTATAGGTATACCTCTTAAGTCCAATGGCCATGTAAAGGGAGTCCTTAAACTTTAAATATCATGATCTGGCACCTAAATACTAATCTCCAAACCAAATTTGCCTGGGAGCAATTTGGGGTTTGACAGCTGGTAGCCACACATTACCTTCCCTGAGAGAGCAGTCTACCATGTAGTGCTTATACTTGCCTGAGCTGAACATGTATCTTGCACGTTTTTGCAGCCAAGATGCAAAGGGGCACTGGTGGTCTGCAGGTGGCAGCTCTGGAGGGCGCTTGGAGCCTCCACATGGCTAAGCCAAGACAATTTCTGCAAAGTCAGTCTCAACTAGAAATGCTTCTCCATGGCTTCTGAGAGGAGCAGATTGTTTTTTCATGGGCTGAAATTCAAAGATGAGGGAACCAGCATGCCTTATGATTATTCATA
Organism: Hemiprocne comata; assembly: GCA_020745705.1. Taxonomy (NCBI): domain Eukaryota; kingdom Metazoa; phylum Chordata; class Aves; order Apodiformes; family Apodidae; genus Hemiprocne; species Hemiprocne comata. Next base: position 17,125,574 of record CM036593.1, on the reverse strand, counting down.
CTATTGTTTAGATTTTAGACTGTATTCAAGGCTAAGCATGCTCCCTACTAAGGCAGCTTTTGTAAGTACACTGGCTGTTCAGTTTGCCAAGCATATGTAAACAGTTTTAAAAATGAAATAACTGTTCCATATTAAAATATATATTTATTTCAGGGAAAAAAAAAGGAATTGTTTTTCATTATGGCTTGCTTGCATGCCAAACTTAATTTGAATGAATAAAGATATTTTTTACATATAGGATTAAAAAAACCCCAAAAACATTATAGTTATGTAAAGTCTATGCTTCTGTAATTTAAAACATGGTGACCCTGGAGTTTTAAACTTTCCAAAATGAGGATTTATAATGAAACACCTGACAAAACCTTAACATACAGACACTAATAAGTTACTCGGTAAACAATGAATCTGATTCAGATTTTTTTAAACTACCATATTTAGCCTAGTGTGACTTCACTTACTCCAGTGGAACAGTTTCCCTCATTTACCTTGTTGTGAGTGGTTGCAATCATGCGCGGTATATGGTAAACACATGTTGAGGAATCTGTACAGATATTTATTTTTAAGTTCTACATTGACAAAACTGGATATTAGATGAAGTGGGGTCTCTAATGATTTAGACAGAAAAACACTGAATAAAAATGTGTGTTACTTCAAATGCCATTGTACTCTGTAATTTTACCTTAAATCTGTTCAGTTTTCTCAGCTCCCCCACTCTTTGACGTTAGATCTGCCCAGTATTCTTGACAACATACATTTTGGTTTCCATATAATTTGGTAATTTTCCTAATAGGCTTTATAGAAATAATATGTTCTATTTAGAGTTAGTGTGGCGTATAAGCAAATGGCAGTTGTGCAGCTATTCTGGAAGGTTAAAATGGCTCACTGAGGTATTATTGCAGCTGTTGTAGGCCTTGTAATGGCCATAGGTGCTGACTCAGAGAAGGATTTTGTGACACAGAATCCTACTCTAGACTGTAATTCTAATGAGCCTCATGACAAGGAGATGGCTGCTGGGGTGATAAGGTACAGACAGAGCTGCTAACTTTGCTGCCTGAGCTAGAGCCCAACTCAAAATCCAATGCATGAGGACAGATTTGCACTAAAGGAATGACATTGGGGTGGAGCTGAGCATGTAGTTGCTTCCAGTTACGTAAAAACAATTCTAAAATTAATGAATATTTTGCATCCAAGATGATTTAGTAAGTTTCCCTCAAAGTATTTTCTGCTAAGGGCTGGGTTGTGGGGTTTCTTAGCTTTGCAGGATGACTCAGATCATCCCATTTACTGAATAGCTAAGGAACAACTTGAGATGATTTAACTAATGCAAGAAGGCTCCAAAATACATTTGAAAATATGAAAGATGACAGGATTTTGTGTAAATATTAGAAGGTTTGGGAACTG
>CM036593.1:16876673-17119173 GCA_020745705.1 Hemiprocne comata | reverse complement strand
CTTTGGATATTAAGGGCACATGGCATTTGTCATATCCCTACTGGACTAGCATTTGTAATAAAAACAAATAACCAGGACAGGAAAATTAGTATTGGGACCAAGACGAAAGAAAAAGAAGCTCTTTTTCTTTCTTTTACTGTCTTTTTCCAAATACAAACAAGCCCTGTGAAAGTATCACAGTAAGAGAGTACTAAATTTAAAAAGTCAACCACAATTGTATTAGCATTAGAGGTTACAACAAATGCAATCATTGCTGAGAAAGAAATCCTAAATGCATGCATCTGCACAAAGAACTTTGAAACAATGACTTTACTCCATAGGGAAATGCTGTGGTATATAATACAGTATCATTACAATAAAAAAGGAGCCATGAGGCACATCACTAAAAGAGAAAACAAATCAAAACAAAACAGAGAAGAAAAGCAAGCAGCATATTGCGTCTCTGCCAAGGGTGAAGTAAACAGCGCATCTGTTTCAAAATTCAGCCCCCTATGTCTGACCAGAAGTAAAACTGTCCATTAGAAAACACTCAGGAAAGGTTAGTGCCATTCTGACTGTCTAGTTTCTTTATGTTTTTTCCTTGCATACAGAAAAGCAGTTCTGAGTGCACGTATTTATAATAAATCCAATTGTTAAAGGAAAATAATTTTCCAAATTCCCTTTTACATTAGAAATACTCTTATCATAAACATGGGACATACTGTGTACAGGCAGTCTGTCTGACTTACAGCAGCTCAGTTCAGCCCGTGCAAGATAACCACAAGTAATGGTTTTTGAGAATCAGGCCACAGCATTGACATAACATGAACCATACATGCTTTTGTACTACATCTCTGGTTAAGCTACCGAATCTTATTGGAATATTAAAGAGAAAAAGTTATATTCTATTTTCTGTTCTAAATTGCAAAATGTGCTTCAGAGCATTTCTACAGATGTTTCTTTTGAACAGACAGTGCAAAAGCAGTATGTGGTACAGGTTACTAATGGATGGATGTCTTAAATAAACCTCTGATCCTTAGGATCCAGTTCAAGCTCAAATGTTGCTTGCTGGGTCAGAGTTTTGGTTCCATAAAACTTAGATGGGGGATTTCAAGTGTCAGTAATGCTGGCAAGGGTCAGTCTGTCTGGGAAAGTGGAAGTCAATTGCTCTGGGAGGCAAAAACTCCATTTCTATAGCTCTCATCGTTCCTCTGCTTCTACAGCATTAGACTGAAGGGACTCATTTTGACTGGGGTCAGTTGTGGAGAAACTCTAAATAACGCCAATTTTCATTGATGTTATCAACAAGAAATACATAAAAAAGAAAGTAGTATTTAAGCTGAGATTTGGGGAATATTTCACAACACATCAGAATAAGGTGACTCAGAAACACAGCTTGTGTTAAACATATTGCCAGTTTGAAACACAAACCCTACACCTGTTACTACAACTAGATTTCATATTAGTATTATGGAATGGTAACTACAAACACACAAACTTTGCACAGAAGTGGTGTCTCTATAGTATAATGCTTACAAGCTTGCTGTCATTAAATAAATAAATATAGGAAATAGATATATGAAAGCACAAAAATTAATTTTTATTTAAAAATATTTTATTATTTGAATTGTTTATAAGCCAATTCCACATCAACTGCTGGTGGCATACAAATCAAACAACCAAGCTTACTTTCTTGGTATTTTGCATTTACTTCTGGTGGGTAAAACAGAAAGCCCAGGTCCACTCCTAACATCTTCTGGTCATTAAAAAATCCATGGTAATTTTAACAGAATACAAGTGTTAAATTAATCACTGTGACCTGGCCAAATTCCAGTTCTGGTAATTACATCCTGCATACCTAAAATTCCCCCTGCAGTTTTAACTGGAGAAGTTATTCTTCGCTTTTCCTCTTAAAAAGCATTGTATATAGTGCTGCTGCTAACATAACTTTTAGTCCAAAAGGTTTCATTTAAATTGCAGGCAAATGAACTGAAGAAATTTGGGGTCTTCTTAGATTAAAGGTACCTTAAAAACATAATTGTTATTTATCCAAGTATTTTTTTTCCTCATAACATACATATCTCTGACCTGGAAAATGAAGCATCCCGCTCACCTGACACAGAGTCAGGTGAAGGAATGCAATGAGCATCCTCACAGGTTCTTCAGATAAAGAGCAAGAAAACTCCATTTGGGTCTTGAATATGGCTCTTAGGAAGTGCACAGGCACTTGCTGCCTCTATTCCTTCAGAAACAAACAAAAGGACAAGGATTCCCTCCCTGCTTTCAGAAACCAGAAAAATGGCAGGCATGGAAACAGTGCTAATCATTCTTCCTTTCCCACCAGTAGTTACATGTAATAATTCAAAGTCCAGCATGTACCTAACCAATTAACCAGAAAGATTTGGATAGAAACCAACTGCAAAAGCCACCATAAATATTTAAAATAACTAAGCTATTAGGCTTTATGGCCTGCCATCATTATATCAGAATCCTTCATGTAGTCACAATGAAAAGGCTCTTATTTGATTTTATGGAAGCATACAGGATATTATATGTAAATTGATGAATCTGTAGAAAGACGCAAGACAGACAGTGAGAAAGAGACCAACAACAAACTACAGTGAATCTATAAGGCTGGCATCTGCCATGTCAGAAGAGAACATGTCCGTTAAGGTAAGACAAATACAGGGGACAGGGAGACATGCAGACGCTGGGCTGCTCCAGGCAGGTAAGAGCAGGCATCTGTCAGTCTGCCACGGCAGCAGCCTCCTCTGCACTGGCCCTGCTGGCTCCTCTCCAGGTAAGCTGCTTTCTGAGCCGAGGAAAAATGCATATTGTACAGAAGGCTGGCTAGAGTTTTCCAAGTTACTATTAAGGCATGTTTCATAGGTGATAATGTCTCTAAGTATAACAAGCAAAATATTATTAATTTATTTAAGCATCAGCTATTCAAGATAAGATGGAATAGGAACAGCGGCTGAAGCAGAAGTGTTTAAACAAGACACAGGGTCTGTTCCTTGCTTCTGACCTCTGTAGATAAGCAATAAAATTATATGTGGCTGCAACAGTGTTCTGTGTCAAAAGTATTAAGTGGACGGCTTCTAATTACCTTTAGCTCATAAAGCTAAAGAGCTTGATCTATTGCTTAAAAGCTTTTTTAGTTTAAATTATTTTAATCAACAATTCTATTTTTAGCAGTTGTTTCAAAGATGCTTTTCCAGTAAACGTGGGGGGTGGGGAGGGTGTGGGGGGTGGGGAGGGTGTGGGGGGGTGGGAATGGGGGTGGGACTCGTTAGCTAGCTGGCTCACCTCCCAGGATGCACAACCTAAAGTCTTCAGCTCAATAAGAATCTGCTGATGTAAAAATGAGATAAAGGCACTGCAGTCTGGGAAAGCTAGAGAAATGAACATATTTTCTACAATTTTTTTTCCTCCATTTCCAAAAATGTCCAGTAATATCTAATGGATTTTTATCAGTGTGGTGGGACTCAGTGTGAGGAGGACATTAACGCTCCCTTGGTTACCTAAGCTTGATTTCAATAATCCTTGGCAACCCTTTCCTTTTGTATGTCCCTCCTTCTTGGTGTAGGGAGCTAGGATGAGAAGCCCTTGAAAGGGTAGCTATTGGCATGAAGAATCCAAACACCTCAGAGAAGGGAAGAATGGCAGATGATGTTGGTTGTAAAAACATACTGCTTGGTTGCACCTTCTCCCAATTAAAACAACTAGCTCCAGAGAAGGGTAGTTTTGATACATTCCATGATCCCTCAGACTCCAGGAAAAACAATGGTGAGAGGGAGGTGAAAACCATGCAAGAACTTCTGTAGCTCTGCCAAAGGACGCTAGAAATACATGCTGTCCATGCAGAACCAAGACCGTTTTCACTAACAAAACTTTTCTTAAAGCTGCAATTTTATTCTTGGGATCAAATTTAATAATCCAACAGTCTTGAACCTCTTAATGCTTTTGGGGCATTGATTAACCCCTTGATGCTCATTTGGCTAATATGCATCTGGGCTGTTGATGTACTAATCTTCATAAAATTTGGACCAGAGGTGTATCAAGCTATTCTCACAATACAGCACAGGCAATCTAATGAAGATATCCCCATATATCATAAGTCAGATATTAAAAAGAAGAAAAAAACAACACAAAAATCATGGACTCCATGACTCTCATGAGACTATGTAAAAGATTCATCCTTAGCTATAACAGCAAAAAATGACCTTGGCACAGGGCATTTCCTGAAAAATGAAGGATTGGCTGGGGTTAATGGTCTACAGCTTTGCCTGAGGCCATCAAGTCTCCCAGTCAGTCATTAATCCCCCGGAAGTACCCTGGTGCCTTGATCATTTCTATTTAATTAAAGTCGGTGATCCCCAGGATGCCTCCATTTCACCAGGAGACTCTTTCTAGTTACTTCAAGGAATGTGCCTCTCAACTCCCTCCCTCCGTTTCTTTCTCTCTCTCTCAAGATATTTGACATGACATGTTCCAATTTCCTTTTTAATGGCCAATGTTTAATATGGCTTACAAATAATTATTTTTTCTTTCATCTTTGACATGAACCCTTAGTCCAAAATTGAAAAATTAATTTTATTTTTTTCCCCAAGGGAAAAATACATCTGTGGTTCCCACATGAGGGACATTGAACCCAAAGTAAATAACTACCAAGGTTTAAAGAGCTTCCAGCTTTAAAACAAACAAAACCAAAAGCAATACATCTAAATGAGCAGAAAAAACAGAATTATGTTGTGGGGATGAGCAGAAATCACAGAGGATGATTTAATGAACAGTCAAAAATGAGAATCTGCTCTTATTGCCTTTTTTCCCCATCCAAGTCTCTAAGCCTGGAAACACTTACTAGAGAGTTAATTTAATGATTATCAGCAGCCCCACAGACTTCAGTGGAGCTACATGAACACAAAGAGGTAGGCACTTGTGTTTTCAAGACCAAATCCTACATTTACACAAAATAAACTAAACAAGCCAGGAGGGCCACCAACATAGCTCTCCTTGGAGTAGTAATTGCATCCCACCTATACTCTGTTAGTAGCCAGTTTCAGACTACAAAATATAGATCGTAGATTTTTAACATTTGAAATTCCAAATGGTGATCTGAAAACAGGCAACATATTAAAACAGACATTCTTGCATACATATGAAAATTAAGGTACAGAGTCAGGTCTACATCATATACAAGAGATTGAGATGCATTCACTGTCCCAAAGATGTCATAACCCTAAGTCTTGATCTTTCAAATCTTTGGTATCCCATGTAGTAGGAGGCTGCAGTGCATCTTCAAATTAGTATCCACACTTAAACCTGTACTTACAGCTTATGGTCAATGAACCTGATGGCTTGGAGTAATTAAAATTCTATTTCGAACTTTGCAGCTTACTTATCACAGAATCATAGAATTGTTCAGGTTGAAAAAGACCTTTAAGATCATCGAGTCCAACCTTATCCAAACCCTCTTACCCTATTTCTGATGACCCACTGCTAAACCATGTCCCCAAGCACCACATCCAGACGACTTTTAAACACATTCAGGGATGGTGACTCAACCACCTCCCTGGGGAGCCTGTTCCAGTGCCCAACAACCCTTTCTGTAAAGAAGTTTTTTCTGATATCCAACCTAAATCTCCCCTGATGCAACTTGAGCCCATTTCCTCTTGTCCTGTCATCAGTCACCAGCGAGAAGAGACCAACCCCACTCTCACTACAGCCTCCTTTCAGGTAAAGAGTGATAAGGTCTCCCTTCAGCCTCCTCTTCCCCAGACTAAACAGCCCCAACTCCCTCAGCCATTCCTCACAGGGGATGTTTTCCAAACCCCTCACAAGTTTTGTTGCCCTTCTTTGGACCTGCTCCATCACCTCAATGTCCTTTTTGTATTGAGGTGCCTCCATAATACAATGCACCAACATTATAGATAACACTTCCTGTGTCTGCCTAAGTTCAAACCAAGATTTTGTGAAGAAAGCCAATGGCTACTCAAGACAACAGCAAAGGAGGCATTACAACAGCCTTTCAAAACTCTACAGAGCAACAAGTCACGACGAGTAGCTTCTTTGGCAAAACAGCAAGTATCACAAGTATGTGCATGAGTGTATGGTCCCCCCCACAAAAGGGATAAATAAATATCTCTTTGTATGCACACACACTATACACTTGGTGTGTGTGGTGTACAAAGAGAGACAGAGAAGGCATGTGTAATTTTATGATTTCTCAATACTATCACAGAATGAGAATATAACTAGACTGATTCATTAGTCTAGCAATTTTGCAGAACTTGACAAGCTTGTTGATTCCTCTATGTTTAGAATGTTCCTTAAAAATAAAAATATAAAATTGTCATATGATATAATATCTATTGAATCAGTATTACTAATATTTCATTTAATGCAAGTCAGATACAATGACTTAGCTAGACTGTGAATTCAAATGTACATACATATTGCATCATACCTTGTTACTTCACAGTCAGTGACAGCTTAACTGAACTTTGACTGCTATCAATTTGATCACAAATATAAATTTTTCTCTCCCCATTATGACACCCACATTTTTGTAATTATTTGACACTATGTTCAAGATATTTATGGCTGCTATAAGAAAAATTATTATCAATTATTCTTACTGAAATAGCCTGTAGGAGTTCCAGTTCCTGGAAAGAATTGTGTGGCAGAATTTCCCAGTTACACCTAAGAAAGCTCGCACATGCACTGAACTTACAAGTTGTTTAATTATACTCAGATCACCACCTCTGTTAAAGTTACAGTTATCACAGGTCCCTTTTAAAATTGTCCTTTCAGGATATAAAAAAGTCTTCAAAAAGTCTAACCAATCTTTTTATTATTTCAAGTTTGACATCACTAATATAGGAAGTTCAACCCTTTCCAAGGAAGGACAACTGTGCTATAATGAAGATGTCCAGATGTTGACAAACATTAAAGGAAGAGATAATTTAAAGTTTCAGCAGCTGGAGGTCTGAATCCAAAATTTCTTTTTCAGGATATGAACTTTTTCATCTGCTGTTTTGGTTCACAAGCAACAAGCAAAATGAGACTATGCTGAATAAACCACCTCAGTGCTAAATTTATCAGGACGGCTGAAAGAGCTTTATGCCTCCTGATTAGCACTAGTCAGAAAGAAGTACATCCCCACACAATGTGGAGCAATCGCAACCCTGAGATGGCTTCCATCCCTGAATAAGTACCTCCTGTTTATGACTTCTAACCGTAGGTATTTCATTTGCTGCTCACCTTTTAACGATGATCCTTCCCTTACAAAGGAATGAGCTAGGGAAGAATGATACCGAGTTTAATTTAAACCTTTTTTTGGATATCTCCCATGATCACACTATGGCTTAAATCTTACTATTTGTTGAACTACATTCATATCAAGCATCTGCTAAGGGACCACAAGGACATTCAATCCTACACAGTGAAACATAACGTAAAAGGAAACATAAGCCAAAACCTTGGTGACTCATAGAAGCAATGTAGCATTAAAATGTCTGCATTTCCCATTGCATGTTTTTCCATTAACAACAGGACATTGCAGAAGTTTGAGATGGTACCTGCAGGAGCTCAGTTGTGACCGCAGAGATATTTTGTAGATTAAAATGCATTATTGGCATTAGCTTGAGAGAAAAATGGATCCATGTATTAAAAAAAAGAGAGAGGAGAAAAGAAAGTAGTTTCACTAATCATTTTACTGATCAAAGAATTCATTTTCTAAGTGCTCAAACTTTGAGCCTTTCAGTGAGGACAAACTTTGACCCCTGTTTAATGATGCTCTGGAAGAATTCCTTCTCTTGAACTACAGCTAAAAGACTTGTAAGAAATGTTATTTCCACAATGAAGCAGTTTAGTGACTGACTGAAACCCCAGTGTATAAGAAGTATAACTCAACCTTGGCAGAACAGAAGCAAATAAATAGCAACATAGCTAACAATGTTGTCTCAGTGTCTTATCGTTAACACAATTATGTCAGTACAGTCAATCAGCACACTGCCTTGACTTTAAAGCAAGATTCAGAATACGTGTTTTTAGAGTGGGAGGGAGGAGGACAGAAGAGAATCATTGAACTTGAAGACACAGTTATTCATGGCTTTTTAGGAAAACAAAGTTATCCATTTATAATATGCTTTTTACTGGAGTAATGGTAAAATTATTCTTCTGAGTTCTATACCATCTGTAATAGCCCTCTGGCTATTCCTAACAAAAAGGGACACAAGACGTAACATTCCTTTCACAAATGAGAAACTGATTTACTACCTGAAGTGATAAATAATGCCATTCAGTTTGGTTTCAAGTGAGTATGAATAGGACAAAACGAGAATGCATGTTCTCAAAATGCTTTACTCTCAGAAAAGTTTTTTCCTGTGTGTTGGGAGGACTGACAAACCTATACCATCAGCAGTGGCAAATGATGGCATCTGCCAGAATTAGCTACCCCATAGCAGATGAACATTAAATGAACCACCTTTGTGGCTTAGTGACAAAGTCCATATTGAGGCCAGGATAGGCAGAAGCACATTCACTACACCAAAGTGGGGGTATAGTCCCTATGCTGTTTTAGTCCACAACAGCAAGCATTTATTAAAGAGTGTCCTTCTGGTAAAACTCACCCACATAAAGACTTCCATGGGAGATCTGCTTGCTTCAAGGCATCAGTTTATTTTTGAGAAATTGTTAAAATAATACTGAGGTCCTGGCATAAGCCTCCAGATGCTGGCATGTTCGGACGGAAAAGATCCTTACATTGTGCCTTATGACTGCAGCTATCCTCAGAAATCACTGTTGGATTCTGAAGGAACAGCCAGGACAACATCCAACAAGCCAGATCCTCACAGAAGATAAATTAGGTAAGAGCCTTGCTTCTGTTAATAAATCGTATCTGTCCTACAACAACATGCTAATATTCTTCATATTTCCACCCCTTGAGATGCTTCATAAGGGCTTTTGAACTAATAGTGGTAAGATGAGCAATAGGCTATCATGCCACGTCATTCTGCCCCTCTGGCCACTCTGACCAAATCTCTGTAAGCTTCTCTGACCCACTCCTGGCTTTCCTGATAGCTCTTCACGTAATTTGTCTCTGATCCTCACTCAGCCCCCTCCTGATACCCTGACTTCTGCTGCATCCTCATGCAGCTCTAATATTTGCTCTTCAAATTTATCTCCCATTCTTTTGCTGTTTCTCTTTTACTTCCTCCTCCATATACTTAGGATCCAAATACCTCTTCCAGCTCTACTTATTTCCTGTTCCTCTGACCTAGTGTCAGCTAGTACAAAATTAGTCTGATCCTGTCTGATCACACATTTTTTCTCTGAACTCCTATATAGCTCCAATCCTCTTTTCCTTTTCCCTGGCATTTTGATCCTTTCTACCGCCATTTGTCCCATTTTGATCCATTTTCAGCTTCCCTAGATACTTTACAATCCTCTCTGATCCCTCCTCCACTGTACATGTGTGTCTCAAATTATGCTCCAACATTTCTTTCTCCCTCAAAATCCTCTGAATCTCAGCTCTGTAACATGCAGTATATTCAATATGCGTCCTGTGAAATCAGTGGGAATTTACCAACAAATAAATAGCTTGCCACTACTGCCATAGAACATGACTGTGAAAAAGAAAAAAAAAATAATAAAAAATTACTTACTACCCATTCTCAACACTTATTTCTCAAACTTAATATCTTATCTATTTTCATTACATTTTGGCTACATTGTTAAGATATGGTCCTCTCATTCTAGTTTTAAACAGAAATTTAAAAATCTTAGACCCTGTAAATCTCTACTTTTGCACAAATTACATCTTGTTCTCATCATCCTTCAACCATTTTGATCTAAAAGGTGCATGGCACTAGCAATGGATGTGCACGCTGGGGGCCAATGCAAGATCAGTCAGCTACAGAAGAGCCACCAGTGTGGAGTCATGGTACCTCTGTGCCCTGTTTCTGCAGTCTCCTGGTTGGGTGGCACACAACGTACATCTGCTGCTCCTGATGTCAGTGTGGGAATGCTGATTCATTCAGTGACCAGAAGTGGAAATACTTCTGCATTTGCCAGTGGGGCATAATAATTGGGTTCTCATTAAACACAATCACATGCCTTGTACATGTATGTACTCACTAAACCAGAAACCCTCACAGCTGAAGTTCTTACACTAAGGTGAAGGTGTGCTAATGAAAGCCTCTTGCTAAGCACTTCACATGCAGGTATTTCACAATAACAAAAGGGAAGTTTCTGAAAAGTTGATGGTTGAAGTACATGTTGAGTTAACATTTCTCTCTTTAAGACTATACTGTGTCAGCTAAAATTCAGTAAGGAACATTAATTATCAAATGTGCCAGTTTTGTGACTATTAAGTACCTCATTAGATTCAGTTTTGGAAAATGCATTTATGAGCGCTTTTATACAGGAGAGGACAGCACATTTGGCATTATTTAGCCCTTCAACATGATCCAAAAGCAGCTGATCTTTCAAATTTATGAATTTTTTTTTATCGGTTTAATTTTTATTTTGAGTTTTCTTAAAGCACAAAATTTTAAATGGGTTTTTAGCTGTTCTTGAAAAACAGGCATACTAAAGACATTTGAAATATGGCATTCTTTTATTCAGTTCAAATAAAAGTTGTCCTTAGAGCTACTACATGATTTTCATTCATACCTACAGCATTAAAAGGCAGTTAAAAATAAAAATGTTGTCTACATATTATGTATAAACATATTCATAAACACTCATTGCTGACAACACAGTATTTCTTGCTTCTGTTTATATTAGCACACACAGAGTCAAATTTTTCAGCTACAATATAGTTCCTTTAGTCTGTCAGAAAGAAAACCTCACACTTCAACATATGCAAAAAAAAAGAGAAAAATAAATTAAAACCATATTTAAAATGTATCATCTAACCTAACCTTTACTCCATTAGGGAAAATATGCCTGCAAAAAAGATTAAACACAAATTTGCTTTGCTTTTAAACCTACTTAAGAAGCACCTATCCTATCTGTCCATATAAATTCCAATGGAAAACACGATGACATGCAATTACTAATCTCAATGTACACAGCTATGCCTCAGGGACTTAGTGGTTCATATTTTACTGTTCTGTAATCAAATACAGAACTAATGAGTAAAAATATGCTTCCCCCAATAAATTCCCAGCACCTGGACAAGTGTCTGACAGGGAAATGGAGGATGCTCACACAAAATTCATCCTGCAAAGCTATTAAAGTGTTATACTTGCCAACAAGTGTTCATTAAACAAGAATGAAGGATCTTTACGCCAGTTTCCTACCAAAGGCTTTTTAATATTTTAATGGAGAGTAAAGACTATTTATCTGAACTCTGATCAGTTAATGTTCAAATTTGTTATGAAAAAACAAGGAGTCTTTTATAATACCTTTCATAAAAATCCACTTTGCAATGCTTCAAATAAAGACGAAGAACTGTAAAAGATTATGTTGCATATAAACAAAATCAGCATCATTTTGAAATTATATGGTTATCCGTGGGGCTCCTTAGCATATTAGAATCATGTTTTATTTTTATTTGAAGAGTGGTTAGCAACATCCATGATACAAATGAAAAAAGGGATTAGAGATGACATCACTTGTGCAAGAGTGTCTTCAGACTGCAGGGAAAAAAAAAGCAAATTTAATGGAACAGATGAAAGAAGTGGGAGGCTAATAGATTGTGCAAAGCTAGGCAATATACCTGTTGGGGAAACAAAAGCACTGCAAGAAATGGGCAAGGAAGACTGGCTGACACTGTGTTTATCAAAAGGAATTGGAGTTTGAATCCAAATCATAACTACATTTAAAATAACACACAAAACCAGAAGGACAGAAGTTTTCCTTTAGAAACAAAAGTATGGACTAATGCAAGGCTTCACCATCACTTCCTTTTGCAAGAAGACTGGTGATTTTGGATTCAGGAGTTTGGTTTAGCCCCTCAGAAAAACAGACTTGGTACATCTCCCAGGTCTGAGTGAATAAAAAAATCCATCACTTTTAAAGGGCAGGAGGAACAGAGGCCAGTTTCTCTTTCACGAAATCCAGTCAGATGGGAAATGGGAGGCTCCCTGTCACTGGCCTTTTTCTTCTAGGGCCTGGTCAAATTCTCAGCTCTCATGGCAGAGTACTAACTACCAGGCTATGCGAGGATATTCTGGACATGGCCATGCTCTAGTTCTTCTGTCAAAGCAATATCACCATAAAAGAGACAAAGGCTGGAAAAGGAGAAATAGAAAAAGCAAATGGAATCATAGCCTGATCTTTTGGCCATTAATTTCTGTTCACTTCTCCTAGGCTGTTAAGCATTTAATGTAGACACCCCGGCTAAAAGCAGAAGCAGGGCAGGGGACAGGAGTGGGGCTCTGCTCCCAGGACCTGGTTCCCACACATTTTCAGCTGGCAGCTTCTGAACCCATATGGAAGTCTATGCTCCAAAATTTGATTTATAGTGATTTTTTGGAATCTCCTGGAGTTCAATGATATTTAACAGCAAGCTCTTTGAATTGCTTTCAGATTTCATCAGCATTTTGGAGGAGAGCCCTCCTTTTTATCCTTGATCCCTGTCCCCTTCCCCTCTCTTACTAAGCCTGATACAATTCTGCTGAAACAGATGACATGAGATCCAACAGAGCATGGATCTGCTTGTCACACAGCTTCTAACTGTCCTTTACAGTCCAGATTGCAATGTAGTATCACATATATGGCTATTTCACATTTGGCCAAAAAAAAAGCTTTCTTCACATTACAAGGCAGTAATGTGTAGCAGTGTGGAACTCAAATATAAAGAGGTTAACATTTTAGAAATAGTGAAAGTAGTAATAGACAAATACACATTCAAATTGCAAAACCAAACAATTATGTGGCAAGTACTCAACTGCGTGCACAGGCTTCAGTTACACAGGCACACGTGCATACATTTAAAGGATAATAATTATTTTATTGTTTTAATTTAAGCCTCTACTTCTGAAAGTTCCTGAATTCTCTTTTAGGGGAAAACCCAGATTTCTTCGACTAAGTAGGTTTATGGTAGACTCTACTGAAGGTGATGCATATTGTGCGAAAAAGTATTTTTAAAGGTGAAAAAAAGTTAGGTTTTCATAGGGTGTGAAGCTACCAGGGAAGGATTAATGATGTTGGGAGTTTAGTTTAAAGTTTATTAATTAGTGCAGCACTGGCAGCTATAGACCTGAGGAGTGATGTACTTCTGCCAATGGCATGCTTTAACTGGCACATGAACAAAAGAAGTACACATTATCCTCCAACGTACAGAAGGAAGAGGTGGCTTTCCCATCAACATCAAACTGCTATCCATAAGTCTGTGATCCTTCCAACATAAAAGCCAATGAATACACCCAGTGCTATCTCACAAAGCTCAGACTTACTCTTGACCACATATCCAGACAAGCCTCCTGACACACTATTGGAAGATAAGAAAATATTTACATTAGCATGTAATTCTGCTCCCAGTTAAATTTTACCACTGATTGAACTAGAAAAAGGACATGGACTCACAGATCAAGCAGGTAACACCTCATGCATCAATTGCTGCCCTATACAGTAGGTTTGTTTGATATTTAAATTATACTCACCCACGTAGGAAAAAAAAAATTCTAAGATGCTCTTTCTCCATCACTTTTTCTAGTTTAAATGCTGATAAAAACACATGTGGTGTTCCTTTATGGAGAAAATCAATTATCAATACAAGTAATTTTAAGCGGATTCTAAACCCAGTTAAATTATCACCTAACGTGAATACTAAATTAAGGAGAAGGTGTTTAGGTACATTCCAGTGTCAGCTTTGTAATACTGATGTAACACTGTAATGGTTCCATCAATGACCAATGGTCACATGAATGCCCTAGTGCATATGCCAACGTTTTGTGGAATAAGGCTCTGTAAACCTTATCTTACTGGATTCATCAACTCCAAGTAGAACCTTTAATTAAACTACCTTGCTAAAGTACCACGCACAATGATGGAGCTTTCTAAGTAATACATAATGATGATCAAATAATGTGTGAGGGAAACTCTTTGTCATATTATACTTACATTTAAAACAGGTCCAATAAATTCTCTGCATGAATTTAAATGACATTGACATCAATTATTCTTCAGCTGCTCCTCTCATCAGAACTCACATCCCAATTTTGTTGCTGAATTTTCATTATTTCAGCCTCCCACCTTGCTCTTGCTGGATTGAGCAAGTGATGGGGTGTGAGTATGTAACAGCAACCAAAAAGTTTAGAAAATCAGTGAGATGTAGCTGAGATCCACTGCATGAGTGGCACTGCTAGGTATGACTGGCATATTTCCCATATTTGATTTAAGTAGACTTTAATCAGTATGTACAATATTGCTTTCCCTGAAGCAAATCTATTGTGTAATCTTTCATATGTAATTCTATGTATTCTTGATAAGTTATAACACTGATCCCTGCCTCTGTCATTCTCTCCAGTGAAACTTTTTCCTTACATCATATCCTTTTTATTATGCACAAAATAAGGACATATTGGTGCTGGTTATACTCCCTTCGTGTATTTTGTAATTCTGTTGTAAAAAGTAAGGCTTTCTAATGGTCAGATGATAGTTCTGAATGTCTAAAAAATACTTTAGTCATATCCATTCCTTGCAACTCTCAGTCCCTCAGTGAGGCAGGAATAACTCTCCTCCCTTTACGAATGGTCGACTCAGCTACACAAACCTGAGGCCATAGATAAGACACTAAGAAATATATTCATAGTAATACAGGTGTCCTGACTGCATGGTCCTTCTCATAAACTTAAAAATACACAGCAAGGGAGGATTGAAGGGTCATACGAATTTTATCGATATTTGGGTCAATATTTTGCTCTGAGTCACAACAGTTACACACAGTCCAATTTTAACTCTAGAAGATGCACCTTTTTTTTTTAATTTCTTTTTTTTTTTTAAAGACTGTTCCATCAACCAACATTTTTTTAAAGGCCAATTTTCCTAATCTACAACCAGGCTGCTTTACATATGAAAATGTCAGCATGTTTGTTGGCCCAGGATATCCAATGAATAAATACAAGATGACACATTTTGCCAGGAACAAGTGATATACACATAATAAAGTCGCAAAGTAAAACAGCTATCATCAATTGCTGTCCTTATATTCATAGGGAAAGAGGATGACACTCTATTCTGTACACACAACTCTGCCAAATAAAAGTGAATAGGAATTTTTTTCCACCCCAGTTTCCAGTAAGTCCAACAGACTGCTTTCATACTAAAAACTGGAACAAAGATGAAGCTTGTCCCTGTGCATTACAATGTCTTACCTTATAAGGAAGCTTTTGACAGCCTTAGATTAAACTCATGAAAGCTAATGAAGATTCCTCCTTAATACACATTTCTTTTTTCCAGTTCGGACTTGAAGTGACAACATTACAGAAATACCCTGCAGGTTTTTACTTAACTAGCATCCTATAAAACAATGCCCTCTTGTCAGTCAACACTAATTCGGCAGAAGTCAAGCTATAAATCTGTCCAAAGGCCAGCAAAGTGCTTAACTTGGCACATCCCTAATAAAATTAGGAATGTGAGTTTATTACATGAACCTAAGTAGGTTTGGCCAAGATATTAAGATTTTTGCTTATGGCAACCATGGCTAATGTGGATTGGTATTTTCATTATAACGCACCCCACAGCATTTCTCTGTAATGTCTCAGGTTTCCAAATTGGACAATAATTTTCTACACTATCTGAAACATCACTAGGTGTTACAGATTAAACTCTGTCACTAAAGCTGCACACACTTTAACTGTACTTAAGGGTGGCAAAGGCTTTTCAATAATGCTAATTCTACTGAATAAATGAGAGCAAATTAATTAATATTTCTCTTAATGTAACCTGATTTCACTTTGTTCAAGTAAAGAAGCACTTACAGGCTTTTAACCCAAACTGAGATGCATTGTTTCAGCTCAAGGCAATTGAGAAGTGATTTATACTGTAATAAGCTGAAATGCATGTTAAGAAAAACAGTGAGAATGCAGACTATATAGCCTGTATTTTAGCTGGTTTTAGCCAAAATGCTTCTCAATGATACTGATGCAGAATGCCTCTTCAGAATGGTATTTTCTAAAGCAACCTCGTGTTGTAACTCCCTTATGATCACCTACCACACAGAATTTTTCTTACAGAAACATCTTTCCTCCAAGAAAAGGAACATACTCTAAGTTCCAGGGATGGAGATTGTATCAATCACATTCTCACCTGGCTAAAGAACGTATGATCACCAGCTTCTGCAGAAGCAAAGGCTTCTGGTTATTAGTGCCTGAGACTACACGTGGCACCAAGCTGCACTCTGCATTACAGCCTCTACAACAGAAAAGATGCTGCTTAAGATGCCACAATATCAAACACACGAATGTAAAGACTCACTGAAGTTCACTTCATGAAAAATACAATATACTTTGGGAAGCAAGTATGATTGATGTCCCTTGAGCAGACTGTTTATCAGACAAACACATTTTCCGAAGTTGGACATAAATTGTTAGTTTTCTTATCGTACTGAAAATGTAAGAACAGTACCTTTGTGGAAACTTCCTGAAAACTCTTTAATGACCTCTAAACAGTGTTATCTTATCATCATCTGACTTTCCTTTACAATAAATCATTTACAAATAGGTTGAAAGAAAAATTGATATTTGAAATATGGATTTATTTTCCATAGCTATAGACTTCAAGATGTGGGGAACCTTCTCAAGGAATAGTTATGATGCTGATAAAGCACTCAAACCTCTCTGTACTTGCAGTCTCTTTGCAAGAAAAGAAAGAACAAATCTCATCAAAGAGCCTTAGGACGAATAAGATGAAGATTTGCAGTTCCAAAGTCCTTGTATGTCAGGGTATGACAACGTTGTGCATTTTGAAAGGCAACTGCATGTGCTACTTGATGTAAGTAACAGAAAGATGCAATGTGGTGACATTTTGTGTGTGCAGTCACCTTGTGAACACAACCAGTGACCTGGATGCAGAGGAGGCCATAACCAGCACACACAGAGATGCATCGAGAGCATCCTACCAGCAGCCAGGCTCCCACACAATACACTGCTTACTTATCTAATAGCCTAACATTAGCTTAATCAAGATTTCAAAACTTCCAAAATAAATTTTTGCTGAAAAAAAAAAATCCCTATATTTTTGTGGCTTAATTTGCAACTGTTATTTTAGTTGCCTGTAAAATCTATCCAAGGAATGCATTCATTGACAAATGTTCACCAAATTAGTGGTTAAGAAAAAACAGATGGAAAGGATGCTTTCCACCTGAAATAAAACAGTCCCTCTAAGAATCAATCTTGTGTAACCAGGGACAGGAAAAATACCACATGATCTAAATGACTAACAAAATGAGTTAAATGCTTCTCAGACTTTGAAAAATCAGTATTTTCAAAGGACCTGTCTAAAACAAGAATATTTTCTTGGAATTAGTGCAATTTCCAAACAATAAGTATTTTCACAGATGTTGCGAAGCTGTTGGACAGTCTGAGAAGATATAAAATATACTAGTTATTTGTGTGAATAATTTACAGGCCTGTGCATGATATTATCATCTCAAAAAGGCTACAACTGCTTGCTTATTAGTAGAGGAACACAAAGTGCCTGTAAACTAACACAGCTCTACATTTTTCTCATTTTCTTCTGCTGACTGGGGAGTGTGTGTTGGTAACACTGTAGACCCAGGATGGCAGTCTTCACCTGTAGTACAAACATGCTGAACGCACCAGAGGGGCTTCTGAACTCGACCAGGCACGCTGGCATCTGCATGACTATGCCTTTTGTTAGGTTTTCCCTGCAAGGTGAAGAAGGCACACTCGGATGGAAGTTGCTGTGATGAGAAAGGCACGATCTGATCTCTCTGGAATGATCTCAACGAACTCCTGCATTTGGATACCTCAAAATGGTGCCCGGTGTGGACCCCATTTCAGACCAGAGCTCTGCAGAATAAGCCATGTCTCCTTTTCAGGGCTATAATTAAAGCACCTCCCTTTTTCTGTGAGAAATTTTTGCAGTGCTGCAGTGGATACTAAAAACCTCTCTCGATCCTTCTGATCCCTCTCAATATCTCATTAAATTGACGGATCACAGCCTATTACCATACTTTTTTCAACTGCACGGTGGTTGTGTGATCTAGAGAATAACTTGTCTGACATCACCAACTAAAGTAATATTCCCTGCTGACCTTTATCCAATTTACAAATCCCTCTTTCTCCAGAGAGGAAAGGCCAGAGCACTACTCCATGCTTCCCTCCACAGCCAGTATCTCACATGTTAAAAAAAACACGAGGTAAAGAAACACAACCAATTTTTCTTTAGAGCTGGAAAATTCTCTCATGAAGCAATATAAGTGACTTCAATTTAACATGAATAATCATATGCAGGTTTAGAGTTTTTATGTTTTACAGCTCTCCTTAACTCCACATCTCCTTACTGCACACAGTACGGGTATAAAACATTTAATCACAGTCTTTAATAGAAGGGTTTTCAAAAACCCACCCTTGTGTTGCATAACAATTCCTATCCAAATTCCCAGCCATATTACAAACTATATGATTTTGGACCTTGAGGTCAGAAAACTACACTGACATGACTAATTGAGGCTGAATTAAAAACTACATAGTGTAAAGCTAGAGGAATAAAAACAAAACAGTGTTGCATTTTAAAGGTATGATTTTAGAGAGCAGGTATTATAGACAAAACAGAGGTTCAATTAAAAGTATTTTAAAGCTGCCTTTAAAAATACCATAGTCCCCAACTATTTGCTTGAAAACAATTAATTTTCCTTTCCAGTATTTACCATTCAAATCACACATAGAAAACATCATGTTAAACATACGTACGTATCGAAGAAAAAAACCCACAGTACGGTGTGTCATTAAACCACTTAGTTATCAAATCTTAATGAGCTCTGAAATAGATACAATCCCAACATTGCAAGTCATAAAGATTTTACTTGTGACCTACATCATTCACATAGATCAATTAAGGAATTAGGGCACCTTTCCACTTTCCATTCACTGTTTAAGTGTCTGTTCACTTACAAGAGTAAGGAAAAGCACCAGATTGGGCAGGTTTTGCTGTGCTGTGAGGCATCATCACACAGAGCTGCCAAAGCTCTGCTCTGCTGATGGCACTCCTGCACAACCACACTTCCCACACAAAACCCCGAGATGGGCAATGGGTGGAAAACTTCCTTTTGGCTTAGGTAGGAAAAAATACAGACTGCCATTTGTTGTACAACATAATATGATACAGAAGATCAAGTGGAAATAACAGGACTCTAAAAAGGAAGGTGCAGCATGCAGTCTGCAGTGTAGCTGCAATCACGTGTTTAGCATTTACAGAAAGATACGATTTCTGAGGATCCGATCAGCGTGGTAAATTGTTGAATTGAAATGCAACAGTCAGTGAGACCAAGCCATGAAGTCACCTCAGACCCAGCCATCAGCATCACCTACAACAGGCATCAGCACAACTTCCCACCCAGGTCTAAATGACAGTGAAACATGTCAGGCCTGCAGGATGCTGTGAAAACCAAGTCCCCCAAACGTTGCGTCCAGGGATAATAAAAATTAAAGAGTACGAAGAGTCAAGAAATAGGATTTTCTATTATGTAACGTTACTGATACGTTAAAAAAAAAGTGGTTATGCTTCTTCGTTTGTTGGATTGTATTTATTGTCTCAGGCTGCTGAAGACAGAAGAACCCACCATCTACTGCCTCCAAGTTTTACAGTTAATTTGGGAAAAGGCAAGAAAACAGCATCTGAGCATGGCACAGGTGCAAACAGGGACCCAAAGAGGCCACTGCTGTGGACATACCTTGATCACTGACAAAGCTAGCTTCTGATAAGTTTCTGATAATTGAAGAGACAGCCAACATCATGATTCAGATGCACTTAATCAAGTCCATGTATGTACAGTGACAAAGCAAGAGTGCTTCACTTCTAGGCTTTGATTCAATTAATTGTGGTGAGATTAAGGGAAGACAAAAACAGGGAACAGAAACAAAATCTGCCTGCCAGACTGTTTATATTCCAGCAGGAAGTACTGTGAATTCACTAATTTGCAAATACCAAATGATCAGCCCTCACAGCTCTGCCACAGATATCCAGCACAGCATCTCTTTCAATGCAACCTCTTGGCTGTGTAATTTAAATCAAAGCAGTATGTTTTCGGCACACTAAGTCAGAAACCTTTTCTTCCCCTACCCTCACCCACTTCCCTGGAAGTGTTCAAGGCCAGGCTGGATGGGGCTTTGAGCAACCTGGTCTAACTCAGGTTAGGTGTCCCCACACATGCAGGGGAGTTGGAACTAGATAATCTTTAAGGTCCCTTCCACCCCAAACCATTCTATGATTTCTAATGATAATCTGTCTCTGTCCTGTCTGCTATACAATGTAATTAAAATAACCCCTTTTTCCTTGAAGAAATCTACATTACATGCCTGCAAGAAAAGAAAACTATGTTCAATCATCACTTGATTATAATACTACAGCACACTTTAGAACAGTCCAGTGGAAGTTCCCCTGGTCAAAAAGAGGAGAACAAAAATCACCTAAAGAGCTAAGGAAATCCTTTTGGAAGGACTTGTTCCTTAGAGTCCCCTAAGTAAAAATAATAACTGAAAAAATATAGCCTACCCAAGCAGAAACATTGTTAAGCCATACAGGTCCATCTTGAATATGCAAATATCACAGCCCAGTCTTATGTCAGCTTGAAAAGATACTGTCATGCAGAAAATTATTATCTAATGAAATAATGTTATGAAAAGTAGTTGAGAAGGCAACTTCCTGAATGTAAGTTTTGTATCTTTCCAGACCAAAACACAAGTGTCCAAGCAAAAAAAGTAAATAAATTGAATATTTTGAGCACATTTTTATTTTCCTTCACAGAGGAGCAACTGGGAAATTGGGGGGGTATAAAATGTATTTTTAATTAAATCTTCAGAGATTGGTTTACTGAAAGGAACTAAATGTTTCATCACCCTATTAATTTAGTGGTATGAAACTAATTTGATGTTAATGTGGGTAAATAAGGCAGCCTTTAACATTACGTTTCATAAAGCTAATGCCCCATATTCAGGAAAAACCAAACAAAAAACAAACAAAAACCCCCAGTGTTTGCAAGCTATGCAGCCTTCTAAGTTGTATACAAGGGCCACTAGTAAAGTAGAACCCACTTCTGGCAGCCTAAGAGATGGAGAAATTTGAGCTGGAAAAGTCTTTGACACCTTCAAAACTGGTACTATAAGGTACCAGAATTTACTCTATTCCCCTGTTACGGCCTAACAGAGTACAGTTTGTGTCAGGAGATTCTGACTAAACAGCATTGTATACATTAAAACTTTTTTCCCTTCCCCATTCTTCCACTTGCCCCCACTAAATCAAAACTTCCAGTTTCCATTCAGAAAACTCGTTCTTAAAAAATTACAGCAGCTTTAGTACAGTAAAATTACTTCACTTCAAAACCTTCCCATGCACATCACAGTGTCTCTGGACCTGAGAAGATAAGCATCTTCATGGGGAGCAAATGTAACAAACATTTTCTTTTATCCTTTCCTTTCTTCTTCAGGGGATGAGAAAGGGAGAGTTGCAAATAAACAAATTCCTGTTTGTAGAGCATTTTTTAGAAAGGCTTCTTTTCCACTTAGAATTCTAGAATTGCAGTTGCATAGGGGAAAGCACCTACTAATAAAAGGAGTTGGTGAAGAACAGGTTGAAGCTCTGAATGTCCTGAACAGCGAGCAGTCAGTTCTCCATGCCCCACATGAGGGGAGAGCAGTGAAGTTTCAGCAGTGATGCTGCACCTGGGTAACAGGGTAGTGAGCTGACAAGGGCTCTTTGCAAAGTGAATTACAACAGGATAAATAACCTGAGCAGGAAGAATTACTGTCAGATAGTTCCTTGAAACTTTATGTAAAGTTACAGCCTTGTTAAACTGCTTTCTTGGTGTCTTGTCTTCCACTAGAATCCGGGACAAAGAAAATGTGAAACACAGGAGAAACTACCCCTCCTGAGTTGCTACAACAGTATTCTGTTTTCTAAGGTTGTTTCTCCAGCAGTAGATGAACTCTTACAAGCTTTTATTGGAAAATAAGTTATTGTGCTGGATTTATCAAAAGAATTCATTTTAGGAACACAGAGGAGAAAGAAAAACAATGTGCAATTAGTCTACATAACCAGATTGGTTCTACTGTCTTACTACCTTTACATGGCTTAATCTATTCTTTCATTCTTCCTTCAACCTGAAAGCCAGGAGTGCTTCAATAGAGCAAGAAATAAAAATATTAATAAAATATCAAATTAAAAATATTACAACTTCTAGATTGCCATGTTTCAGCATTTTTCTGTTTTTTTTGCAGTTTTGTTTATTTGTGTCCTGGTTTGAGCCAGGATGAAGCTGATTTTCCTTCTACTGATTTTTTTTTTCCTTCAGTAAGGTCTCTTTTAAAACTAGCAACAAGTGTTCCAGCTAGTGGACTGATAACACTGGGATGTTTATGTTTCTGCTGAAGGTCACTCCTTAGCTCTGCCACTACAGAGGCTACTGGGGCAGGAGAGTCATATCTATGACCCCCCCCATAGGAGGCTGGACTAGACAGACAGCAGAACTGACCAAAGGTATTCCATTCCATATATCTACATAAACTCTGAGGAAGGTCAGAGGTCACAGAAGACAACTTCCTTCCTGCTTCTTCTTTTCCATGCATGGCTGGTGTCCAGGGAGGACTCCATCCATCCATCACCATCGACCCCTAGCCTCAGGCACCTTTTATCTCTACCCAGCCCCTGTCTGCTCTGCCTCATCTCCTGCTTGTGGTCTGGGATATTTTGGGACTGCTCACCACTAAGGAGAGTGTCGGGGGAGTTGCTGGGGGTGGAGGGAGGCAAGAGGCTTTTGCACATTCCTGAACATACTTGTATATAATTGTACAATTTCCCTAAAATTATTTTACTTTCCCTATTCTACTTTGCTCCCTACTTTTCTTTTTTCCATCTTGACTTCAGGCACTTTTAAGGATCCTTCATTACATTCTGCACCTTTCTGCTTGTCCAAGGCAAAGGAAGGAATAAGAGGATGAATCTGCCCTATGAGGTCACTCAGCAATTACTTTTTTGAAAACACAGCACTTCTTCGGATACCACCAACATAAAACTGAAGCCTGAATGGGTTGGATCAGAGACGTTTTAGTAATCTTGGCAAATAATGACTTGTGTTGAGAAAGAGGCCACAGCTATGTTTAATGCACTGTGACACATGACAGCTCCTCATGTCCACCTGGCTGAAGAGTCCTAAAGATACAGTCTCTATCACACCAATGGATTTGGGAGGACTGCAGTATAGACGACACTTATTTCTACTAATTATACAACTTTATTCAGTTGTATGCTCAACATTTGTGATTGCTGCTCATTGCACAGCCAGTAACAAAATAAAAAATGTCCAGATTGTAACTATTAAGCTTAATCCAAACCGATTTCTTAACTTTAACCCTGGAATTTGCAGCTTCTGCCCTTGTTTGTGAGAGCAGACTGGCCCAACTAGGGTGAGAGAAGGAAAACCCAATGTACCAGTATAGGGTGGGGACTGACCTGTTGGAGAGTAGTGTAGGGGAAAGGGACCTGGTGGTCCTGGTAGACAGAAGGATGGCCATGAGTCAGCAATGTGCCCTTGTGGCGAAGACCACCAATGGCATCCTGGGATGTATTAAAAGGGGTGTCATTAGTAGGACGAGAAAGGTACTCCCGCCCCTCTACTCTGCCCTGGTGAGGCCACATCTGGAATATTGTGTCCAGTTCTGGGCCCCTCAGTTCAAGGACAGAGAACTGCTTGAAAGAGTCCAGTGCAGAGCTACTAAGATGATTAAGGGAGTGGAACATCTCCCTTATGAGGAAAGGCTGAGGGAGCTGGGTCTCTTTAGCTTGGAGAAGAAGAGACTGAGGGGTGACCTCATTAATGTTTAAAAATATGTAAAGGGCAAGTGTCAGGAGGATGGAGACAGGCTCTTCTCAGTGATGTCCAATGATAGGACAAGCAGCAACAGGTGCAAGCTGGAGCATAGGAGGTTCCACGTAAACGTGAGGAAACACTTTTTCTCTGGGAAGGTGACAGAACACTGCAGCAGGCTGCCCAGAGAGGCTGTGGAGCCTCCTTTTCTGGAGATATTCAAAACCTACCTAGGCACATTCCTGTGTGACCTACTCTAGGGGATCCTGCTCTGGGTTGGACTAGATGATCTTTCGAGGTTTCTTCCAACCCCTACATTCTGTGATTCTGTGAAATATGACAGTGCCATACCTCGCAGTACTGCCAGTAGTACCAGTGGGTACAGGTGTGTACAGCAAGCCAATAGTACTAGTCCCATGAAGCTGCATATCCTGAACCTAGGACTCTGTACCATTTGCATAAGAGACCCAGAGAAACAAACCCTCACTTGTTCTTTCACTGCAGCCAGTCACTTACAAGAGGAATCAAGCATCACAGCACTTCTATAAATGCAGACTTGGCCAGTTCACTGAAATCAACAAATCAAACCAAGAAAACTTCTCATTCTGGTATGAAGTATTTTGAGGCAAGTGTTAAAAGAGATAGAATCTTTGCTCAAGTCCTCCCCTTTCCTACCAGACAGCACAGTTTCTTTCTGAGGACCCATGTCATCATTCAGTTGTTTCTCCTGGCAAAGCCAGAATCCGGAACAGAATCTTCATGAAAAAGAAACCAATAAATTAAAGCTCTTTGTGAGCAATTTGCCATTAGTTCTGTTCTCTCTGCCTATTAAGATTCTTTATTTGCTTCACCAAGAGATTTCTGCTGACAAGTCTATTCATTTACTACTAGCCTAGATAAAATGCTAAAAACAAAATGTCAAGAAATGTATTCATATGACTTTCCCCTTTTCACTGGGCTTGTTAGTAAAAGGACCATGGAGCTAAACATTAACATCTGGTGAAATCAGGATGCTTGTTTTCCCCCTGAAGACTAGGCTCTATTTCAGGCTTGAAAACAACTCATGAAAAAACTATCCAAAGTTTCTGTATTTGTCTGTTCTGTGAGACATGCACAGACAACCCTCCTAACCCCCTACTTTCAGCAACCGTACCACCTCCCATCAAAACCAAACAAGAATAACATTATGGAAACATATTATGCAATGCTACACTTTCTATAGGCTTCCTATGGTGTCCTACAGATATTTTACAGAGGGATTATGATGTTTTGTTAAACTCTGCAGATAGGTTGTCATTATTAAAGCTTCTATTCTTCTATTATTCTAACTTTTCCAGGATCTTCTTTTGCCCTCTTATCAGTTTATGTTCTGTTAATTCTCTAACTCCCTCCCATTAGACAGGTGTGGAGGAATTGTGTCAAAATGTGTTCTTTGCTTGGGTACTCCCAAGCGGAGTTCTCACCTTAGCAGGTAAATATGAGTGAAGTTTAGATGCATGGATGTGGTAGCATCCAGAAATAGTCAACCCCAAAGACACAGCTGAAAATGCCACTATGAATTAAGGAGTTCTAGAGTGAGAGCTGCAGACACCTGGTCATTGGGAAGTAAGACAAACTGTCATTAACTAGGTATAAAACATCTAGGTAGTGTGCCAAACTGAAAGGACTCCATACAAGACTCCTGTGTATTTTCTCATAAATCTTGACCCTTCAGAAGTTCTGGACATTGTAATTTCCTTTATGTAAGACTACTTGTTCAGCCCCTTTGAATAAACACGCAGTCAAGATGCATGACAGGAAGCAGAAGTGAGCCACAGGTAAGATACTCCTCATTCCCCAGTTCCTTTTAACATATCATCCCCTAGCAATTGCTAAATGTTTCGTGGAGCTGGCAAAAGTGCATGTCTCCAGCCAAAGCTGTCACTCGTCCTAATCAGATTTGCCGAGCATATCCTGAACGAGATGGATGGGAAAAGCAGCCTCACATACTTTCACTTGTGGAAGCAGAGTTCTGCAATGAGAATGGCTGAATATTTTATTTTTGGAGTGTGTCTTGTGAACCATTCAGGTGAGAGGAAGAAAAAGCAGACCTGAACATTTCCAGCGTGCTTGAACTCTAAATAAGACACCTACAATACCAAACAGAAAGGTACCCTCAGGGCACTTTTATACATTTATTATAAAACAGAGATTAAAACAATTTTATGGAAATTAAGGATAATATGGAACATTTGTCTTCCTCTCAGTCAAACAGTAACATGGCCTAGTTCAACAAATAGCTTCACAGCTTGAGGCACACTGCATGCAAAATGATAAAATTACTTGGGCTGAGAGGACAGCCTGAATGGCTCAGCTCTGTTAGGTGCATCTCTCAGACAGATCTGAGAAAGAGGTCATATTTCACTGCACTATTACTCTTTGGCAGAAGAAAATAGTAAGTTTTCTCCCAAGTTTTCACAACTACAGAGATGAAAAGAACACAGACACTGCCCTAATTCACAAGCTCAGAAAGCTAAAGAACCAGCATGGTGAAAATAATGGAGCTTTTTTGCCTCCAACACTTTTCACACTTTTGCCCCTCTCATTCCACCCACAAAGGGCAGTTTTGAAACAATTCTGCTTTGTACAGAGCTTCAGAATCTATTGTGATTTTTCTCCTAGCTACCACTGCCACACCTATGCAAGTCACTTTATTTCTAAAGGAATGTATGTTTAAATATAAAACTAGAGTGATACTATCACTCCAGTTTAGCTCCTTTGATTAAGGAAGCTTCTCTTCCTGAGAGGTAAATCCTTTTAAAGCAAAAGGGTTGGAAACATTCTGGTTTTGAAACATGCCCTCTCTGTTCCTGGTGGCACAGATTGACACCCTTCTATTATTGTAATCCAGAACATTTCTCACTACATAATTTCAAAGGTACTTCCAAGTACTTTAAAGCATGAAACTTCAAAAATATATGCTATTCTTCAGAGAGGTTTTCTCCAAAATAAATGAGGCTGCAGAGAAGAAGGGACAAAGCAGTAAAGTAGAAATGATTAATTTAGAGTAGCCTTGATGCTATAAACACAACGATAACTGGAAGGGGTAGGAGGATGATGATCAGTAACTAGAAAAATCACCAAAACTCATATTACCCTTAGATTTGATCAATGCTCACCTAACTCATTACTATCTCTAGCTTTTCTTTCAGGAATGGTTTTCCACAGCAGACAGAAAGAAAAATATTGATATAATTTTCATAGTTTTAGGAATGTAAATAAAAGAAGCTTTCTGCTTTTAGTCACAGAAGTTCAGAGAGCCTGTGAATTACAGAGTAACACCATCCTTTGAGGTACACTGAAACACAAGGTTTTCATTACTGTTGAATACTACTTTCTGAAAGAAACTTATTGCTTAATTACAGTTTTTTCAATGTTGAAGCAATAATCACTGTAACAATTATAAAACAAATTTTAAAGTTTATCCAAACAACACAGCATTTTACCTTCACAGGGATAACATAATGTTATAACTTTTTTCCTTTTACATCAAATCCTACCATCACAAATGGTCTTCTTGGTGTTAATAGGAGCACTTGCAGTATGGCAGTATCACCCAAGTAAAACTGTAGCACAGTTTGTCCCATAGTGCGTTTAAGTGTGACCCACACTATTAAAATAACAAGAAGTCCTTTTCCCTCCTCTTTTACAAATGTTTGGAATATAAGAATTCATCAGGATTTAGGGGATTAAGAAATCACTGTCCACTAAAAAAAATCTGCAGAAATTTTCATTAGTTCTTTTATGAGTTGGCAGCAAAACAGTCTAGCTATGAACTTTTATGAAGCTATAAATATAAAAGACCTTCTGATACTGGTATGATGATAATTCTAAATTTCCTCTTCGCAGCTGCAGTTGATCCCCTGTATTTGGTTAAAAAAAATAAAAAATAAAAAAATATCTCTTTGTGATTTAACAGAGAAAGTTGGCTCAACTACCGTAGTGCCTTTGAGCACTCTGAGTGGAAGTTCATGAATTAAACCCACATGGCAACACAACTCCCCTCCCCACCTTTCCCTTAAGGTGGCTATAAAATGTCAGTAGAAAGCCAAGTTGTTTATTTTACTTAGCATTTGATTCTGTAAGTAAATTAGTTTCTAGTGGGGCTTATGTGAAAAGCACATCTTTGCAACCAGCTCCCTTACATCACTAAACTTCTATTAAACTATGCCATAAATATTAAATCAATCCTTAAATGTTAAAACTTAATACTAATGGCAAAAAATAAAAACATGCAGGTAAGTAACAGACTTGCTGGCAACCTATTCCCTGAAAGACTAGGATTTTTGATCATGAGGAGAAAAAACTGTTATTTGCTACTGGCAGCTTTTTACAAAACCTGATTTCCCATGGAATTTATCTTTTGAGAATAAAATTCAAGAAGGGATTTTGTCTACATTTTGCTACATATTCCAGAATCCCTATGGTGAACAGTATTCCTGAATTACTCTGGTAGATTCGTGCCACTCTTGATTTGTTTGAATACTGTCAATACACTTCACTTAATTGCCTACCAAACACAAGGAAGACTCATTTTCCTCAAAATATCTTGGGAAAAGAGCACAATCTGAGACAGAAGGGATCTCATTCCCTTGGCTCCCAAGTCCCTAAACAAATACTGAAGCAGCAAAGAAGCATTCCAGAATAAAAGTAATACAGCAAGAAAAATAGGTATGCTGGCCTGCAATTACTGTACTAACAGAATAATGCTTGTTTTTCCTTGCGTGGTTAAGTTTCTCAGGAAAGAAGGTAAAGTAACCAGGCTGTCCAGATACATGCAAAACCTCACAGAGATCAGTTACATTTCCTTATATCTGTCCTAAGGCAAACTGAAGATCAGTTTAACAAGTGGAAAGTTACCAATCATGCAAAAGAAGCAAGCCACAATTAAGGTACCTATTTTTTGTATCTGTAAATCTAAGAAGCTGGATGTAATGTCATTATTCACTGACTCTGCTTGAGATTATGAAATAAGGTCTGGGAGCAGACTCTGTAGAGTATACACTTACTGGACTGGACTAACGATGGCCTCTGCTCTGAATCTGAAGAGCTTGGCTGGAGTCCTGCACTCAACATAAAATGCATTTCAGAGATGAAATAGCCACTGTGACAAGCTGTTATCCATGTCCACTGATGGGAAACACAGGGAGCCCTATATCCTTTGCTTCCACGTATGGCACATTTTCCTATGACACAACTGAGAAGTGCAGCATGTCTTATGACATAACTAAAACAGTAAACAAATATCAGTCCTGTTTTTTCCATCATTATTCTGTAGTGACCCGAAAAGCTCCACCTTGCAATTTAAAACAGAAAATATGTTGTGGAAGAAACATAAATAACTTCAGTGCTGAGAACAGAGGGTGTCTGTCCCTATTTCTATGTCTCCGTTTTACAAAGCAGACCACAAAAATGCAACATAAGAGACTTCTTATTTGCTATCATTTTAATAATTAAGAAATGTATCTCAGCTCCAAGTTTCCTTTGGAAAAAATACAGTTGTAAGGTGTGTAAAAGAGTATTATTACTGAACAGTGGATTTTTAGGTGCTCTCATCTCAACAGGACCACTGTAATTAAAAACAGGGTCATATCTATGGAAAGTAGTCCAAATGCACGGATGCCTCCATTTCTCTCCTTTTACAGTGTTAGCCACATAAAGATAAAGAAGTGCATGGATATAACTTAGAAACTTAATTAGGCCATTAGAAGTAAACGTCATTAAAAAAAACCCTTCAGCTTTAACGATAAACTGCAGTCATTTTAAATTTAATACTGCACTAGCAAGTAATACTACAATTGAACAATTCAGCATTCTGTAACATAAGGCAGGACAAGAGGAATGAAAAAGCACGACTGCTATTTTCATTATGATGTGCCTTTTTGGGAGGTGTAGTATAAACCTCATATCACTGACACTAATTATTTTGGCATCTTATTGGCAGTCACAATTAGACTAAATGTAGAAATTTCTAAGAGCAAAACAAGTTCTTGGCTACATTTCTTCCACTCGATATACATCAGACTTTTATTTATGGTTAAATTGAAGCTGGATGTCAAATCTGGGTCCCTAAGAACAAAATCTTAATAATTAACTGGCAAAACTGAACATGATTGTTTCTGACACACCTACACTGGTAATTATTGCTTTGAGGCCATTTACTAATGAAATTAATGTATTCATTGCCCTAACAAATTAGCATAACTCATACATAATGCCCCACATTTCAAAACCTTCCTAGAAAAACAACACTTAATACCGCAGAATGAAATGGCCAGGGCATTACATGGAGACAGTATTCACTGAATTACTACATGTTAAAACCACAATAGCTAAGTGTTAGTTATAAAGCAAAATGTAAACACAATGTGGGTATTGAAACCATTAATAGTGTAGTCAAGAGTGTACAATCAATTATTATCTTTGCACTTCAAATAAGCACACATTACAATAGAAGTAACCATGGAATGTAATTAACTGGCTACTTTTAGAGATTGGAAGTATGAAAAGAAGAAGTGCTGAAGCAGTTTCTTCTTCCTTCTCAAATTCACTGTATAATAAATACAGTGTGGCTACTGTGGTTTTTTTGCCCGTATTTCCATTCAGTGTAATCTAGTGCCTGGAAATGGCTACAGCAGCCACAGGGTCAAGCAACAGTGAAAGATGGGATTATATGTATTACCTTTGGAAATGACAAAAACATTAGCAGCAATCTACTGCCATGCTTAATTGGCAAGATTCTCTCACTTTTGTTTGGGAGAGTGATTCCCAGAGTTTTCTATCTCATCATGCTGAACAGAGGTCAGGAGAGCAGAGCACTATGTGGCTAGATACAGTCCCAATTCAATGAGGGGCTGGAGCAGAAACCACATCTGCTGTGCTGGCCCACCTGGCAGGCTGGGGGCTGCACTGAGACTCCCAGGAATAGACCTAATGTGCACTGCCACTTACAGACCACCACCCTGCAACCTGCCAAGTGCCAGTAGCAGGCACATGCCATATGAGGAACTATTGCTTTCGAGACTGAATAATGTATTTATGTACTTCAAATGATACATTTATTTTGAAGGAGAACATGGAGGCAAAAAAAAGCAACCAATGGGTTTGCAGAAAGTCATCTAGGACTCTGCATTGCACAGAATTCACTCCTGGCTCAGCCATGGAGGGCTGAGAGCTAAGGATAACTTGACTAGGTCTTTCTTCCACACAACTAAGGAGCCAGGCCCTGATGCCAGTTACAGCAAGGTTACTTTTCTTGTGTTCTCTAGAATTTTCTGAAAGGTACTTCTTCCTGAGGAGTATCAAATAGGAGCACATTCTTGCAGCACCCTTTCTTCCTTCCTACAGAAGCATAAATACAAAGGAACACAGAGCTTCTCAGCAGATCCTCTACTTCATCAGTACCTATTGCTACAAAGGGAAGCAAAAAACCACCAAGGGGAAAATTATGGAATAATCCCCTCAAGCATGGAGTTTCCTTGGAACCCCATCCACATGTGTTTGGCTCCTGCTCACAAGCATAAAGTTTTACATCTTAATTTATTAATGTTTTTATTCTACTCAATATAATTTGGATTCCCTCATTACCCATACGAATGTCTAATGTCTGATCTTTTTCAATCCTCTTAAGTGCTCGGCTCCCATGATATCTTATGGCAATGAGTTCTATATGCTAATTATGAGATGCATGACATTTCATTTGAACGGTTCTGTATTTCTTTCTTATCAAGTAATTCCTTTCCACTCCCAAACTTTCCTCTCCTTTTTAGAGTTCCTCATTTTGTACCTTTCCCCATTTTGAATTAAAAATCCAAATGTCTCCTACAGTAAAGTCTTTCTTTAAATATCTCTTGGTTTTATTTCTAACTTTACATTTCTTCATTAAGTTCTTAACTAAACTAGAAAATGACCAGAACACATGATAGTACGAGAGATTTTTCTAGCCTATCGAATTTTCTTTAGACACTGCAGAACATCTCAAAGCACATTTCAGAATAGTTTAAACAGTCCAGTGGTAGATTCCTGGAGTTGAACCACAGAGGTTATAGCACTCCCTCTCCCAAAGACATGAAACCTAATTATATTGTGGCCACTATTACTAAGTATAGACAGGTATCTTGAGGCAATTTATGTATGACTGAGAGCTCTCCATTTGTGCATGCCTGAAGAGCTAGCTGATTTTCAGAAAAATCATTTGAATTGTCAAGAAATTGGTTCTTTGAACCTTTCCCTGTTGTCACATGCAACCATTTTATAGATGGGTAAATGCTACCTCTTTGATATTCCCCACAACTATACAGGTGGGGGACATGTGCATTTACACTAACCCTTCTTTACACTCAAGCACTCGGCCTCTATGCAATTCTGCATTTCATTATGCATTTCATTTTATATAATGCCAGAATAAAAGCAAGCAACATTAGTAACAACAAGAATCAGGTCTTCAACATAATTTCATTGAGCAGGTAACAAGTAGTATAAACTTACCATCGTTTTTTGTGAATTTTCTTCTGATTTAAAGATATTCCCAAAACATTCTAAAACATTGTACTAGAAGAACAGCTGTTCCCTGTCAAGTTATTGTATGCCATTTCACTGAGAAATACTAGATGGTAGGATTGCAGAAAAGCTACAGCCCATCCTCATGGATGCTCTGTTCTATGTCATTTATACCTATATAGTGAAATAATCCAGCACCTGATTGATTATATCCAGCTAATAATTATGTACTACAATATTGCATTTGTATCAACTGTTTGAGTTGCACTTACTTTGTGAAGGTCAGTCTTCTTCCATCCCCAGGCACCTACTTTTGACTCCAAGTCTCTCATTGGTATATAGATTTCATTTTTGGCAGCGTGCCTACTTTTAGTTAATTCCTTTGTCTGACACATTGTTACTTCCCTCAAATATGCCTCTGCAACCTTTCTTCCTCCAGGTCAGCTGTAATTTCTGTCCTATCATTTACTACTGGATACAGGGTTACCTTTGTATTGCTGACATTCCTAGCAGATGTCTTTGTCTGACCCAAGTGCTCCTCACCACCTGCTGCCTTGCTTCCAGGTTTGGCTATAAATAATCCTCCCCTTGCTGGTTTGACTATAAATAATCCCCTCCCCACCCTGTTGGCTTTTGGAGTCAGCTGGTTCCAATTTGGGTAAGGTGGAGCTTCCCTTTCCTTCACAGTGTTACAGTTCCCTCTCCTAATTGTCTTACCCACACAGAAACTCTACCACTACACAAAACCACAAGTATAATATAAATATATCAGTAGGTCTCTAAATAAAATACTTTGCCTGTTCATTTTGCCTAAATTTTATTTCTAGCACCTCTCATATCTGTCTCCTAAAGTTACCAATACCAGTATGAAAAAGATGCACTGGGGCTGTGTTTATGATCAAGTTCACCTCTGCTTACCTTGCTTACCACAGAAGGGCCAACACAGCTACCCCATGGGCAAGCCTCATAGGGCAACCTCAGCTACTCCCCTTGCACATACGAATGTGCTTGTGGACCAGGGAAGGTCACAGGGCTGTGGTTCTCTGTGGCCTTTATCTGTTCTAGCCCACAATGTAACTATATGTGCCACAGTCAGCATCTGGACACAAAGGCAGATGGAGTCCTTCCTACAGAGGGCCCCAATGTCACCTTCCTGAGACTGCCTGAAGCAGAGTACATTGAGGATGTCTAAAGACAATGTGGATAAGCAGCCATGATCTTGTGAGTTCTATAAACTGCAGGTCCCTCCAAGCACAGGTGGTTTGCAGATTTGCTCTATGAGCTGCAATTAGATCCTGAAAGACACCTGTTTGAGGTGTCCAGAAATTGCTTCCCTGAAGCTTGTACACCTGGTGCTAAGAGTAACTGGTTCTCTTCAGCACTCACCATGTGAGACCGAACATTTTAACACACACTTTGCACATTTCAGAAGCAAAGAAATGCACTAAACTCACCACAGCAGTTTGGATATGAACTGTAGTGGGGGACAAGGTGCCTTGGTGCACATTTTGTTGTTGTTTTTTTAAAAAGGTAAGACAGATGAATGCTTCAGTCAGAATAGAGTTGCTAGTGTAAAATTAAATGGGAATTGTAGAGTCAGTCCACATACCAAGAGTCAGGATTTAAGAGGCTGTCTACTGACAGTTCCTATAGGTGGGAAGGAGGGAAGGGGGAAAACAAATAAGAAACACCCCACCCATGCACTGGAAAGAAAAACTAAAAAAAATAATTCAAAAAATCAAACAGCCTGGGAGAAGTTAAATCCAGTTGGAAAAGACACATAGTCTTTCTCAATGGGCCGTCTTCCCAAGTTTTGGCACACCACATCTTTGAGGTGGCTACTTGACAACCCTTTTCAGAAAATGGCAGGCAGCTATACCAGGTAACTAATGCTACCTTTCAAGGTTTTGGCTCAAGACTGCCCTACAGAGAATGGCGCAGAAAACAGGCAGCACCAGAACTGGACTTAAGAAAATATTCTGGGTTTATGACATCCTCAGGAAAAGCAACGATTGCAGCAGTAGCAACAGGCCACCTGCAGCAAGAAAAGCAACAGTGAGCATTAAGGAAGAAAGTAAGTGCTGACTGACTTTCTCAAAATGTTAAAGACTTGACTGGAGCCAGAAAACAAGCAATAGATTTTCTGAGGCGTGTCTCTCTCATGTATTCAGTAAAAATTTACAGGAAAAGCAGAGATTAAGGAATGACTGAATCTGTGGAAAAGAGCTGGCGAGAGAAAGCATAGCAAAATCCTGAGAAGATATAGCTGTCTGTATTAATTCAATGGCTTTTTGCCACTTTACAAGCATTAAAGACATATATTTATTGACAGAATTATCTAACCTAGACAGAGGCATTTTGTGTCAGGGGTTAACTCAGAGAGAGCTGAAGTGGGCAGCAAAGTCCCTACATGCAACTGGAGGCACTAAGGCTGCATTGCTGGGGGAACTCTGTGTGACCTTAGAGGCTGTACACACAAGACTTGCCTGCAAAACCCGTGAGAACTTTCCTTGCTATGATTATAAACTTTGCTAAGTTAGACTCTCACAGAGTTATATAACCCTATGTGGTAGTTAATGAAGTGCTGGATGTAAGAAAAATAACTGTAATGTTATTTTGCCCCTGGTATGCTTTGCCTTATAAGGATTAAACCTAGAGCTAATTCACTTGTGTTTTGTGATCTCTATCATGCTGGAATAATAATACTTAGCATTTTATAGCATTTTTCACTTATAAAAAGTGCTTTACAAACATTATCTAATTATTAATCTTCACAACAGTCCTGTGATATGGGCAGACAGGTCAATTTAATGTTGTGTTTTAATAAACTACTAGCACTTTAGTAAACTGAAAAGTATAAAAACCATTAAATTCACTTAAGAGAAACAAAAGTTAGTGAACAAATTGCAACTCTCCCTACAACATTCTAGGTGGGCAATACACATTGCAAACTGTCAGTGATCACCACCTCTGAGGTCCACAGAAGACAGTCTATATAGCAAACATTTCAGTTAAGTAGTTCAAATGCTCCTTTTTTTCAGATGGTAACACAAATACTGTGAATGAAGAGGGACTCTAGCAGAGGAGCTGAGGTCCCTTGACCAAGACCACATTATACTAAAATCTGTACAGGCAAAATGTAGTATTCCCATGTTTCAGATCTGGGAATAAAACAAGGGACAAAAGATGGGAAACAGTAGGAAATCAGTACAGTTAAGCAGTAATCATTACTGTGCAAAGTTTATCTGCCTACACAAATCTATGCAGAGCCATGTTATGCCTGTATGACCATCTCATTAGTCCTCTGTAATTCTTCTCTCCATTGATACACCTCAGACTTTAGATGTTTGTGATCAAAGAGAGGACAACAGTTTGGCATTTGGTAAAGGCATAATCATACAACTTATTTATACAATCAGAAACCGAGTTTCCCACAAGGTCATTGTTTCCTGCAGTGCATGGCATGGACTTGTCTGTGGGATGAATCCATGCAGGGCAGGAGGCTGCTGCCTGATGAGGAAGGTTGCCCAGTGCATTACCACTGCCACTGTAGCGAGCGAGGAATGTAGGAAGAAAGAAAGAAAGAAAGAAAGAAAGAAAGAAAGACAGTCTCCTACTTACAGTAGTTTAAAAGTTGCCCTGAAGAGTTTGGAGCCTACACCTGCTTTTGTCACAAGACAGTCTGTGAGATACAGGACAAGTTTCTTAAACCAAGCTTTTCACACGAGGTAATCTATCAATTTCATCTTCCTCACGTGTTCCAAGTCCAACTTAAAACCTGGGGTCTACCTTGCTCAAAGTGCTGATCACTCACAAATTCAGCTGAATTTAAATGGAGCTGTGCTTTCAGCTTACTACCCAATGTTAAATATTCTGAAAAAGACTGGAGAAGGATGTCTCAGACTGGGTTCCCAAATTAGTAGGTACTTTCAACTTTGAATTACTGTGTCCCAGTCTCCATCTGTCAAAGGAGGACAATAATTCCTCCTCATTTCACCGGGGTGTTGTGAAAATAACTTCATTAATGGTCTGTGAAGCACTGCAGTGTTGAGTGCTATATAGAAACCTAGGAGGAAATTAATAATTCTGTCTCTGGAGCAAGTTTTGAAAAGCATGCAATAAAAGGGCCTGAAGGCACACACGAGAAAAAGTAAAATATTTGATTTGAAATATTTGAACAAAATATTTTAACTGCTCATTAAGCAAGTGCTGCCCATGCTTCATCCAACAGATTTCACTCTGATTTTAAACTCTCAACTGCGATCTCAGTTTTTATTTGTAAATTACCAGGTTTCTAAAAATTCAGAGCTATCCAGCTCTCCCCAAATGCCATAGCATGCAATCCTACTGAAAATCCTAAGGCTCACTAGCATCACTGGCAATATTTAGAATCACTGTACAGACCTCTGTCACTTCAGCTCACGGAATAAAGCAACAATAGCATCTTTCTCAACAGGAACCAGTACTCCAAGGAAAGAAGAGCTCACTTTGACTGTAGATATTGATGGTATTTTGAAGTAACAAAATAAAGCTGCAATTCAGGGGAGGAAAAAGGGCTCAGAATTTTATACAGAGCAATACCTATTCACTTCCTTCCCAGAAACAGCCAAACCATTTTCATCATAGCATTCTGAATGTTTTGCCCCAAGAGGAAGCCCAACATGGAAAGTATCAACCCAAACAGTTAAAGTCTGTGAAGATTAAAAGTAAATTTAAAAAAAACTTGTTTACAATAGTTTCTAAGTAAGAATCAGGCAGTCTTGATGGCAGTCAATATTTTCTGCTCTACCTAGAATCCACACGCACACACTGTTCTACACAGTGTTTTGCCGGTTGTACAACTTATTTTAATTCTCTCCTTGCATGTCTTCTTCAGTGCTGAGGGTTTGTATTCTTTATTTATTTTTATAATACACCCCCTAGCTGTTTCTTACATGGAGAAAATAGCATTCCTTAGCTTCCCTTAAATAATATACAGATGACTAATCACTATGGCACCCAGGAAAGATATGTCAGGTAAAGTAAACATTTTTAAAAGAATGAACCCTTGAGCTATCCCTGCCAAATACTCTTACCTAGACCTGTCACAATGATTGTGGTGCAACCAAAGAAGCAGCCTTTGATGACTGAGGAGTTATCTGAATAAGTAAACTACTTGGTGAGTAGAAAAGACTAACTGCCAGTTAGTTTAAAGCAGTGCCATTTAATAGAAATTATAGAACCAGAGGGCTGTCTTCCTGACTGTAACATTGAGGCTATCAAATACACTTTTAAAAAAGCCAGTGATAGAAAACTGCTATTGGCTGCTTCACTGCCACTTGTCCAACGTGCTTAAATAGTACAAATGTAACAGCTGCTTTTTGGCTGAACAACATTATACTGGTATGGTTTATAAGAGCCTAACTGCTACTCCTCTAACAACAACATAGAACAAAGGACATACAGTGTCCCACATCCCTTCTAAATCCAGACTTTATAAAAAACGAGTGTGCAGAACAGTTTTTTATGTTTGTCAGGAAAAAAATCTTTAATATTATGATGTTACTTTCAACATGAAAGAGGATGCAATCTGTTTTAGGTGTGCTATGGCACAAACGACTTGGTTCTTTTAAGTTTTTAATAACTGTTCTTGTGTGTGTATGAAGTCAAACTTCTAAAATCTCCTTCTTAACCTGATGTTGGCCACTCAATCTGGAAAGCAGTTTTACCCTAACTGAAAGGTAATGCTTGCAATAGCCTCTTCATACTTTCATTTTTTTTTTTCTTAGCTGCCAGTATTCTCATTTTATGTGCTTCACCCGTATTTTGATGCCAGGTCCAGTCACCTGAGTGACAATTCTGATGCCTTGAAACCTGCTGTGCAAAGTGCTGTAAGGATCAAAAGAGGATCCTGTCTGGATTAATGGAAGTCTAAAGCCGAACAGATCAGACACAGATGGTGTGTAGTCTATGACAATGTTTGGGAGACAAACATCCCATTTCCCCCAAAGTCCCCAAAGATTTGGGTGGCTCACACTGTGTATGCAGCCCAGAAGAAGAGCAGACAGCACACAAGCAGGCTGAGCGTCAGCAAAGGCATGCTTCTACTTGAGAAACAGTCTCCCATCCTGAATCTCATCTGCAAAAACAGAACTCCATCCTGTCACCAAAACATCATCGTTAAAGAACAAATGATCCCTAAGCCAAATATGTGGGAAGGCAGAGAGTCCACTTACATGGTCACAAAACCGAATCAACAATGTTGAGCCCCTTTACAACTTGTCCACAATACTACAGTACAAAAGAAAATACAGTGCCTGAGACAAGAAATAACTGATATCTCAGCAGTAGGCTTAAAACTCTGAGTTTGTCAGGCCAAAGTTATTTTAAAAAAAAAGCAACTTCAAATGGACTGTTTATTTCTGCTCTTGCCACAATTCCTTATAATAGTTCTTCATCCACAGTGGCCTCCTTGTTATCAGGCAGCAGATATTTCCCTCTTCCAGATGTATTCCCATATACTTTGTGCTATAGACAGTAATACTTTATTTGGTCCTTACAGGCATCTGGAATCTAGGCCTGAGGAACACAGCTGGGAGCTGCATAAGCAGAAATGTCTGTGCTGGAGCTGAAAAGAGCAAAGCCACTTCAAAGGAGCAACGGAGAGAATCAGAAATTGGTCGGAGAAGAAGGATGATGTGAAGAAAGGGAAAAGATAACGGGAGCTGTGGTTTGCATGTGACACTCATGGGAGGATTAATATATATAACCATAAGCAGCTAGCAACAGTGTCCTCCCAGGTGGCCTGCATCTGACCCGTGTTAATAGAAGCTCCTTGAAGCCCAGGGTCCAACACATATTTTTAGTGGTTTATTCTGATGGTAAAATATTCCTAATCTGATAATATGCTGCTGGCAAGAATCAGTGAGAGTTAGAGAAAAATCTCAAGCCTTATTTTTCTATCAACTCACTTATGTTGTTTCATATAAACTCAAACTTCTAATATGATCAGCTACTTCTTCACAGACATACCCCTGAAGTATACAATTCAGTAATTTACTTTAGAAAAATAGCATCTATTGCATAATAAAGAGAAATGCAAGCTCCTTCCTTTACTTTTCAAGTAATTAATCTCATTAACCCAAATTAGAGGAACATAATTAAAATAACAGAGTAGATACATCCTCTTATTTGTTCTGAAGGCAGTGGAAGAGAACATCATTTACACTTCTCTATAGCAGGAGACAGCTGACTGGAGAAGGTAGGGGTGTACAGACTCACAGAAGAGAGAAGGGAATTCACACACAAAACTGTAGGTGAGGAAACAGCAAATTGAACTCTGTCTGGCAAGTGAGGATGGCTTATGGACCTAGAAGCTTGTGTTCCAACGAAGAGATTAATGAGAGAGCTGATATGGAAAAATTACTTATTTCCCTAATATGGTTTTATGCCTTGGAAGTGGTCTGTCAGCATTCAAATAACTTACAGCTATGTGTTGTATCCTCCAACTCTGTATCTGCCATTTTGCTAGTACTTCTAGAGTACTGCCTAGACCTTACTTTCCTGATCTGCAGATCATCAATTTCACATCAATAAATTCAATACTTTTGTCAAGAAATTTGAATATAATCAGTTGTGCAACTTACCTGTGCTGTAAATACTACACTCTGTCTTTCAGATTATGTCCCATTTGAGAACACTAGAAAAAAAAACCAAACCACAAACAACAAAGCAGAGAGTTATAATTAACCTTCTTTAAAGATTATCTTGTCTAGTCTAGTTTGCTTAAAACCTCCTAGTATTATCCTCCTGGCACGATTAAGAAATAGCAATGCAAAATCTCCAATGAAAAGTACATGTCTTATCATCCTGAAATCTGCTTCATATTCAATAATTGGCACCTTTCTTCCATTTACAGTTTTCGTATAATACAAACACTTAAGTACTCTGAGTCAATAAGGTATAGAAAGATAAGTTTCAAATACATTATGGACAAGCTGCATAAACTGGAGCTCAGGACTTCTAGGCCTTTCTGAGCCTTTGGAAACAAGGTTTATGATGGTTTCCCATTGCCTCAAGGAAAATAAACTTCGCTGTGGTGACATAATGCACTCAAAGTGTCATGAATTTTTGTAGCAAAAGTACAGCCTGCAAACGCACAACTGTCCTTCACAAACAAGCTTTTGAGAATGTTTATAAAATCCAAATTATACACCCTACAGATCCCAAATGCACCTGCTTGCAGACCTTGAAATAGAAAACCTGATTCTTAAAGTGAAGTATAATAATTCAACGGCATTCAATCAACTTCAGATGTGGTTCAACAAAATACTAAAAATAAGTTCCAAGGAACTACTAAAGGCAGAATACTATTTCTTGAAAATTCTGAAGCTCTCCAAGATAGAGAAGGTTCACCAAAACAAGGGCAACTGCAGCCAGTCTCAAACACAGTCTGATGTAATCTTCAACTACCAAGAGACAGAGGGTGTACCAGACTCTTCTGAGAGGTGCACAAGTAGTAAAAGGATGACAGATAATGGCCAAGTTGCAACAAGGAATATTGCAATTAAATATTGTTAAAAGGAAAAAAAAATCACTATGATGATAGTAAAACACTAACAGATAGGCCAGAGAGATTGTGCCATTTCTGCCCTTGGAGATGTTCAAAACTTGACCAGACCAGGCCTGAGGAACCTGATCCCAGTTAGCCTTGTTTTGAGCAGAGAGATGGTACTCATGAAAGTGCCCCAGTTCATGCAGCCTTGCTTGACTGCTCGTAGGCTTCACCTGACACTGAGGTGGGGAGAAGCAGGCCACTTCACATGGTTGGAAGTGACTGAAATCTCCCTTCCCATGAAACAAGTGCA
This sequence comes from Hemiprocne comata, assembly GCA_020745705.1. Lineage (NCBI taxonomy): Eukaryota > Metazoa > Chordata > Aves > Apodiformes > Apodidae > Hemiprocne > Hemiprocne comata. The sequence goes on along the minus strand of CM036593.1, from coordinate 17,077,809 downwards.
AATTTTAACCTGGAAAAACCCTGATCTTTTATTTTGTGCATCAGAATTAATGGTGGTTCAAAGTACATCAATAAGTACTGAATAAGCTTCTGCAGCCAAATACCTGCATCATAACTGCATATTCCACCTGAGAAAGACTGTGAAACAAGCATGTCACGTTATTTCATAGATATATTAAACTATTTACTGTAGTGGCTTCCTTAAAACCCTGTAAAAGGTAAGATATCCCACAGAATAGAGACAAGACTAAAATACCCCACTGTGCTTATTTGGTTTCCAAACAGAAGGCCACAGAGGATAAGGAGAAGGCTCAAATGAAAGGGGTAGGTTGTTTAAGTTCATAGTAAGTGTGGCTCCATTGCAGAAATACTGGGAACATCACATAATCTCAGATTCATTAAATCAATTGTCAGTTCCTAAATATTCATGACAGATTGCCAGAAGGTGGCTTAGATTAATTATAAATTTTATGTAAGAAAGAGAAAGATTAGCTAATATTTCTCCAGAAAATCTGAGGGCAGCCTTCATGAAACACTTCCTGTTACTCAGGAAAGAAACAAAACCAGCTTTTGAAAAAGCATAACACTGAGGCACATGGTCTTCTCTGAAAGTGACTTGCCTGTGGTTTCAAAAGCTGAAATAAGAGCCAGTTAACATTTAATCTCCAAAATCAGACAACCAGGCCCCAGTAGTAGGAATCCAGTCAACATAACTCTGATGAGAACATAATGTCATATACGGGTTTTATATTTGCTTCTACAGGCAGCTCCAGAAACTGTTAAAGACAGAAATCAAACTAAAATGATCAGAATAGAAGGAACTTAATAGCAGACTGGAATTTGCAAGCAAGTTTTCTATACAAGATTACACTGAATGAAATACAAGGGTGGATGATAGGAGAGGTAACATAGGAACAAAATGAAACCACAGAAGGATTATGAATATTTCTCTTTCTCACTGTTCATTTCTTCTGTTAACCTGACCATGTTGTGGAGTTTAAGAAACCAGCATTTCAAAATATTCATATTTAAAAGTAACTCCTTCAGAGTATCCTCAGTTTAAATAAGGCTTTTTTGTTTGTTTTGGAGGCTTTTTGGGTTTGTTTTTTTTTTAGTTGTGCCTTCTGTGATGTGCCCACCAATGTACCAGATGAAACATGCCAATCTTAGTCTTCATTTCCTCTCCTTCCTTATCTCAAATGAGTATCATATAAAATCTTCCTGCTTGGAACTGTAGGTAGTCTGCATCATGGGGAACATTTTTCTCTCACATCTTAGAATCCTATAATTTATAACATGAAATTTAAACCAGCATAAATTAGTAATTCAATCCCTATATTCCAATTTAATAAATTAGAGGCTTCATTGCTTTATTGTTTTGTGCCACTGGACCAATCATTTGGTTTACAGATGGAATGTACTTATTTGTTAATAAATACATGCATAAAAAAATAAAGGTATCCTCAATGCAATTATGCTGATCTCTCTCAGGAACCAGAATGCAATTATTTAAAATATTATTTTCTTGGATTACTCTCAAGAAAATAAGGAAAGAAATATGAAATTTGTGTTCTTTTAGCTTAAGCTCATTTTAAGAGCAGCAACAATGATGAAGTTAGTCCCCAGTGGCAACTGAGAAGCACTTAGCCAGAAAATTGTTCTTGGATTACAGTTCTGGCTTAATAAAACGTGGCTAAAGATCTTTTTAGACATCTATGGAATGACCCATTGTCAAAACTGGTATGACAAACAAGTGACAAAGTTATTCTATTTGGCCATTTTGAGAATTTTTCAGATCACAAAGGTAACTTGGGGCTGTATCAGCCTACACAGTTTTGATTCAATTATAAAAATAACTCACAATAAAAATAATTCTATCATAAATAATTGAATCTCTCTAGAGGAAAAGAAAAATCCCCACAAACATGTGCATATACTTTCAAGTGTTCCCAATGTACATAGAATTGTGAAGTGATAGGGTGACCAGAAGTCAATTCTGATACTGAGAACTACCTTTCAAGCTAACTGGTCTTTATTAAAATAAACAGGATGAAAAGGGCACCAAAGGACACCGCATGATTTTTAACAATGCGCAAACTGAAACCACTTAGATGCCACTAAAGTTCATATGATCTTTTTCATTTTACTTCACAGTCTTTTTCAAATAGATTATTTCTTGGATGACAATCCTGCCTCCCATATTTTAATCTGCTGGTAAAAAAGAGTAACTAATGTGAACATATATCAAATGCACATGCGCATACTTAAATAAATGCAAACAAGAAATAAAACCCTTCACCTTTGCATTTGAGGTCAACAGTGACCACTGGCAACACATTAAAAATGAGGACCTTAATAAAAAAACTAACACGGGATTTAATTTCTTCATGTAATAAGCTCTTTGTCATTTTTCTTCTCTACCATTACATGGTACGACTTTGCTCATATAATTACATAATTAACATCATCAGCACCTATTTCATCACTTATTAATTTTGCTAAATATAAATACAGACATGCTCAAGGAAACAAACTTGGCAAGTGAAGAAGCATAACCAATTTAAAGGGAAAAAACAAAATCTATTTACATACTGAAAATCTGTATGTATCACTGAGCATTACTAGATGCTTGTAATCCACAATATGACCCTCTGACTAAAAGTGCTGGTGCAAGAACAGCTTTTGCTGGGATGACAGAGATCATCTAAAAGTGTTGGTACAAGGCAGTCTTGATTTTATTTGTCAGTAATCACTCACGCAGCCTGTAGCAACAAAGGGCAGTAGTGGTAGCTGGTAAACTACATTGGTTTCACAATACTGTTGGTTCCCAAATGTTTTTTTCTGAAAATTAGAAGGATTGAGGGTGGGGTGAAGATATGGGGAGGGCTAGAGAAACTTGGCAGCTAGAGGCCCGTAACATTTTTGCAGTTTATCCTACAGACCAAAGCCACATTATTTAACTGAGAGCACTGCAAGACTACAATCATATTTCAACTGTAGATGCGAGTTTGAAGATTAGGGGACTAGCAGAGGGTTCCTCCCTCACACCTCTGCCATGAAAGAAGAGAGAAAAGTAGCAGAAAGTCTACAGTAAACAAAGAAGATTCTAGTTCCAACTGGGAAGTTCCCCAAGTTTTAATCGATCCACCCTTGGCAAGCAATCTGGCAGTTTTATTTCTTCCTCCACAATGTCCAAAAAGTGATTCTGTTCATCCTTCTGAAAAAGGAAAATTTCAGATGGGTTCCATTTAGTGGGGTCACAGAGACCAGGTCCGTATTCATCCTAACATTTAGGGTTAGATTTTAAAACTCTCACAACAAAAATTACTTATTTCCTTGAATGACATCACTAGGTCATGGAGGATGGTCTTATTAAACCAAAGTAAGAGGATCACTATTTGCTGTTTGCAACACAAACATACTTTCAAACTTACTGCTTCTACACAGAAGGATATTGTTTCTCTATACAGATACACAATGTAATTTGATACAGCACCCAAGGAAGAGAACTAGTATGTTTTCAAAAATCCTTCTCATTAAGAGCAGTATTGAACTTGTTTCATTGCATTCACCAGGAAGTATAATCCTAAACTACACCAAAGTCTGTCCTCCAGTACACTGTCCTGACCTGCTTATCTCTAGAATTCCATTCAATTATCCAAAAGTGTAGAAGAAAGTGGAACAGTCCAGTTTGAACCCCTGCTGCTTTCTCAGCAATGCTTTTTCAACAGCCAGCGATCACTGCCGTTGAAGTGCATGCAACCAACTGAATAGGATGCAATTCTTATTCTTATGATGAATATCAGGGTCAGAGGTGAGTGCCAGATAACACAGAGCAGATGTGGAGGAAGTAGAAGGAATTCTGTTTACTTTGGGTGACCACCTATGTTTCGGGGGGGGGGGGGGGGCAGGTACAGGGGAAACGCTAAGAATTGCAAGATAAAGACTGTTTGAGGGACTATGTTGTACAATATTTTGCAGGACAAAGCTACATACTTACAAGCTAGCGTGAACTCTTATTGAAACGTAAAACACAGTTCAGCACAAATTAACCACTTATGGAATGTGACTCTTCAGGAAACAAATGAGAGATCTTTTAAAAACATATCCCATATCCTGGGATCCCTTCAGCTGAAAAGTTGTATTTCTTTTTGTGTTGCCTGCGTGTCTTTCCATTTCTAGATTTTTCTCAGGGACTAGTACCAAAGCAACCTTGCCAAGAAGAAATAGAGAAAGTCTGATCTGAACCTGATGGAAGTTCTAGATAGCCACTGAGAAGACTCTTCACGATGCACATGACAGCCCATTATGGGATAAGGAAGTCCTACAAGTTGTTGCTAGCTGCTTGGGCTAGATCCTCAGCCTTGTAGTCCAGCCTGTGCAGCAGGGACCTGAAACTGCTCAGAACAGACTACGGGTGATTCTTCCAAAGAAAATATGAGGAGCAGGGTATTTTCAGGAACTCCTCAAGCTGGTAAAACTATTAGTAGCAATTTAGCTGCTCAGTTTTTCACAGACCATAATCAATAATGAGGAACCTTTCTCCTCAGTACCATCAGCTCTTAACTCCCAAGCAGCAAGGAGGCAGCTTTTGTGACTGAATTCAGCTACTGTGAGAGACAGGTGAGAACACTGATCACTTTGGGTATACCTATGAACTTACTGTATGACGAATGAGCTTTGCTTCCCCAGCTCCCTCTTCCCCGCCCAAAGAAATCATGGAAGTTGTTAAGCATCTTGATGTTTGCCCTATGCCTGTTTCTACAAGTTATAATGTCAAACTGGACCAGTTAGGAGAAATTTAGACCACAAGAAGAACTGAAAAAGGAGAAGGGAAGCAGGAAAAGCAGCTCAATTTTAAAAAGGAAAAATAGCCCCCAAACCAAACTATCCTGGGACAACTTGCATTTCTCAACATGCTACAGACACCCATCTCCCAGACTACTGAAATCAGTAGTCTTAGTCTTAGCAAAAAGATAGATAGGTTTTGTTGAAAACTCTCCCAAAGCATTTCCATGTATCTTTTAGTAATTACATCCACATAATATGATCCAGTCAGTATTCGAAACAGAATTAATGGAAATATTATTACAATTTTTAAGTAGTCTTTATAGAAAAATCTAATAGAGGCTAGTAAGGTGTGGAAGAACAGATCTTAAAAAATAGCTGTGAGGAGGCAAGTTGAGTCCAAGCAGGAAAAAGAAAAGAAAAATAAATTAAAAAAAAAATTTCAGCACACAGACATCCACCAGTTAGCCTGCTGACTTTCTAAGTGAGTTGTTACATTTATTCCTTCAAAGGCTTTGCTCTGGAAGTTGAGGATTGAATCTCGTTTTTACAGGTGACGTGCACAGCAAGGAAGTAACTTTGGCAACTGATCTCTGAACTACTCTGTACTCTTTGAAGATACAGTTGTACTACATTTTTAAAGATACACTCTGCTTCATTTAGATTACGAAATGAAGTAGAGGATGGAGGAAAATTTAAGCAGAAAATTCAATAGTTTTGAATTCTAAGCCTTCTATGCAATGTACATATCTTCTCAGGTAACATTAAAGATAATTTTAAAAGATCCTGATTCTTTAAAGCTGAAATGTATTTGCAGCATAAAGCAGTCCTTTTTCAAAATCAAAACAATCTGCAGAAACAACTCTGACACTGCTAGAGTTTGGCTGAAACAAATGAGCAAAAGAACAATAATTTATCAGAAAGTGGAAGGGAATGTATTCCCCCCAAGTTAACTTTTGGTCTGTTGCAATGCTTCCACTTTGGCAACCAAAAGAATGGTGTGGGCACTGTATAAAAGCGTGTGTGGCAGCCTGAGGGTTAAAGTAGACGCTCCTTATTTTTGACAGATGGTTAATTCATGGTTATTATTACTAAATTCAATTGCTCAATAACTTAGATATGACAAACATGTGTGTAGGAATATATGCCAGAGCACCCTTCTAGGAATCCTAAAATGCAATATCCCCTTCATGCTCTCACCATACATTCTCTTGCTGAGTGTGACAGATTGAAACAAGTGTAGGCTTTCCCAGCACTTCAACTCCCTGGTGCCATCCTCGTTACATTAGAGAGGGGTTCTAGAGAGCTGTTGTGTCCAGACCTAGGGATGGATCAATGGGCTTGGGCTTTTTTTTTTTTAGGCCTAACTTTTCCAGTTCTATTGCTGCAAGTATCACCACTTATGTGATCATAGGGAACTAATTTGCAGACAAGGTCATAGTTTGAATGGCAATGAGTCCTAGTAGGTCTACAAAAAGGTTGCCTGTAATGGCTTTAAAGCAGACCATATCTGACTAAACACTGACATCAACGATGAGCTGCACATCCACATCCATAGTCCATTTTCTCATGCAGTGACAGGCACAAAGATTTTTTGGCAAATGTGTCTTTAAAAAATAATAATAATAAAAAAATCCCTTTCCCTCCTTACAGTTGACACTTCTCTGTTCCCACTGATATTTCCAATTGGCTGACACAAGAAAGCACCTCAGAACACCTCTGCAGCTCACTCACTGGAAGTCTTCCACTGACTTCAAAGACATTTGGATCAGGCCCAAAGTCAGCAGCCTAACATGCTAGCACAGACTACCAAGCCACAACACTGGCTGAAATCCATGTCATTCACATAATACTGCTAAAGCAGTGCAGGAAGCTTACACAACTTTAGGTCTCTGAAAGTGTGTGCTGTTCTTTCCTTGTTAGTTTGCAGAACGTTTTGTAAATTTCCACTAATTCCTGTGCTGATCAAGGTTAATTTACAGGTTTTTCATCTGAACCACAAAATCCAGGTATCACAAGCTGGCTTTGCCTTTGACTTCTTATGTGCATAAGTTTTCTTTGTTTCCTTCCTGGCCAGAAATTTCAGGGCCTTCATGCCTCGCTATAAAGCCTGGAGTTCTCATATTTTTAGTTAGGGTATGAACTTTCTTAGAGCAGAGACCTTGCCTTTACTTCTTAGCAACTCACTTGGTACACTTTTGGCACTATATCATATGAAAGAATAAATCACAACAATACTGAAAATAGGGAAAAGCCTCTGTGCTGTTTTTCCACCATGGGCGTTAATCCTACTCAGAGTGCTTGCAAGACAAAAAACTCCAGGCAAGTGTGTGAAACCTAAGCCTTACCTGTACGTTTGCAAAGTATTTCAGCCACAGAGGGAACTGAATCTAACCTGCATTCTCAGGGCAAGTGAATCCATTAAACCAGTTCAGATAAAGTATCTCTCTGTGAAGAAATAAGTATCTGTTTCAAAGACCTTCATTAGCATCTGAATCAACATAATCCTGTTTGTCTTTCATGTCATCCTAAACTATAACTGCTTAAACCGTACCCATAGTGGACATGCTAAACTCCTAAAGCTAAGGAGAACTGAAAAGCAAGACATCTCATAAGATTTTCTCAACATCTCATACAACCTACCCTTTGGCAAGCAACTGCTCTGACATCTGGTGGTGTTAAACTGTCTCTCCTTTCCTTTCCCTCTAATTTAGTTTGTAAACTATGCTTATAAGAAGATTGTACAACTAAATTAAAGCTAATAGAAGAGTATCATAACCTCAACAGAATGGTGCCGTATGGGGCACCACCCAGAGCCAAAGATAAGTAAAGCTGAAGGAGAAAACTTTATGCAAGTTGCTCTCATTTTTTATAGCCAGGTAAACAGACAGTCCCGGTAAACAATCAAATTTTTTTAAGTCACAGAAGTGCAGCAGAACATCAGAACTCATCTCTTGTCCTTCTCAACAGATAAAGCATTCTTTTGCCTCTAATTAAAAAGATTAATAAAGTAAGAGAACACATCAGGTTCACATCAATCATTGCCCATGTGGTTCTTATTATTGTAATTAAAAGTTATCTCCTCAAAATTGTTGGATGAAAGTGCCATGATCTGCAATTGAAAACACATTGAGGGGAGTTATCCAACTTATTTGATTGTTTTAAGACAGTCAAATTTAAAAACACTGTGGAGGTAATGCATTCAAGAGTCCTTAAATCCAATCTGTCAAGTGTCCTATGAACCCTCTATTCAAGAATGTGAACATTGCTAAGGCTTTTCTTTTTTTTTTTTTTTTTAAAAAAAAAAGAGAGAGAAAAGACTTAACAGTAAGAATGAACTTCTTTATTTAAAAAAAAAACAAACAATAAACAAAAAACAAATAAACCTATTTCAAACTCAGCCAGTGAAATTCAGGGTTTTATCTTGAGAGTTCTTAAGGTCCTGTATATATCAGGACAGTTCAGTTCCCCTAGGATTGAGTCTTCACACTGGGCCAAATTTCAAATAATCCTGAAGAAACCTAGGTCTTTTGCTGACATACCACCCCATATTTCACAGAAAGTGATGTTCAATTTTTACTTTCACAACATATGGGATTTTGGAAAATGAGTGATCTAAATTGAGAATTTTTGCATATGCAGCACTGTAGATTTATAAATCTGTGAAAGAGAGATCCACATTAAATAGTATTTATAATTCTTACAGTCCTTTTCTTTCAATAATTAGTGTACAATACTTTCAACAGCAAGCTAATTACATCAAAGCTAGTAGCATGCTTAAAGCCAACCCTTTCTTTTTAAAGCTTTCTTCATGGAAAGTGTTAAAAGTTTTTTTTACCCCACTCTCTTCCTCTTCTTTCTCTATGCTTAATGAATGTCTTACATTTTGGCACAGGATTCAGTGACTTCATGGAGTTCTGTTCAAAACTATTCAGGTGTAAAAACACTCACTAGCTTTTGAGAAGGTTTCCTGGATGCTATTTAAAAAAACAGGAGAATCTTATTGGGCAGAAAGGTATCTCATGTGACATAAAGGAAAACCTTTTATTTAACACATCACAGGAAAATACCAGAAGATGTTAAAGAAGGACTAATTTGGATTTTACTGTGAAAGAAAAAAGAAAATTCTCCTGCCACCTTTATTGACATTTGAACTCTGCTACCAGTTTCCTTCTCTAGCTTCTGAAAACCAGTTGTCTCTTGCATTCTTTCCAGTTACCAACAGACAGCTTGATCTGTGGGCAGTGGATTAACATGAAAGTGCATTTACATGACAAGAGATGAACAATCAATCTTCAAAGGCTATTTAAGAAACTAAAAGAGACTGTGTAAATTGTCCTACAATCCTCAGCTATAAAAAACAACTTTTAAAATTTTTACTCAGATGGAATTACGAAGCTCTCAGGAAAAAACAAAACAAAACCCCCCGAAAACCCCAAACCACCACACAAACAAACAAAAGGAAAATGAAATGAGAGGGGTGCAGAATTCTTAAACAAAACTATGGGAGGGAAGTGGCATAACATATTCACCGTGGCACACAAAAATTTCCTATAGAAAAATCACCCTGTATCAAAAAAAGTGTGGAGAAAAGAGAAACAGTGATGCTGAATATGACAAAAAGCTTGTTTATGTATAGTACATAGGAGAAATTGTTCAAGGACAGTTAAATGTGACCCACTTAATATACCAAGGTCTCCAATACCTATAGAATTCTGCTGAGTAAGTGCTGATCATGCAAATTAAGGCTGCCTGGGGATACACAGTGCTTTTCAGTTGTAGTCTGAATTTTCCCAGTTCTCAAAAAACTTTTAGAAATATGGATATATGTTCTAGGGTCACTAGGACCACTTCCATTTCTTCAGCTGTTGGCACATTTTGAGAATTCATCTGTCTGACGCTCTTGAGTCTTCTGACACACACATCCATATTCAGGAATATAAAAATCTAATTATTGATACTAGCTGTGTAATTTAAAGTACAGATGGGCAAGTCAATTTGAAAATGTGTCCCAAGACTAATATTTGAGCTTCAACAGGAAAGAGGAATAAAAATCTAGTGGTCATTGTGACTCTAATTAACTCAAAAGTTCAGTAGAGTATAGAAATAATCAAAGGTAATGTAGATTATGCCCTCAGTATACACTGTATTCAAGATCTGATACCCTTACATTTATTAGCTTAGATTCTTACCCAGTTTGCAATATGCTTACAAATCCCACTAGCTATAATTTGGGTTCATTATGGCTGAACAAATGCAAGGAAATCCAAATTACACATCACCTCTGAAACGAACATCAAAACTTTACAAGTTCAGTGAGGATTAGTGTATGAAATGGAAGGGCTAAGAAAAATATACAAGAAATTTGGAATAGCAACGGTGGTTTAATAAGGGTACAATATGTCCACTGTCTGAATACAAAAGGGCAGGCAATCCTTTTTTATAATTTCACTATAATTATATAGATTCTAACCTACAGGGAAATTCTGCTCTAAAAAAAGTTGCCCTAACCCCCATTCCCCAATCATTTCTCCAAAAGATTAAACTGCTTTTTCCTATGGCTATTTTTAGTAACAGCATCAGTAATTAAACATTCTCTGGTCTGAGGCCCCGAAGAAAACATCACGCTGTGTTCTGGATGTATTCCATGATATCTTGAAACAACCTTAAAAAACTTATGCAGCCAGTGTTGTAATTCCCACTGGATCTGCAGGGACCCCTTAGGATCACCAGGGGAAGTGTGTGGTTATGACAACGCAAGCAATTTAGCATTACTCACTGGAGCTGAGACATGACACAGTGTGAAGCTGCTATTGTTCTCCTTGGTTTCTCTCAAGACGCTCAAGTTCAAATCTACTCACACCCTAATTCATAGCTGAAATCTGAACCAAAGCGTGCAGCCTCTCAACTGAATGCCCCAAGTGCCTGCTAACAAGCTGCTTCCAGGAGAAGGTGCTTTGAATTCCTGTTCTTGTAGATTCTCCGTGATAAGGGGACTAATTAATGATACAGTCCCATGCACCTGTTCTCCATTTGCAGGTCTGCATGGTCAACCAGGTCACAGGAATTATTTGGGCTAAAAAGAGAAGCCACATCACTCCAACCCCAGCAAATGCAGTCTCCTTTATCTCAGACCACTTCAGTGCCTGGAGGGTCATGGCAATGCCATCTCCCTGCAAGAAGTACTGGCAGGGGCACACACACACACACAGAATGCGGCCAGCATTTCACCACTGCAGGAGACACAGGTCTTGTGCAGCAGGACACAGACCAGTGACTGGTCCTCAGCTCCTTCGCATCTCAGCTAGGAACTCTAAACACAGGACCATTACATGCTCATCTTACCAAATTACTCTTTAACCCCATTTCTGTCCTGCCAGCAACTGACAGCAGTTAATTCTGCACAGAGCAAATGAAATTGTTTCAGTGCTCTTATTTAAGTGAGGTGTTTTTTTAAGTGAATCAAATCTGATCCATACTCTCTTTTCTTTTTCAGTTTGGCTGCCATGCCCATATACAGAATCCTAGTTTACATTAAGAGTTTGTGGGGTAACAACTGTGGTCACTCTGGCTCTACAGTCCACACCTTAATAAGAAGTTATTTTGATCTTTCAATGATTCCTTTTCCTTTCCCTCATTCTAACCATGGACAAGTTCAAAAAATTGACACTTAATGAAGAAAAATATAAAAAGCATCCACTAGTTACACTCAGTAAGCAATCAGATACAGATGGGTTGTTTAGCTCCCTATCCAGAAAGCCATTGGGAGTTTTTACCCCCAAAGATGACCACGAAATACTAAAATAAAGATTGCTAGAAACCATTTCAACAAATCTCTGTTGAATTGTTTGTGCAACTGAAAAAATGGATTCTTCTATATTATCCTTGTGTTTACCAAAATACAAGCTGCTGTATATTAATGGAAAAGCCCGTGGATGCCTGATTCTACACGTCAGTAGGATTTTCTTCCCCTTGCAGAAACAAATCTACTTATAAGGTAATTGCAGCAAACACTTTCAAATTACTGTCTGTCAGGAAAGCCACCTCAAGTCTGAATGCCAAATCACTGGCACAGACAATGAGTACAGTGAAGTTCAGTTTAGACACCGGAAGGGCTAACACTATGAGACATAACACTTCCTTGCAAAAATGTAATTTTGATTAGCTACCAAGTGAAAAAGGAATGTGGGAGCCTGACGACACTTAATGTATATTAATTTTGTGTATGTGTGTACATATCTAGCACTTACATGCAAGTACAAATATGTACTGACAGAGAAGGATATTCTACTACATGGGGCACTGAGATAGACCCTGCTAGTGATACTCCCTTTATGTTTGTGTACTTGTAAAATGGTCCAAGATAGAAATAGTTCAGAGTGACAAACTAAAAAGCAAAAAAAAAGATCAAGCATACTAAGAGATGGTACACTTAAAACATCACTTATTAGTATTAATAGCTATGGTGTGAGAATGACAGAATGTTGACCTTGGTTAGTTAGTGTTTTTAAGCCACAGAAACAAAGTGGGTTTCCTATAGACACTATAAAAAACTGCACTGTGGAAGCATTTATGGGGTACAACTTTCGAAGTGCACAGTCAGGTTTTATAGCTATCTCAGATCTAATGGGCTAAATCCCAGGCTAGAGAAATAAACTCAGTTCCATTTAGTCTCGTAGCACTACACCAATTTACACTGCCTGAGGATCTAGCCCAGGAAGTGTAATGGGACTCCTGTGGCCTCAGCTTTTACAGAACAATCTGATACTAGAGAACATAATCTGACAAACCCAAGAAATTCAAAATTAAGACTTCTGCTCTCTATATTTCACCCAGTTGTGTTTAAGTGCATTGCTGCAGAGCCCTTGCTATTACACAGACAGTGGACTGAAATAGCGCCACAGAATTTCTCCTTGCTCAGAAAAATATCCTATTGACGCCAAAGGGACTCCTATTCATTTCAGTGAGATCTTATTTAAGCAAAGAGTGGGCTAGGCTGAGTGATCACTGTGATACTAAAATGTAAAAAGCTTTTCGTAGTCTGATGCCAGTTGATACCTTCCTGTGGCCCTAGTGTGGGTGGCCATCTTTGTTTAGTTGGGAGCCCAAATGGCAACATTCAGATGTGGACACCAATTTCCTCTTAGATTGTAAATGATGCCCCTGAACTTTAGAATCAGAATGTTATTCTTGGCTGACCAAGATCAAATAGAGGGCTACTCTACAAACGGAAGTAATTTTGAAATTATCTAAATATTCAAGCACATTTTCTCAGATGGCACAAAACCAACATTGCTGAATTTACTACAGTGAGCCTAAAAAACTCACCTGAGTTGACCCTTAGATGTCTACAATCTCTGCTAAATGATTTGATATCATTGACACGAAGTACTAAGCTCTGGCTGAAACATCAGGAAAAATGCATTAAAGGCCATCACTGGACATAGGGCAAGAATGTACTTAGAAAAGAATATTTCATGTTTTAAGTTAGAGTTCTCTTCACAATGAAAGGTGACCTTTGATATAATTCTTGCCTTGCTCTTTGTATTTCAAGTCTTTTTGCTTTCAGCACAACTCAAACACAGACGAGCACTGCCTTCATCCTTTCTTTAGCATCACCATTTCAATATTCCAGACTCAACTATCACTTACCCTGCAGTCCCCTACTGTGCATCTGTCCCTCAAATCTTAAATACCTGTCCTCCCAATCTGTTCTGAGGCCAAGTCCAAATGAGTTTTGTGCATGTAAATTCTATTATCTACATGCATAAGTGACAGAATCTACTGCCTATGCATGCAAATGTTAGCTATCTAGACCAACCAATGTGCCACTGTGTATTAAGGAACAAAGGTTTTTCTTACACAAAGGGAAGTCTATTAAGTGTATCTTCAAAATTGTGGCCCTAAAATTACGTGCAAGAAAAAAAAGCACCCCTGGCTGTAAAGAGTAAGTATTTCTGACAAGTATAATCTTAATGTAGCTTAAATCTCTGGATAACCTTGAGAGGTTAAGTCACCCTTGCTTACAGCTCTTCAGGATTCGCCTGGCCCTTTGTAATGCTAAAGCATATGTGCAATCTGTCCAGTTGAAGTGTTCAGAGAAAGAAACATCATCCCACTAATATAGATTATCTGCAGCAACTGAAAAATTTCAGGTCATAAAAACATACAAGGAAGTTTAACAATTTATTCACCAGAAAGACACTGTAAGAGATAAGAGGTAACTTAAAAAGCCAGATGGCATTTCTGTTTTGGGGTTGTTTTTATTTTTGGCTAAGGCATGTTTTCTTTTAAATGCTGCAAACATCAACACTTTCACTTTTATTCACCCCTAAACAGGTAAAATTACATAATACAACCCTTTCTTTCACTTGTTTTTAAAGCCAGGAACATTCATTCCAGGACTGAGAACTTCTAATACACTAAGTTTCAGGCTGAGGCCAGCTTACTATGACCATCCCCTCCTGAGGATGTCTGAAAAGGGAATAACTTATTTTCCCTTCATTAAGGAAGCACACGGTTCATCCTCTACATTTTCTAGATCTGTATACAGAGTCAGGGTTCAGGCTATATCAACCCAGTTCTGTTGCCTAGCAGTAATTAAGAACTGAATTCAGTTTCATATATGTTACCCGCTCATTTATATACACCATTATATAGGCTCCAGTTATCACTCAGTGTATGAATCAATCCCTTAGCAGTTTACGATTTATGCAGCTTGCTAATAGAGAAGTAGGCCGCGCCAGCCTTGAAACCACTTTAGCTTAGTTGTTTTTACTCATGAAGGATGTGTTGTCCTGTAATTATTCTGTCATTTCTTAAAAGGTGAAATTTTTAACAGGTTCATGCTTTATGTGCTGCTATGTGTATGTGTGAGTTTATGTCTGAGCACATCTCACCAAGTAGGAATCATCATTCCAAATTACTTTACAAGGAGCTACACAGAACTGGACAGCTTAAAATGTGTTAAATATCCTCAGAGTTTACATGGACAGTTTCAGGGGGAGCAGGGGTGAAGCAGAATATGGGGGAGTCAAGGAAATCCTTAGTATGTTCCAATTACTGCCCTGATTCATGAAATACACAACTGCATAAAAGTGCCACTTTCTGTTTTGATCGTACCGGTAACATAATGTTGTTTTTTTGTTTTCTTGTATCGTTTAATAGAGATAGTATCAGGAAAATGTGCAACTTCAAACAATTATGCAAATTTTAAAGTAACGTGTTCAGAGAAAAGCTGAAAGGAGATTCTGACATTAATCAGAGACTGCAGGCTCTGCTTGCAAGAGTTCTGTAAAATATGGGCTAACCTTAGTGTTAGTGGCTGAAAGGCAAAGTTTCTCTGCTGTCTCAAATTAACTGCAGTTTTAAATTTTTGGAAAAAAAACAGGTATACTAAATTCCCCTTTTTTACACAAAAATCTGCCTTTCTGCTTCAAGGATAAATAGCACTAAGACATACAAAACCTCCCCTTTCTTAGATACATTAGAATATTTTGAAAATTTTAATAAACTTCTACGATGACCTATAAATTACATGAATTATTGGAGCTCTGCAATAGATTCTCCCTAACAAGTCCTGCTGTGCCTAACTAATGTTTATCTGAAATACTGGCAATATGAAGCTAATAAAGTGCGTAAACACAGAATACTGAACTGGTTTCAATGAAAAAAAGGTCAGCCTGGACCCCAAATGATAACAGGGGAGAATCTGAATCCTTCTAATATTTTCAAAGCTGGTTCTGGCTAGTTGGGGTTTCTTTTAACTAGAGATGGGAGAGAAACCCCAGGGAGAGATCCTCCAGGCTTCAGATTCAAATTTTAGATCTCTATTTGTTGGAAACTACTTGTGTGATACTCAGCCATACTGTTAGCCAGGGAATGATTCTATGGTTCTATGAAAGAGGCATATTCTGGCAAAAGAAAAGCCATGTTCAGCATGACCATGAAAAGGAAATGCCACATCTCTCATGAAGAAGAATGATCTAGAACACATCTATCCTGCTCTCCCAGCTACTGGGGTTCAGGCAATATGCAAACTCTTAAGATTATTATCTGAACTGCTCCCTGAACCTCTGCTTCCCCACCGTCAGCTGTAATATGTGAGGGCAGTTTACAAGAAAGTGTTATTCACTTTGAATTTCCTAGCTTTAGTTAGTTTAAGCAAGACACTTAATGTCACTTACACACAGTGTTTTCATGTTATATTTTAATTTTGAAAGGATTACCACGAAAATCTACCCTTTCCGTTAACTTTCTTTGAAAAACGATTAAGAGTTTTAGAAAGGATCTCCAGATATCCTCTACCTGCCTGGTAACTTATCCAGAACGAAACATGTAACACAGATGAAATTCTGAAAAAACACAGAGGCAAAATTTAAATTTCTCAATCTGAAACTACAAATACCCGTGTGTTACTTGGGAATGCAAAATGGTTAAACGCTGTAAATTATAGTGAAATTTTCTTTGTTTTGGCATTTGTCTCTGTCTAGCTTTATTGATAAAAACAGCAATGTATTTTTCTTTTTATGGGGCTAACAATTACATACTACTCAAAAGAATTTGACTGCTATTAGCTGACTACAGCACTTGTGAGGAAAAAATTCTCACTGTCTTACACAAACATTACCAGTAAGTTATATTCCACCTAAGAAAGACTTCAGAGAACTGTTAGTGACATAAGTCTTCTTTAACTACTCCTTCCTAAACTACCACATTAGTAATCTTGGGCTGTATCTAATTTTCCTAATATTCTATGTGGAAACCACTGTGAAAACTAGACAGAGATGGGATATAACAAATGTCATAAATATGGCTCCTCAAACATTAAAATCTGGCAAAGCTCAAAGAGCAGAGCAAGAGGTAAAACAGCTTTCATATGCTGCTGCCTTTAATGCTCTTAATGTACACTGGATTATTATGTACCTCTTTTCTTCCAAACTGAGATAGTTTGTTTTAAAACTATTTGTGCAGTATGCTGCTATATATCTTCTTTAATTTAGTACAGTATTCTCTAGTCTAAAGCAGCGGTTCTAAATTAAATAACCTAGCATACCTATTGCACAAAGCAACCAACTGCATTCCAGTGAAGCCCCTTTGAAAGCTATGTCAAATCTCTGCTGTCTCAGGGAGGAAAGTACCTCATTCCCTTTGCATTAGTCACCCTGCTAGAGATTAATCCTAATGAGCTTTTTTCTACAGGCTTGGCTGGCACACCCAGGACTTGCGTTACATACCAGTGATTTCTCAATTTTTAGCCCAAAATGTGTGCATTCAAATGCAGATAGATATAAACTTTCCAGAAATCATTAACTACATCATTATTGTAATAGCTTATCGAGCATAGAGTGAGGCCAGCCACAGGGTGCTTCCTCAGCTTTGGTAAAAAGCCATCATGTAAGTATTGTAAAATCAACATGGGCCAAAACTCCTACGAACGCTGGTGTAAATGAGACATCTAAAAAAAGGTCACTGTATTAAAGAACAACAGTGCTCTCTTCTTCTTTATTTCATTATCCTCATTATCTCCCTCATTATCTCCCTATTTCACTGATTTTTGGCAAACAGTGGGCATCTATTTGATGTGGCTAGATTGTTTGCAGACCCTGCAAGAGAGTTTCAAGCTTCCTCTCAGATGTATCCTGACCTCATTAGGCAATAAACCATCCCTTGGCCTTTTCCACCCACCAACATGAGAAAAGACTAAAAAATTTCAGTTCACATAGAAACCAGAAGTCCTACATCTTTGATCACTCTTAAGTTATTTTACTCTACTAATACCACACCTGAACAATTTTAATTGAGGGAACAATACTAAACTGAAATCAATATCTACAATACCATCAAACCATCACAAAAAAGATCCCTCATTCAAAAAATGCTTGCATGCAATTTGGCACAATCCTTCTGAAAACGAAATAGCTACTATTAGATACATGGGGTAAATCAAGAAGCCTAACTTCTTCTGGACCAAAGGGCTGGAAATAATTTTCAGATCTGATGAATTTTAAAAGAAGACAGTAACAAGTTATTTCCCAGTTAAATGAGAGCCAATCTTAATTGCTGCAGCACCTCATGTAGTGAAGCTGTGTCTTTAAGGTAGCTAAGGACCAAACTGCTTACAGTTTCAGAGTTAAAAAACACCACTCAAGCTTTCCTCAGAAGTCAGCACAGCTCACAGTCTAACATACTCCACGAAGGACGCAGTGTGAAACCAGACAGCTTTACTGAGCACTAGTTCATAGTCCCAAGCACTCTCCAGCTATAGTCTGGCAATAGCAACATAAGAGCACAATATACAGCTCAGTCTCTATTAACAATAATAAAGTAGCACAGTTGTGCTTCATCATGACAGACCACAGTCACAACGATCATTCACTGTCACTCTCTAAGGAACGATCTAGCAGCCTATATTCAGATTTCTACCTCCGTCAAGGGTTTCTAAGGTATGTACCACCCAGGTAGCTAAGGGCTAGGTAAATTAATACTACAAGTTGTACTTTGGTACCCCTTACTTTTGGACATCCAGCCATTGAAATGGTGCACAACAAAATCTGCATGAATGCCTAAGTTTCCTAAGCAAAGAATGAAAACGTTAGGCAGTGCTGGCAGCAACAGCCAGGCACAGATCTCAGGAGCCACCAGAACTAGCCAAGAAGAGGCATGTACACAGGTTGGATCTAAATTCCTATCTCCTTTAATGTGAGACGCTCAGGCATTTGCATAGAGAAAGAAGAAGGTGTCTCTAGGTATTCTGGAGTTACACCACAGAATTGTCTGCACCACAGCCTTTCAAAGAAAACAGCAGGCTTTTTTTTTTTTTAATGGAGTTCTACAGTAGCGCCCTTTCTTTTTAAATCTAACATCCCCCTGATTTGAGTACTGGCAAGACAGTGGAAGACTGGCTTTGAAATATTCCTTCAAGTGCCCAAATTAGTATCTTCTGCACATGTTTCCTAACCACCAAGCCATCAGGCAGCCAGCATGGGGGGCACTCACCACTTCTTCTGACAGTCCAACCTCATCAGTAGCTCTCTGAGATTCATGAACATTGTGAGTACTGCTCAGGACCTGGTGACCTCAATCAGGGCAGAAATCTGCAGAAAAAAGAAGCCGAAAATCCTTAGACTTTTCCAGTCTCTGTGCAACTAAGACACTGTCTGGAAACAATAATGTACTGTTTTGATGCTGGTTACCTATGCTGATCTTTTCACGGAGGAGAGCTAAACCAATTCTGCCAGCTTCATGAAGAAGGAATCCCCTTTCTCCTGCTTCCCGTAGGCAGGCTCTGACAGAGACATTGCCAGCTGTCTCTGTTCATGCAGGCCTCACTGTGAAAAAGCCAAACAACACGACTTTCATGCTGCACCGTTTAGCTTTGGCTGAAACTGTAATCGTGTGTCTGTGGTTTTCCTGTTTGGGTGCCTAACTTAACTGGCTGAGCCCACTCCTTCGAGTGTGGAAGGGACTCTGAGGGTATAAGGAATTAGCATGTTTCTGCCAGAGACATTCCACCAGGATCCCATGTTTGTTTAACATGTACAAACAGCTAAAATATTTGTTGGCCTCAGTAATAAACAGAATATAAAATAGTGTGAAATTAAGCAAGACCAGCTGGGCTCCAGGAGAACTGAAAGGAACAGTTAACTTCTTCTACACAACGATCTGGAATGCAGACACACTGAGATGTACTGCTATTGATGTGTGGTTTTGATCCACTTTATATACAAAGTGCTGATTAGATCTAGCTACCAAAATTATGCCCTTTCATATCCATATGTCAGTAATAAACAAAATTTAGAGGAACAAATATTAGGATGCTTTCTACTGTTTTAAATCAACTCCTTTGCAAGCCAAGTTTGCAGTGTTGCCTCATATGCTGCAAAAGTGTGAAATTATCACAGCAGTGATAACTGATTCCATTCTTCCAGAAGCAAAACAAAATGGAAAATAAAATAAATTAAGAATTCTTCTGTTCTAAGACAGGATTTGTCCTGCCCTCAGGGACCTGTGAGAATTTCAGGTTATGTATCTCTGTACATTCTCTGTAGGAGCATTTGAGGCCCTGTATGTATCTATAAATACATATTTATACTGAAAACATAAGGCAAGTAACTGCTTAAAGTTTTCTGAGGAACTTGGAAAAGTTGTTCCCTACTAACACAGGACAGGATGGAGCCTTTCCCTCTGGATTTTTCCTCCTCAATTTGGGAAGCAGAGTCAGGGACCTTATGATACAGAGGACACTATTTTATCTTATTTCATATAATAACTGCAATTTTAAACAATTAATACAAAAGGAAATGTGTCTTAAGCTGTAATTCCTGTGGAGGATGCTCTGTTATGCTGCCCAGACCACCCTTGTGTCTTTCTCTGGCTACTCACTCTGCTCCAAACCTTTCGCACTTACTTTCCCCTGAGGTTATACATGTGACATTGTGGCTAACTGCCCTTCCAGCAGTTCTCCTGGCAGCTGGACATTTTTGATCTTTCTCAGTTTGTTACAAAGAGTGTATCAGATGCATTTATGCTTCTGATATCTCTTTTAAGAAAAAGAGGCTGAATAAGGAACTTCAGTCCAGCCCTTGGAAAAGCTGTACGGGAAATAAATGTTAGTTTGGGCTAAATCACTGAAGGAAAGAAAAAAAGGTATGGAGGAACACCTTTAGAAGCCTGTCAGACAAATTACTACTTTTACTTCATTTCATTGGCAGCTGGTATGTTTTGATCTTTCATTTTCTATTAAAAAGAATATAGTGGGAGTAGTAAACACTCAGGATCTACTTCCTCCTCCCCAGTATGAACTCACTGTTGAATTGCCAAACTGACAGAATGGATTTTCTATCAGTCACAGTGTAGGTACCTACTTCTTGCCACCTAACGACAAGTTTCCTCAAATCATCCTGTAATGAAGCCTAAGCCCCAAGACACAGCTTCCTGTGGCAGATCACCTCTGTACAGTCCAATGCCATTATACCTCCGAGGGCACAGGGACATCAGGTAGGTCACAGACAACAGCAGCTTTAATTTTCATTTGGTGTTCTTATAAAAACACCACTTCCATCCATTGCTTATTGTCCCACAGCTCTTTTGTCATAAAGAAAAAAGTCACAGTGGTTCACTTGCCAGATAAGCCAACTTGAGGGAAAGCAACTGACTCAGAATCAAACCGAAAAGAGTAACGAATTTCATAGCAGCACCTGCCATAATGGCAGAAGAACCCATAGCATCACCAGCCAGACACAGCTGAACCATTAGCTAGAATTTGGACGAGAAATGACTGTCACTTGAATGTATCTTCCCACCCTCTACTATTTTTCTTTATCTAGGAACAGTTTGATTAAAAGCAAACAAACTGCTTCTTGGTCTCGCATAAAATTTACAAATGTTCATTCATCCCAGGAAAACAATTTTGAGACTGTATGGCCAGCCTGAAACCTGTTCTGTTTCTTCTGTGGATGCAGCCCCAGACTGCAGTCCCCAGACTTGTGGTTAATGAACAAATGGAGGCATGCTCTAGTGGCCAATAATGTACACCCTATCGGGTCTTATTGCTTAAAGGGCAGGTAATGCTCCGGAATACAAAGCTGCATATATTGCCATTGTAAAGGTTTGAATATGATCTAGTAATAGAGATTGGTCACATAGTCATGGTAGAGTGGATAAATTACTACATAAATCATTCATTTATATGGTACGATACAGTTACAGTAATAATACTGTACATATGGCAAGGGGCCTAACTGGGGAAAAATATTCTTCAGCACCCTGCACAGTCATTCAAGAGCTCTGTTTTAACTACTTCTATCAATTATTAAAACTGCACAGTGCATAAGTACACACTAGCTCTCCACCTTTGGGATCCTGCCTCCAACACCTTCTTTTCACCCTGTTGCCTGAAACATACACTGTCAGCATTAGCCAGCATCATCCAGCAGGAGCTTTTAGAAAATTTGTTTTTAAAGGGGCTCCAGAAGTAAAGTTGGGGATTCAGATGCTTCATCCAGAAGCTGGAAAGATGACTACTGTAGCAAAGACAAGGGCTGACTGTGAAGAAATGCAAAAAGATTTCATAAAATGAATTGCTAGGAGACAAAATGATCAATGAAATTGAATGCAAGTAAATGTAAAGTGACACACACTGGAACCAACAATTCTGACTTTATGTATAAAATTATGGGCTCCGAGCTCATTACTACTTCAAGAGGAAGAACTGGATAGCAGAGTGTAGAGGTAATGTAACAACTGGACAAGTAATACAGATAGTATAACAGAGAATGAAAACCTCAGTTCAAAGAACAGAGTTGTCAGAAAAAAAGAAGCAGCAAATGAAATGCTAGGAATCCCTGTGAAAGAAATAGAGATTGTGATTGTATCAGTGCATAAATCCATAGAGCCCTTGTATCCAGTTCTGATCCCACTTCTAAAATGGATGTAATGGAAATAGAGAAAGCTTGGAGAAAAGCAGCAAGGATAATGAAAGCTGCAGAATGACTGCTGGACAGGAAACAACCAAATGTACTGCAATGGTCCAGTATGGAAGACATGCCACAGCAAGGATATGAGAGAGACTTGTTAAATCATAACTAGTGTGGCAATGGTAAATGGGGATCCATTCATTGCTTCTTCCAATATGAGAGCTCAAAAGCATCAAACACAACTGGATACCACACTCAAAACAATGAAATGTACTGTCAAGCTGTGAAACATCTTGAAGAAGGATGTCACTGTGGATGCAAAAATTCAGTAAGTGACTGGATTCCTGGAGAAAAACCTTATGAAGGTCTACCAAGTAGAAAAACCCCTCTTCCGGCTCAGCAAGGCCAGGATAGCCTGTTTGTGTTTGGAAGAGTATTCCCCTGGGAAATATCTACGTTCTTCAACTTTTGACTATACCTGGGATAAGGACATGGGGCTAGATGAGGTTTTGGGTCTCATATGGCTCATCTTATGCCCTTCCTTAATCATTTGCCTGTCATAGTGAACGAAGTCCATTGTTTTCATAGCTCATCCTTCACTCACAGCTTTGCTAGCTGAAAAGGCTACTATCATCAGCAACCTCACTGCCTCATTCCTGGGGATTATCTCAAATCTGCTAGTTGTTCATGCTCTCACCTGTTTTAATGAAAATGTACTCTACTTAAGAATGACAGTAGTATTTAAATCAATGAAGATAATCTAGTTCACTTTTTGAGGAGTACAGGTTAGGGGTCCTCATCCAAGCAGCTCAGTCACCATACTGGAGCAGGAAGGCAACAAGCACCTGGAAAGGCAGGACAGAACACAGGCCTATCTTTTCCATGCTCCTTCTTCCAGAAATGTGTAGTTTTAAACAGAAACTCACTGTATGTGAATAAAGATGGTTGATGATTTTTCAAATTGTTCTTTTTTGTTCCTGTTGGGTTTCATTTTCACTGTTTGTCAGCCCTTTTTTCTCCACAGGAGGTTCAGCTTTGTAAAAAACCTAAACAACATCTCCAGATTTAACAGGAGATATCTGTCAATCAGTGACTAATTTAAATACTTTACTGAAAACATTATCCAAAGCATTATAAAAAATGGTTATGTCTTAAAAGAAGAGAGTGAGCTCTTTCAAAAAGTATTTTTAACATTTCAAATTTATTTTAAAGCATACTATTTTTTAAAAAAAAGAAGCTATTTTACATGCTTCGAAATGAACAAATTAAAGTTAAGAATTTTCATTGAAATTATACTCATTTTCAGCCAACTCAATGCAAGTAAGGAGATACTCTGAACTGGCTGCAAAATCGTGTCTGTATTTTTTCTCTTTTTAAGATGTGAATACTACTATGAATAAAATATTAGAAAGTAGATTATGATACTTCCCATATTTATTTTTACATTATTTAACTCTAATAATTATAAATATAGGCAATATTTTTCAGAATCCTCCCTTGGTAGTTTTGTATTTAAGTATCTGCATTACATGGCAACAAACCAGAGAAGTGTGTCTCTCATTGAGAGTTCAACAAAGAAACCAGCACCTTAGAGACTCTGTCTGCCTCTATGGATAGAAGCAGCATGGCGCTCAACAAACATCCTTGGGGAAAAAGCCAAAAAAGAAAACTATGTGATTTCCTTGACATTCTACTTAATCAATTCAACCAGCATCAGTAAGAAACTAAGAGCAAAAACCAACGCTGTGTGCTAATGATCAAAACTGAAAATGTATCCCAGTTCATTATAAATGCTCATTGTTTCTGTGTTCAGAGTAGATAATATGTTTTCATAAGCAGGCAGATTATTAAAAGCCAAACTTCCTGGTGAGAGCTGGGACATTATCCATGAACTTGTTTTTGAAGAGAAAAAGACAGCAGATGAAAAGGACAATATTTACCCCACTAACTCCTCATGATACGAGGTAAAAAAGTACTCCTCAAGAGACAGGACTTTGCCAAAACACAATAGTGTCCATTTTAATATTGATGAAAGCACTTCCCAAGTCAGAACAAGGCCAGTTATATGCAAAGGTAGCATATCCCACACATATTTGTTGCCCTAAAAGACGACAGAGAAGAAGCACTTAAAGAGGAAAAAACAGAAACAGAAAATGTTAATACTTTTATCTGCATTCAGTACATTTATGAGTATGTTCTTTTTCAGGGTCTGCATCTGAAAAATCAGGAAAACTTTCCAGCACAAAAAAAACCCCATGGACTCTTTGACAGAAATACTGTTCAGAGTGATTAATTTAGAAGTGCTGAACTCATATTCAGAGCCTGAAATCTAGGAACTACCAGCTGGGCTGGGATTCAAAATTACACGGATGGAGCGAGTTTTTGAGTTGTGATGCATTAAGCAGTGGAAGCAATTGCTTTTCTCACCTATTCCACAAGGGAAGAAGGAAGGGAAACATTTAAGAATTAAGAAAAGAAGTCTTAGTATTATTGGGTTACAGAACCTTGCACTGTTAGAGGCTGAATCAGAGTTTGCATTAAAAGGCACTTCAAAAATTTAAATAAATCTTTTACAGTGACTCATTTCAAGATGGAGTTGGAATAACGGCAAAATAAGAAAAAAAAGGTGCATATTAAATTAGTTTAAAAAGAATCTGTCCATATACTGATGTTTATAATAAGAGGGACCAGAAAAGGTCCCTGTTCCTGCGAAGTATCAGCATTACTGCCAAGGGCAAGAGGAGGGAGTCCATGTAGCAGGTGTATGTCAGAATATCTATAGCCAGCATGAAGAAAGCCTATAACTGAAATAATTAAATAGCCACAAACTCCTGTACACTGTTTAAGGACTGAAGGGGATCACAAACCTCTTATATTCTAGTTTAGAAGTGATGAAAAAAATCCTGTCAGCTATCAACATCTAGCTAGGGAGATGTCTGGTGGACTCTCCAAGTCCCATGGAGTATCACTAGTCTACATCAATTTAATCCACATTGTACAATATGCTGCTTAAAGTGAGCCAAACTGAATCATGGGGTGGCAAAACAGATATACTGGTTCCCAGGAGTCACAATCAACTGAATGTAGCTTATGGTCAGCGGCTGTAGCTACAGACAGCATAAAGCAAGGCAAGCAACATGGTGACTATTTGTGGGTATAAGCAGCAAAATAAATGTGTGCAAGTTAGCAACCCAAGGACAGAAATGGACTTCAGGATCAGGCCAAATTATCAGCAAAACAGCTAACAGAAGGGTGTAAAATAAAGCAGGCCTGATCTGCGATAACTCAGCCTTCACCTTTCTCGGCACTCACCAGCACAAATGGGCATCGCTCCCCCTGGAGCCAATGACAGCAGAGGGCTCCACTCATTCCAGAGTAAATTATTCACTTTCTTAGCATGATTTACACTACTCTGCCTCTTAACAATCACATACAAATTGTAGCAACTTGCATCTTACAGGTATTTACAACCATGAGCACTTGAGTTGGAGCAGTGAAATTTGATGAAATGAGGAAGAGCTACAGAAAGATCAAAACGGCTCTGTCAATGTAATAATGGTATCAGTAAACACTCTCATTTCTTCACTGTATTACTAGAAGTGGCATTGCTATTGTAAACAAATCCATAGTTTTAATTCAGTTTACTTAGCAATACCTATGACCTTGTTTGAACAATGAAATGCAATAACTCAAGTTTCACTTTTGCTTCCAGACAGTTTCACTTTCAGAAAAGACTATTTAGTTGTTAAAAAATCCTCATGTTTATTTCAATGGAATAAAAAGCAGCACACATTTCTTCTGGCCTCTGATTCAATAAAAGCTTTTATAGAACACCTAGGTTTAGGTTAAACTAGGTTGATAAAATTTTGATAACAAATATTCAATTGATTTACAAAGAAATTAATTTAGAACAGATTGTTAGCACAGCTATTGGTTTAAATTGCAAATTATAGAATTTCACAGAATCACAGAATAATTGAGGCTGGAAGGCACCTCTGGAGACTTCCCAGTCCAAAACCCTGCTCATAGTCAGCAAGAACACGTTGCTCAGGGACATGTCCAGTCCAGTTTTTAGTATCTCCAGCCTTTCTGGGCAATCTGTTCTAGTGTTTGATCACCATTACAATGAAAAACATTTTTTCTTACATTTAAGTGGAATTTTATTTATTTCAGTTTGTAACCTTTGCCACTTGTCCTTTGACTGAGTGCTTCTGAGAAGAGTCTGACTCTCTATTCTTCTCTACCACCATCTGCATTTTCCATGTCCTTCCTTGCACTGCCAATGTACCTGCAGGAGCCTTTCTTGTAACCCTTTACCAGGTCCAACTCCCCAAGGGCTCTGGCTTTCCTCACTACATCCCTGCACAACCAGTGTCCCAGAAGTTCTCCTGGGTGACCTGACTCTGCTTCTACCTCTTGTATGCTTCCTTGCTTCTTTTTTATTTAACAGAAATTTAATGTAACAGAAAGGTATACCAGCATTCTATTTTCTGATTTTGTATGGATAGTCTTCTTAATGCAATTGCTTTTTTAGTCCAGTGCAATGGGGATATCAAAGTCATGTTTATATGCTTTAAAAACTGTTAAAATAAAAAAAACAACTTGAATAACAGTCTCCACAAAGGCCCAGTACTATGACTTGTTTTTATCGTCTCTCCCCTAGTAACCAGCCACACAACACTAGCTTCAAGAACAGGAGGCAGACTTGAGTGTTGCACTTGCTATCAAGTCATGGCTTGTAAACTCTGAACAAATATGGGTCAGTGAGGAACTGCACTGTGTAGCCTGTACAATCTTCATAAACTAAATTAATGAACAGATAAATATTCCCTGATGGAGAAGCCAGCCAGTAAATATCCCACAAGTTCCTCCCCAGCCCTATTCCCACAGGTAGGCTGAGGAGTAGACACCTAACTGCACTCCCACAAACATGGCTGCCCAAACACCTTGGGCTCATTTCTCCTTCTACTCTTGAGCATTTTGCAGCTGTGAAGAGCAAATAAAATGTGAAAAATAAAAGCCAGTTCTCAGGTGTTTTAGACCCAATGTATCACCTCCAGAGACCAGGATACCAACACCGCTTCTGCTCCCCTCACCACTCTCAGTAAGCCCCTTGCAAGTACTGAAGGTCAGAAATGGCCACCATTTTGAGAGCAGTGTAATCCTCCCTCAGTCTCTCCCTGACATTTTCAGCATCACTTGTACACTTCTGATTCAACAAAAATATTGGGAAGCACTTTAAATCCTTTTTCCAAACGAAGCTACAGACAAAGCTTACCTCTTCTCTCAGAAGTCCCCCAGGTTTCTCTGTGAAACAGCAGTTTCCTCCGCTTGGGACTGAGGCCTCAGGTCGCCAGCCCAGCAGTCTGTGAAAGGACGAATTTGTACACTTTGTAGATGGAGCTCCAATGCCTGTCTCTGCCTATGAAATTGTCTAGAGGACAGCCACTCCTTAAGAAAAATGCTACAGACACTTCACAGACTCAAAAGGACCCACTGTCACTTGGCAGAGTGTTGCCCACCACTTCTCCCTGTGCACAGCAGTTCTGCCACTGCCCCACAGCCAGGGCCTTGCAGCCTCCAGCATGCGACAGCCCGCAAGTGCAGGACACGCCTCTGGGAGCAGGATCAAGCTTGATCCTAGGGCAAGAGAAGAGTACCGGAATAAAAAGCAATGTAGCAGAATAAAAAGCCAGCAGTGTGTCCTTGTTGCCAAGAAGGCCAACAGAATCCTGGGTTGCATAAAGAAGAGTGTGGCCAGTAGGTTGAGGGAGGTCATTCTCCCCCTCTAATCTGCCCTGGTGAGGCCACAACTGGAATACTGCCTCCAGTTCTGGACTCCCTAGTTCAAGAGAGACAGGGAACTACTAGAGAGAGTCCAGAGGAGGGTGACAAAGATGT
Source organism: Hemiprocne comata (assembly GCA_020745705.1). Lineage (NCBI taxonomy): Eukaryota > Metazoa > Chordata > Aves > Apodiformes > Apodidae > Hemiprocne > Hemiprocne comata. The sequence goes on along the minus strand of CM036593.1, from coordinate 17,049,704 downwards.
TTGGGGGATTGGAGCATCTTTTTAATGAGGAAAGGCTGAGAGAGCTGGGACTCGTTAGCCTGGAGATGAGAAGGCTGAGGGGAGACCTTATCAATGTATACAAATATCTAAAGGGTGGGTGCAAGGAAGATGGAGACAGGCTCTTCTCAGTAGTTCCCAGTGACAGAACGAGGGACAACGGGTACAAGCTGGAACATAGGAAGTTCCATTTAAAGATAAGAAAAAACTTCTTTACAATGAGAGTGACAAGGCACTGGAACAGGCTGCCCAGGGAGGTTGTGGAGTCATCTCTGGAGATATTCAAAACCCACCTGGATGCAGTCCTGAGTAATGTGCTCTAGGTTATCCTACTTCAGTGGGAGAGCTGGACTAGATGATCTCTAGAGGTCCCTTCCAACTCTAACAATTCTGTGATTCTGTAAGCAAGTTCTCTTGATTTTTTAGAATCAGCACTGCTACTCTCTGCTGGTTCGAACACACAAGGACTGGGCACTACTGCACCAGCTTGCAGCTTTTAATTATAAAATGGGATTAGGTAACAGCAGGTTAATTTAACATAAGGTTGGTCAGTACAGAATTTTATAAGATTGATTGAAATGTGTGTATCCTCTGCCTTGGTTATTTTTTCCTAGCTCCATTCTCAGCTAACCAGTGCTGGAGCAGTGATCAGACTTCAACCACTGGGGTTGCTCCATCTTCCATGAAAATTCTCCTCATCACTATAATCCCCTCTCTCTCTACATGGGAAATATTTAGAAGTGAAGACACTCAGCTTTATATTGACTCCTTTACAAGAAGTTCCTCCTCATCTGTCTCTGTAGTACTACTAGTGTCCAGCAAAGAACGAACAACTGCACTGCAACATTTAATAATGCATTGTTTTTCAAAGAGGTGGTTCATCTCACTTCGCAGCTGTCTGTAAGGGTCCTCATTACCACTGCATCGGAAGGGCAAGAGGTTTTTTCATCTTAACATTAAAAAATGAGATGAAGACAAATACCTACTGCAACAGCACACAAGATGTTCTTGCATTAGCAATACTCTTAATCTCAGCCTAAATCAAACCCAAACTTCCCCTGGTCTCAGTGGCAGCTTTGCCTGAGTACAGCCAAGCAGCACTGATGGAGTGCAGACAGCAGAGGAACACATGACCAGCCAATGTTGGTGGTGGTGCACAACTCTTGTCAAGAAATAACTAGATCTATAGTTCTTAAAGTATTGTAAGAATGGCAATCAACAGATTCTGGCATCCCAAAGCCTGGGAGATTTTGTGGGGAAAGTTCTGAGGGGGTGGCAGAATTAGCATTTTATGTCCCTTTCAAAATTTGGTCAAAGTTCTCAGCCATGCTGACTGCTGTAATGAGGACAGTAGTTGCCTCCTTCTTTCTCATGGCCTGTCACCATCCTTACACCGATCAGCTCTAAATCACACATAATTTACTTCCATGAACCTTTTAAAAAATTCAATTTATCACCGATTATCATCTTCTATTTTGATGGTAAGACTACCCTCATTTCTGTTTTTAAGAGGTGTAAAAGGGACATTTGTTTTACATCTGTTTCTTAGTGTTCTGTCTACTCTTGGCTAAAACTGGGTTCAAATTCTGTGCTGTGCTGCTTTTGCAAGAAATACAAGTAGATTCAATAGCAAACTGAAATATTTGCTTTTATCTCCTCAATGCCAAAAAAAAGTCTTGGAGTTCTGCACAGTTCTTAACTGTTCTTTGCAAATCTACCCGACTAAATAGTACTCAAGTCAAATTAGTGGGAAAAGGTGTAAGTCTTGAGTGGCACAAGCCAACAGAGCTCACTTTTACCCCTCAGACAGCATTTACATCACCTGAGAGGGTGGGATAGCTACATGAATAATAATGTACTTTTATCACAAGTCATGCTGTGTTTAAAATTCTCTGGAAAAAACCCAAAATATCATACAAAGCTCTTTTTTGCTGTGATTCCTTCCCTTCCTATCTCTGGGAGGGAACTGATTCTGACAAGCAGGAGGATCTAGGCCATTAGGATTGTGTATGCTTCCCCGTTTCTACAGTTAACATCATACAGTTCGAACTAATGCCTCAGTTTTGCCTCAGAGTGTGACAAAATTCCCATAACTGTCTAGTACTAAATTCAAATGTTTGCTTTTTTCTATTTCTGTCTTTCAGAAGACAAGCTGAAGTCACTGTTTCCAAGAGAGAGAGGTCTTTTGGGAGGGCAAACCTAAAGTTCCATGTAGGCCAATAAACACATGAACCAACAGCAAGTCTCATTCAATCCCTAACAACTCTTTCAGCAAGATGTTTGTTATGCTATACCTTTCTTTCAGATAATTTTTTTTTCTAGTAAGAAATTTCTGAGAAAAAATAAAAAACGCATACACAGCTTGAAAAAATCACAGAAATAGCGAAGTTGGTCTCTACTTCCTATTACCCTGCCCACCTTAACTCCTGATATAAATACAGACCTAGAGTAAGCACCCTCATCAGGCATGTCATTAGGATGAAAAACAGTTGGCTGAATTAATACAGGGGGTAGATTCAGGGAAGGTTTTCAAGGTTCCATGGCTGTTGTCCCTTGTCTAGGTCTTTGACACTTTGAAAATGTCTTTTACAATTAAAGCTTTCCCCCCACCCATACATGTTCTTGAAAATTGACCTGATCTTATTTTTATTGTTTTTTTCCAAATGTTACCACAGCAATCTGGGCACCAGCTGAAAATTTATAAATTAAAATCGCCTTGTGCAGCACGGCATCAGCATCACATACCAGCAGCTACAATATTTTCTCTTCCTCTGTCCTGAATGCAAACTTTGGCATACCCTGTATCACAAAGCTGCTTCTTCTGAGTCAGTGCAGCTGAGGTGGTTGGTTGTGCAGGAAGTCAGAGCCGCTCACGCCAATGAGCGCTCACACTGCCGGCTTGGCCCCAGGAAGGGAACGCTTTCCTTTGGAAGAGGAACTGAAAGTATGCCTGGGGAAGCCTGCTTTGCCTCTGACCAAACTATCTGTCTAAGGAAATGCCAGACCTTGCTGCACTGGGGTCAAATGTAGAATTATGTGGCAGTTTGATAAGCTACAGTACACTAATTTATTGGCTACTTTAAAAAACGAAGAGGAAATTTTATTACGGATTACTTTGCTTTCCTGAAAACTTTTTATAATTAAAAACATCTGGAAGACATTTCAATATATCATAACCAAGAGGAAATCCAAAGCACGTGACTTCTAAGAAAATGATGCAGATACCTTTCTGAGCCAAAATTTACAGTAATCTGTTTTTCTTACTTTGCTTCAGAGAGGAGGAAGAATGAATGGAGGACAAGTCAACAATGAGAAAACTACTAGGATAAAGAAATACACTATAATAGGAAGCACTGTTTAAAAAAAATACTATCAAAAAACCCCCACAAACAAACCACAAAATCACTAAAATAAATTTGGCTTCCCTTCCCTACTCTCTCCCCCACCCAGCTAACTAGTTTCCAGGGAATATATAACCTTCTGGAGTAGATAAATGATGACATCAATCCTGACAATATTAGGATGCTATCAGTGAGAAAGAAGGAAAGGAATAAGAATATGTTTTGGATGATTGTAGGTAAAACAAACTACTGATTTAATCTGCTGAGTACTATGTTTCTTAATTAATATCACTAAATACCTACAGCTTTTATGACACTTCTCAGTTCTTTAAGAAACAAAAAAAACCAAACAACCACCAACACAGTTGAACATAGTACTAAATATCTTAGTCTGAGTAATTCATTGTCTTATAAAACACAGTAAGATTTATGGGCTCTAAAACCAAACACAGCCAAAAAGCTTTATAAGAAATCCCCAACACAGTTACTAAAAACCCTAACGATTAATTACTAAGTTCACAGAAAATGAAATAATACATTAGGAGAATAGTGAAAATGTTTATAACCAAATCTGTAAGTCCTGAGAAACTTAAAACTGGTGTTGGTTTCACTGGAAAGATATAGAAAAACAAAGTTGAACTGTCCCAGAGTTCAAGGTGGTTTGTATTTAGAATTTCAGTTGCATGCATGGGCAACTATTGTAAAGTTTATATTGGCCCCTAGCTGCACCTTCACCCAAAATTGCTATTTCAATCCGGAATTTTTGTTCAGTCCTACAGTTGGGTTTGTCCAGATCCGTTGTTCTTAAGAATGAAGTTGGTTTGATGTGGAAAACTTTTTTTTTCCTTTCACTTTCTGGAGCAGAACGGGAAAGAAATGGGTTTGACACCTCCTCATTGCAAACTAAGAGGACAGAGGCTATGACAAATCAGAGCTGAGAACAATGACCAGTCCAAAGTCAGTCATGAACTGTGAACTCCCTAGAGCTGTGCCTTATGTGAGTCAGCAGGTCTCTATCCCAGAGGAGGCTGCTATGGCACTTCAGAAAAGAATGAGGTGACATGTACTGATTGCTTTCTACTGCTCTTGCCTACCTTCATTCTGTGACAGCTCACGGCTATTCAGTCAGATGAACACCAGAATGTCCTCTGCTAGAGAAGTCTTAACCTGGGCCAGAGGGAGTGAATTAACCTGGTGTAGAGAGAGAGAAGATTCATGGCTAAATCATAGAACTTGGGGTGAGCCAACTGCTTGTTGAAATCAGTGATTTTGTTATTAAAACCACTTTGTGCGAGACCACTGATATTTCACTGATGCTTTCTGACCAGTTTTAGGGGCAATAGTTACAAAAGCTGTCATTTAATTTTTTTTATTATAATCATGAGGTATCTGAATTAATCTTATATGTTACAACAAATTATGCAAATCCCCATTTCAATGTTATTGTTTCAGGCTCTTCACAGACTCAGGTGTAACTTAAGTGCATTGGCAACACTCACCACATTTTAGAAATTTTTTGACTGAGCACTAAGGGCTTTCTTTAAAAAACAAAGTAAAAATATTTTTGAAGAAGGTGACGAGAATTTTAAAAGACTCAGAAATTCCTCCAGCCCACATAAAGCCTGAATTATGAAATTATAGTCTATCAAATTTTAATATTTAGAGAGAATGCAGTCCTTGCTGGTGAACTGTAGTATATAATTTAGGGAACAGCTGATGAACTATGTTCTCACAATTTCAAAGGCATTTATTTTGCTGAAATAACTTTAGGTTATGTACTTTGGCAATGAATGTCTTTTACTAGCACCATGTGCAAGGAAGGCCCAGTTCTGATTGAGTACTCTGATTAGGACTGTAATGTTGCCAATGCATCAAAACAAAGGAACAGACTTAGTTCTTTATGTTTCCTTGTATTTTGAAAAGAAAACATTTTGGAGTGAGAAAAAAATATTTCATGCTATTAAACAATATATGCTGTTTAATCAATTGCAGTGAGGGAATTGTGATAATGTTTTGAACTTTTTTCCCTTTAATGAATATTTGTGGACCAAGTCTTAATTCTGGTGATATGTTTAATAATTGCATTTGACAATGAGGCATTGATGTTTTTTTCTGCTGATGAGTAATACCTAAACTAGACTTTGCATAATAACAAGCATTTTTGCATTTTTAATGAACAATTTTAATCTTACAGGCTGCTTGCAAAGAAAACATTTCTTATTAGCAATGATGATTGTGGTTGGTCATTTAATCACCTGATACCATATCTGTTCTCTGCTTTTGAACAAACTGTTATATCTTAGTGAACAAACCAATCTCTACCTCAACAAAAGCTGTTCACATAAATATTGGTAAACAGTGGATACAATGGGATATGAATTTTCTTGAACCAAGCAACAATTCTGACAAATGTTCAGTAACATTGTTTGGGCAATATTCAACCAGCTCTGTTGCACAGTATTTTAAGTATAATGGAAAAGACTCACTAACGTTTCCCTATGAGAGATCTGAGTTTGTAAGGATATTATATTTTCATGGCATTATCACAAATTGAATCTCTTTATCCAAAATAAATTAAACATTTGTTTCCTGGAGTACAATACTGGAATGAAAGAACAAGTTAAATGGCTTAATCAATAACTTTTTAATTTTAGGACTTGTCAGCTTTCCTTTTTTGTTTCAGATTTTTCCCTTCTAGCATCAATGATGACAGATTGAAGAGATATGTAAATGGGTGAAATGCCTCAAATTTGCAATCCAGTTGGAAAATATAATTTCATTTGGGAAATCTCACCTCTGCAGAGAAGTGTAAAAAAGTTCCAAGATGTAATTGCAACAGGTGAAACAATCTTCTGGACTAATAGCACCTGCCAAGGACATACTTGCACTGGCATTTTGTACATACTGGCAGGGAAACAATCACTGGAGAAAGGAGGGGAAAGCTGATACTACAGTACCAGCAAGGCCTGAGAGTTCCAACACCCACCCCAAACTCCTCTGGCAAGCCAAGAATGGCTATGATGGGGTTTTTTTACTAAAATGATTGACTATTCCCAATGACAGCCACTGCCCTTGGGCAGCACTAACATGATTCTTCCCATACAGAGTAATACCATTTGGCGGGCACTAACATGAAAGAACTGCAACATTTTCTACTGCTGTGGCTAATTTTGGAAGAGATTATCCCTGTCTGTGACCTCACATTGACACATGGGTTATACAATGGCAACAGGCATAGCTTTTTATACACGTTGGCATTTGTAATGTGAACTTTTATTCTGGGGTGAGGCTGCAGCAAAAGAGAAAACCTGAGCATGTGCTTCTCTGAGCTGGATCTCAGGTGTCCAGACAATACAGTGAATTTGAGTGAGGTTTTGAGCAGTATAAGTAAAATAATCAACAAGTGCATAAATGAAGAGACTCTATATAATTACAGAAAAGTAGCATGGTTGTTTTTAACACTGAAAAGACAGATGATCTGTAGGAAACATACGTAGAAACCAAGTGCTAAAAATAACAGTTCAATGCTGTGCAACAAGAAGAAAATTGTTACTCCTCTTCCTTAATCAAAGAGAAACATACCCAGGGAGGTAGGACTGGAATCACATCTCCCCATCTTGTGTGGTTTCCTGAAAGATGATCAGTCATTTTTAACTCTTCAGGAGTGCAGTCAGGTTATGGTACTTCAACATCTTGTCTTCTGTTTATTTCTTTCACCATGTTTTCCATACTCCCACTGTGCTGTGTCTCATCTGCCCTCATCATACTGCCTCCTCATTTAATCACGCATCAGAAGCCTCCTTCTACCCTCCCATCTCACTACACTGAGTCTAATTTTATCATTCACAGAGGAGGCTGTCCTCTCCTCCCTGGTTTAATTATTACTCTGCATTAAAAATAAAAATAATAAAAGCTCATTTTCCTGAGACAGAAGTTATTGATGCTGTAGCCCCGGAGAAATAGTCACGCTTTTATTTGAAGTAATTTAAAACATTTTGTTTCTACCAAAAATATGTATTTAAGTAAATGAGAGCTGGGAATGTACCTTCTTTTTTTGGCTGGCTGGCTGGCCCCCTTGGAGCTTTGCCTTGGGTGTGTAACTGAGAGATGGCCACTCATGCATGAAGAATAGAGGCTTAATTAATTGGATTGGAATTGTAAAATGGTGTACTTGATGTGGGTAAGGCACATTCCACACTTTTCCCCCATAAAGAATGTGACATTTTTGTGGAAGTGTTGAAGAGTGGGTCCAGGAGCCATCAGATGGATGAGACTTCATTAAATAAGTACAGCAGGGAACCCCTAGTACTGTATCTCACACAGATTTTTTCCCCATGTATTCATTTAATTAACTCTCAATCTGTATCTATGATTTCAGAACAATTCTATTTAATTTTTGTTACATGTTATATGTAATTTATAGTACATAATAAATAGTTTGTGAGAGGTGGAGCCATGAATGGTTTAAAACAGGTTTTTCATGTCCAAATGAAGCTGCTGCAGAAATAATTTTTCATTTCTGCCAAACTCAGGGTTCCCTTTTTTTATTTTCAGCCTTGAAAAACGTTGTTAAAAATTCCAAATTATCCAGGAAAGTTTATCAGGTTCCAATAAAATAGTGACTTCATTGTTAGCCATGGCTTATTTCAACCTTTTCATGAAATGGCTCCTTTTTACACTATAAGCATTACATCAAAAATAAAAATATATGGCTTCAAAATTCCATTTAATTATATTTATTATAAAAATAAATTAAAAGGCATTTTGGGCCCTCTCTCATTTCCTCATAAAGTGCACTTTGCCTCTTTTAAAAAATATACTGGTATTGTGGTAGGGAAACCAGTCTCAGAAATGCCTCTTGCACTCTGCTACATTTTAGTATGGGAAGGAAGAGGTTCTTACAGGTAACTTCATTTATTAGTAAGAAATCACATTGTTTTGTGGTTAGCAAGTATTTTAGAAAACAATAGTATAAGATTTTTCTTTACAAAATGTGTCCTTTGTAAGATCACTGATTGTTTTTGTTTGGGTTTCCAATAACAGTACCTTTTAAAGTTTCCAGAAGCACCCTATCATTTATGGCAGCCCCTAGGTTTGTTCCATCTTGCAGTATTTTAAGACTGGAATGCATGTTGCTGCTCCTGGAGCATGCTATCCACAGTCAATAAGAGTTTTTTAATGATTTTTAATTCAAGATCAAAGTGTAAACAGCATGTTTATTGTATCTACCTCCTTATGGACAGTGGCCCTGGCAATATTCTATTTTTTTTTCTGTCAAAGATATTTCAGTGTGGAGATCTTTAGCGTTGACATTTTTTTCTTTGAAGCTATTGAGCTTTATGAAGCTGCTCCTCATGCACAGAACAACCTGAGATCAAAAACAAAAGGACCTATGATATTAACAGCTAAGGGACTTTTGGTAGCACCCGTCAAAGTCTCCTTCGTTTTCTCAGTCAGTGACCCAGTTTATACACTAGTGGAACCAGAATTCTGTCATTCCTCACAAATCTGAGGGTCAGGTTTTTATTCCTGTGTCACACCTATAGATGTCATATTAGAGTTATCCAAATGCTCTGATGTGAACACTTGAGTACTCCCTGAAGCTACCTATTGCTAAAGCCTTGAATGGCTACCACCTAGAAACGCTAAATGAAGTTATAGCAATTATGATATGCAGGGATACTTATGATTTAAAATAAATAATGGTTTGAACCACGTAAAAAGGTAATAAAAAGTAATTTAGCCCCTCTTCCAGGTATTTGCGACCGAGTATTTTACCACCATGCTGTAAGGGTCTGAAGGCTCAAATGTTGCCTGTGCTGAGCAGCTTTGAAATGCTATTGTTTTAGCTAACCATCCTGCATATATATTGCCCCACCTTATGTAAATTATGTAAACATCTTGGTTCTACAAGTTAGAGCTAGAAATCTGCAAGCTGTTTCATGAGACTTTCAGTTGCCAGTTGAGATGCAAAAATATTGTGATGCCCAGATTTTCTTGTGGTAGACTAGAATTTCATATTCAGGCCTGGGCAAAACCAGGATGAGCACATATTTGCAGAAATGAGAAAAAAAAAAAAGAAAAATAATTTCTCTGTAAATCTTATAAAACATCAAGGAAATGTTCAGGTACGAAGCATTGTAAGTGGTTTGTTCTTTCATTAACTGTCAGTCCTTAAAGAGAAAATATCCAAGGTTTCCTTGCCTAATTCTTAGAGATGCCTTGTACAAAAAAAGCTATGTTGTATGGGTTCTATGAATTCAGGAACAAGCAGAAGTTAGTAAATAAGGCTACACTAATCAGTGCAGCAAATGGATTCTCATTGATAGCAGTAGACAGTCTCATTTAATGATAGCCTAAAGTCAATAGCATACTGCTTTCCAACAGAAGGGACAACATGGAGAAAAACGTACAATTTATTAATTTTTATTCTAAAGCCATTTTAATTCTAAGTTTCATGGTTTCAAAAGTGGCCTACCTTTTTACGAATTTGGAACAGGCCCCATTCTCATTTATTGTAATAGATGAATGTGAGAGTAAGAAAATGCAACCAAAAAAACAGTGTGTATAACAAATTACAGTAAAAGGAGATTGATATACTTTCAAGATGGTGATATAGCAGTCCATGCTGAGTTTACAGTGCTTGTGGTTTATAGCATGTGCCATAATTACTTCAGCTTAGAGCTGAATTGACTTTGAAAGTCCAGAAACAGTTACTGAGGCTATAAAAAAGGAGACTTTCACATTAGTGAATTTGTTCCAAGACGGAGAAGCTAAATTTAAAAATTAAATTTCAACTTGCATGCTATTTTCTGAGGCAGGTCCAGGAAAAATGTCTCCTTGGTTCAGCCACCTTTTTTGCTGCATAACTAGGACTGATGTAGAAATCTTACACCAGAAACCATGTAGAGAGAAAGTTATGTTATACAGAAAAGACAGACATGAACAGCTTTCATAGAAAAAAAGAGAAGGCATATTCTGTTGAAAAGTATTATTTTTGCAAGTAGGAGTTGAGTTACTGAGTCTTTATATTAGCACTGTGTTCTAAGACAAAGGAGTCTGTTAAGCTCACTTGAAGTATAAATACAGAGGCAGTTATGACAGCTGCACAGAAATGATGGGATGACCTTCAGTCAAAGGAAAGTTGGGAAAAGGGGCAGAGGGTACCCAAACATTTCCAAGATCAACCACTTTCAGTCAGAAAAAAGCCAAAAATAAAACAAAGAATAGAATCACAAGATTCCCCAAACAGGTTTTTTGCTAGTGAGGTGACAGGATATTGAACTTAAGATAGAAAAAATATAGCCATTGCCTGCCTTAGCTTCCCTAACAAACCACATGGTAGCTATTTGCATATGACTGCAATATATCTGAATTCCTACCATTACCTATACCTTTCCCAGCAAGTTTCCAGTCACAGATATAAAAAGCACCCATTCAGAAAACTGGTGGTCCCTAATTGCTATCAGTCCACTGAAAAACAATTTGGAACAAGCATGTTTATTACGGAAGGTGAGGTTCCTGAGGTACACAGTACCACATGAAAGGTAAGTGAGCTCTCTAGTTTATATACACAGCATTACTCTACAGTATTTGGGTGGCAGATGGAGAACACTCTCTTTTCTTGTTCTTGGTCTCCTGCTGCCTCTCTCCACTCCTAGAGTTCATAACCAAGCAGGACATGTTTTATTCCTGCCATGTGAAACTGATCCTTATTTTTTCATCAGCATAAAAAAAAAAAGTTCATGACACTAGACCAGGCAGAAACAGAGTTTTCCAAACTGCTTTCAGCACAAAAGAAGTAGTATGATCATGCCACTTAGCCTGCTCTTACCCCTTCTGGTCATGTTTGGCCCAGTCTCTCTCTGTTCAGAGATACTACTCTCCCATCCTAATACTTTTGCTTGGCTTTTGTTTCAGCAAATGTTCCCTATACAGCATTTCAGCTTCATGTGATCTCTCGAGACATATGCATCTCTTTCTTCCTTGGAGAAGCTGCCCAACTCATTCACTACCTACTCCTTGTTCTTTTCCTTCCAGGTCCTCAATATAAAAAGATGAATGCCAAATATCTCTACTAGGCTCACTGAAAACTGAGTATTACTGACCTAGCAGTTTCCTCAGAAGCATTAAAGGCTTGCTAGAGTCCATTACAGGTCCTTAAGAAACCTGAGGAAAAATATCCAAGGGAACTGCACATGTGAATGAAATCTAATTCATAAATCTGTAATACAGTTGAACAATTACACATCTCACTCACTGAATAACTTTTAACAAAGTAAAGGTTAACAATGTTAAATTTAATTTTTAAAACACTCAACTCTGTTAACTGATACTGCTTTCCTTTTCCTTTTGAGGGCTACATATCCAATGAGAAACTGTCTTTCACCCTTGACGCCTGCCATATGAATAATGGGATCACAGCATTGGATATAATATGCATAGGATTTAAATAAAAAAATAATTTTTCTATTAAAAACATTTTTAGCTTGCACAAAGTTCCATGATTCATTAATCCACTTGTATCTATATTCTAACAAAAAATCTTTCACAGTACAATGCATGCAGATTTGGAAATTCAGATTTATTTACAAGAAATCAGAAATGTATTCTTCTTACTAAATTAAACTGAAAGAAAGCCTTCATTTGAGTGACTTAATCATACCCAGAAAGCATGTAATAAAATAATGACCTCTATTACAGATCATAAATAGCAATCAAATCTCTACAAAATAATGATCAAACCAGATAATAAGTCTGATTACATTCAAAATCCTGTGCTTCTACTGTGTTTTATTTCTAGAGTGTGAAATAGAAATTGACTTATGAGAAGATGCTGGGCCAACAACCGAGAGGAGTCTAAGTAAATTGAAGAATACCAATTAAGTCTGGAGGAAGTCTAAATGTGGGTAGCTTACCTCTTCTTCCAGACCCCTTGCTGTGTACATCATACCAATTTAGAGCCCCTTGAGACTCATTTAGGCATATGCACTGAGACTTAGTTACTTACTTAGGCAAACTACTTTGTAATGTGCAACTTCCATGTTGCCCCTGAATATGACGCACAGATTCTAAGTCCAAATTAGTATAGCTCATATTCCAAGAGGTTGGAAGAGAGAAGTAAATAAAGAAAAGCAACTAAATGGAAAGAAAAAGAAACTGTATGCTAAAAAACCCCCACACCTCTCCAGTTATCATTTCCTGGTTTGCCAACATGTGAGGTGCCCCAGTGTAGCAAACGGTGCAAGTGGGCCTGCGGAGCTTAACTGATTCCAATGTTTCAAAAACTGGCTCCAACAGGGCCTCATAAGCCAGTGTCTCTCAGAGCTGTGGCATGTGCTAACAACTATCTTTGACCTGCAATCTCATATCTGACAAAGAAAGTAATTTTATTTTTTTTCAATAATTATTTAGAACAAGTAATAGAGCCCTAACCCAGGTTCTCTCCTAACTCTCCCTCAGGAGGTAATGATTATTACCTTGAACTCATCTTTCCTGTAACCACCACGCCACAAGTTATGTTGAAGGGGAGGAAAGTCCCTTGTTCACCTTGTGCTGGAATCTGTTCTAACGGAATCCATTCTGGAAAGCTTGATCAGCAAGAGAAGGAACAGAGCAACAATGTCTAAAGCTTAGTTGTCAGAGCTATCACCTGTGAGATACAAAAACTGATCTGCAGTCCCTCTGCAGAAGCATTAATAGGAGCAGAGACTGAATACACACTTCTGAGAGATACACCTCTATGCACAGAATCTGAGAGACCTACAATGCCATCCTAAAATACCGTGTCTGGGATTCATGATTGGAATAGTCACCCCTGACAGTATTATCAATAGCTTTTCCAAACTTTCCATGTCACTGTCTCCACTTAGTATAAAAGAAAAAAAGCCTGGGCTAGTTTGTTCAGTAGCTGTACAGATCCTACAGTAGTAACAACTATAAACATATCTTACATGTTGTACCAGTTGATTCATGATGATGTGAACAGGTTGTACTACATTTCTCACCTGTTACAGGAAAATTAAAAGCTTCTCATTTTGCTACCAAAATGTTGTGTTTGCCTATTGGCTCCATCCCAGTGGAGTCTCAAAGAATACCCTGAAGCCATTCAAATAGCCCTCAACAAGCCTGAATATCTGTTTCAATCCCCGCATTTGAAAACTAGAAATCTAACTGAAAGCCAGGTGCTGATTAATAGTGACATCAAAGTCAAGGCTTTAAGAATATGATTCATCAGCAGAATGAAGTTTGTGTGGCATAGGTACCTAATTTAAATCCATTGCCTACAATACAGAACACTACAGAAATTACTAGGTTTCGCAGCTTACAAAGAGCCAAGAGAGCATGTACAGAAAGGGTGGAACAGGTAAGAACAGAAGGCAGAGGTGGCACGGGCTACATAAATAGAAGAAACTTTAAGAACATACTGACAGCTTTGTTGAAAATTAAATAGGGGGTAATTTCCTTTATCTATATCAAAGACAACTGCTCCATTACCAATTCACTAAGCACAGGAGAACAAAATCTGATGAGACTCAAAGTTAGAGAGGAAGAAGGTACAGCACCTTTTCTTTCCACTAACCATCACCTTAAATAGCCTCTTACTTGCTGAAGGTAAGTATACACAGCACATACTGCAGCACATCTTAGAAATAACCCAGGAAGTCGTTTATCACTCCATGTGCAGGCCAAACTAGTTCAAATTCAATACCAGTTTTTCAGAAGGGCCCTGGCCTACCACACAGGGGACAGCACTTGCCCATGTGAAGGCTCTAGAGAGTCTCCCTGAGGCAGGCTTGGTTGCATCTTCTTTCTACCTGAAGTAGTGGCTCCTATTACACTTTGTCAGAAAGCAATCTGCTATCTGTAGAAGTGGGCACAGTAGTGATCTTCAAAATAAAATGGTGCTGTGACATGGTATCACTTCACTATGTGCACCATTGGCACATTCACATCAGCAAGCCACTGTGCTAACACCTAAACCTTAAACACAGCCCCTTTCTGATTACAATGCCAGAAAATGCTAAGAGTGAACTTTAAAACACAAGTTTCTGGGAAGGCTCAAAATGCTATCTGCAGGTCTGGAACATTATCATAACAGGAAGGTGTTGCTAATGCCTAGAAACAGCTCTGGGCAGTGAGAAGTTGTGTGGCAGACACAATGAATCCACAGATATTCAGGGAATCAGTTGCTGGTGGGGAGAACTGCAGTGAGCTAATTCTCTGAAAAGAGCTTACAGAGAACTATGAGGGAACCATAACTGCACACTGCTCCTATCCAATACAGCATTTTAGCACCCAAGTTCCGATAGTAAATGCTAATTGAGATGTATTTAATAATAAAATACATACTAATAATTTAATGGTGTACTTTATTTACAAATATCTGTACCTAATATGCTCTTAATGACACAACCAGCATCCATTGTCTTGTCAATGCTGTTCTTTAGGAGAGAAATCAGTGTAGCAGGCATGCTTTACTGTAGTATTTGCTACACAGTAGTTGAAGCCTTATGACTTTGCCCTGAAACATAATACTATACATATTGATTCGAAATATAAATATTGTAGCATAGTTTTATCAATTTCATTTTTTAAAACTCTGTCAAAATACATTTTGCAATTTACATTTTTCAAAAATTGAACAAGATGCCTTATTAACCACATTTGTTTTTATTAAAAAAAATTAGATACCTCACATTTTCCAGTAGCTGTTTCTGTATTAGACTGCCAGTACCCCAGGGCCCCCAGGGCAGGGACAGCCTTACGTTATACATATTCAACACAATATACCTCGTCCCTCACATAATATTCCTAATAAAATAATAGCAGGAACAGAGAACCTTAACATGAGCTCAGCAGAACAGTCTTCTAGGAGAAAAAAGGCAGATGAGACACAGTTTTTATGAGTCAAGAGCTGGGCTCAAAGTTGATTTAAATTTTCTCCCAACCCTGTAAGATGTGGTGTTGAACATCCTCTGTGAACATTATCCTTCCCTCTGTGAATGAAACACTAATATTAGGTATTACAGCAAAGATCCCACAGAAACGGTTCACACTCTTGAATGTTTTTTTTCAAATACCCTTTCACATATGCAGTGGATCTGGTTTTCCTCATGCTTTGAGGCATGGGAAAGCATGGGGTGTGCTTATCCTCAGAGAGTTGGCCCTATCCCCAACTATGCGGAGTTAACATGATGATCTTTTTGTAGAGCAATGAAGGTGAAAGGCTTCTCTCTGCTTTCTCTCTAGCTTCTACAAGTCAACATAGTAAATTGAGGATACCTTCTGAGATGGCTTTTGTATGCATCACAGAAACTAGGCAATTAGGGCATTTGTCAATAAAAGCATACAGACCAGACACAGGTCAGTGAAACGAAGTGCTTGCTACACCTCTTAGAAATGTATTTGAGGAAAGGTCTGCAACTGGGGCAGTTATGAAAAGCTACCACTGGGTGTCAGATAAAAGAGAAAGGCTTATGATAAAAGGCCAGACTGAAAAAATGCTGAACGCAGACCCACAGGTATTGCTGATAAATTTTATCTGCAAGTCTCTGTCCAGACAGTAGAGGGCTGCAAAATTTTTCCAGCATGAAGAAGGTTAAATGTGACAGGAAGCAGGACTGAGCCAGCAAGTATGCGTGGAGAGGCTAGGCTTAGTGCCAGGCTAGAAAACAGTCCATTCCTGATAAAGCAGGACAGCATTACTCAAGGCAGGCAGATATTTGGGACCAATTTCCAGCAAATGAGTGATGTGGACAGGCCTTGGGCACATGGAGTGAGCAACTGAACCTTGGCTGCTTGTGGGGCAGGTCTGGCTTGCCTACATGCCACTTGCAGTGGAAAAAGGCAGAGGGGAAAACGGAGCCAACTTCACACTGGGGCTGATTCTCCCTTCGGGCCTCAGGTAGCTTTAGGTCTTTTATGCGACTGAGAACATGCCTTATTAAGACATGTTCTCACAGGCTCTAACACATTCCTGGTTACCTGTTTTGTACAAGTGTCCCCTATGCTTGGAAGCAGCCCTGTTTGCTTTGCTGCCTTCATGACGAGAGCTCTCAGCTTTCATGGGTGCTGGAAACATCAAACCCTATCCCAAAGCACAGGATAGCCTATGGTCACCTTTGGGTTTTTCTCTGGTGTAAGAGTCACTACTTTTTTGACATTTTCCTTTCAGGGAAGACAAGATAGGAGACATCAAGGTTGTTCTAAAGCCAATTCTCTTTCCAGAGTCATTCCAGAACAGCTTCAGCCTGCTTGGGGCAGCCATTTTACATCTGCCCTATTCATGGGCTTCTGTCCCAGCAGCAGCAGTAATTAGTCCCTCCCTTACATAGTTTACCCTTTGCTGTTGTCTGGGATCTATGTTTGTCATTCACCTGTCTCTGAGAGTGATTCAGCTCCCTGTGCTAAACGTGGAGGGACAATGAGACCACTTGCTTTGAAGGTGTAGCACAGACCTTGCTCTATCAAATGCCTGGGCACTGATACACTCCAGTGCTTGTGGCCATCCCTGGCAGTGGGGTCATTCACCACAAATATTCAACAAAGAGATGCTTAGAGAATAGTGATACAGAGATAACTAAGGGTAATAGCTCTAGAGAAATACATTACCCCCCAGAGATTGTATGATTTCCTCCCTCATACACTTACCAATGAGCTTGTTGTGAGGGAGATTTGGGGCTTTTGGGTTTATTTTGGTGAGAGACACCAGGTGTTGTGAGAGAGATAATACACTTTATCAGGCCATACGAGAAAGCTGGAAAAAGCAGCTACATTTTCCAGAATGCAGGACCTGCATGAGGTCATTCAATGTTTTGATCCTTTTAACATCATCACTCTTGGCTCAGTTTGGGCACTGCATCTTTCCAAAGGCACTAATTGATTTGGTAGTGCACAAGATGAATAAGATTATTACAAATGAAAATTTATTCTTGAATAGAATGCTGAGTAATATACCTCTCTTTTCACTAATTTCTATAATAGGTTCTAATTAAACATGGTAAAGAAAAAGATAGGTAGGTTGCCTTATTCAGAAACAAGTAGATCATCCAAGCAACAAATCTGTGGTGTGGCAGTTTGGCATTTACCTCTAGCCTAGAAACTTGTACCAATTATCTTACCATTAGTGGAACATGGTACATCACAGATTGCATACTCCAGGCAGATAATTTCAAGGGCAGGAAAGGCATATCAAAAACATCCTTTTCTAATTCTATAGATGAGGGTTTGTTTACACAATCTTTTACCATTTCAGATGAATGGAGGCAAGATCAGTAGAAAAAATGAGCTTTCCTATAATGTAAGCCTCAGCAGGCCTATTTCTTAAGGCTTATATTAATGTCAATACAACTTTCAAGGGATTACCCATAGGATACTCTTGAAAATAAGATGTCACATTTCAATGAATTTGACCCAAGGCACAAATTTTTAAGTGCACACTGTAAATATTAAATATATTTGTCTACTCCCTTGTAGCTGCTGCTTATTGTTTGAGAAATATTTTGACTTAAAAATTAAAAACTGTGAAAATTTTGGCATGTGCCAAAAGAATTTCAGAATTTTGACATAAACTGTGATCTAATTAAACAATAAGACTTGACAAAACAGTCACCACTGTCTGATAATGACCTCCTGGGGCAGTTAAACATACCAAAGCAAAGCAGAATAGACTGAGAAGGTCAGCAGCCGCAGTAAGAAACCTTTTACAAGTGGTCTAATAATTCTTATAGTTCTCACTTCGTTTTATTTTTTCTTCTATTTAGAAAATAAATGCATAGAAATATAGGAAATACATTGTTCTGAATTATTTGAAAGCACAAAAACTCTAAAATAGAACTATGTGGTCTGATACACAATTCCAGTCTGGCTGGCACATTACTTTGCAAATTTCATTAAAACTGAATTATTTTTCTCATCAAGAAAATGAATACCAACATAGTGGAGCTAAGAAGAACAAGATGGAGACAGACTGTACAAGGCAATGAAAAGTTTACACATAACACCAAAAAGCTAATTCCCTGCAGAAAGGTAGGAACCATATCCTAGTATAATATCTCTTCCTAATGTGGAGAAAAAGTCCACATGCATACAGGTCTGTGCATACACTGAAACTGCCCATAACTTGCTGGTCTCTAACATCCCAGCAGCATGGCAATTATTATAGTAATCTTATTACATTTACTACCTCTCTAAGGATAGGTTTTCATGGGTTCCAGAAAGTTAATCCCAATATGCTAATATCCTTTGCTAATTAAGAATATCAGACTACATGATATGCAAAAAATGATCCTATTTGCTTTTGTGTATGTAAAAAGCATTCATTTACACTCCTTGTCCTCTAGAACATTTTGATTTGGTTTTTAGTTTTTAAGCAGTTAATGCTATCCTTACCTGCCGACTTCCATTGGGATTTCTGCATGGTTTAGTCTAATTACTCTTGATGTTGGATCTCATGCTATGAGCTACTTCAAAGGAGAAAACTAGAGAAGAGATCACTTTAACTAAAAAGCACAATAACAAGGAGAGAAGATAGCATTTTGTTCTCAGCGTATGATGGACAAATCATAAAGAAAATCTATTAGAATAATAGATAGCATAAATCTTAATATAAAACACCAGAGGTGCATTTTTTCCTGGAGTGGCTTTGAAATTGTGCAGTCTCTGTTTTGTCCAAATTTATTGCTAAAGTCTCTAGTTGAAAAGTTCACCAATGAACAGAATCAAAGTAATCAGATTTTTACATTACAAGAACTAGTAAAATCTTGGTTCACAGCTATGATTTCCTAATGAAGCACCAGTACCTATAAATGAATATCATTTCCTGCCTCAAGGCTCCCTGTGTTTTAAGTACAGTGCCTGTTTATCCATCAGCATTGACCAGATACTGTTGGATTATGATTTGCTTTTTGGAAGCAACATAAAGTAGGTCCTCTTTTTTCAGGTTTAATGTACCGTGTAGTTTATTATAATTTTTCCGGTCAAAGGAATTTTCCCATAAATATTCCAATATATCCCAATCAAAACACAGTTTTGGTTCCTACAGTGAACTTTTTTTCCTGATCAACAATTGGTGCTTTATTGTTAATCCAAACAAATTTATGTGTTAAAGCAACGTTATGATGTTTAGATTAGACACAGCAGACTGGCAGTCAGTCACTCTGTGGTACTGAGCAGAGAGAACAAATTTAACTTTAAGCTAAAATGCCAGAACAAATTCAAACCAAAATTATGTCAGCCTCTACCAATCTATGCCAAAGCCCAGTGCCCTGTTCAGTAGTGACAGCAAGAGAATGACAGTACCACAGCTGACCAAAACATGTGCTAGACAGCCAAGCGGCAAACGGGCAGAGCAACAGAGGAATGCACTGATTCAGCAGCCGCTAACAGCAAGGCTCATATGAAATCCCAACCACAAATTAATTTAATCTCCTTCCATCATCAGAAAACACCAAAGAAAGGCAGAGTGCAACGAGCCATGCTGGAACAAGAAAGTGTTATTTATATCTTCCAGACCTAGTGCTGGTGAATTTGGCCCCTCATCTATAAATTACCCATTTATGCCTTTAATAGGTATTTCAGGGCCAATGATTTGTAAGACAAAAAAGAGGGTTGAGACTCATGCAATAGCTCAGTGCAGTTATGTGTTAACCAATAGGTTCAGCCTTTGCCCTAAATTTTCTGGGCCAAATTATAGCATTAATCTGAATGTAGTTAATTGAGTTGCAGGGTTATATTTAAAGGCATTAAGTTAGTTCTCCTCTTTGTGGGTTTCAGTGTCTCCAATGGCACAATATGTTCCCAAGTAGGATTTCCACACGGTTGTTAAAATTTGAGGGCTTCTGTAAAGAATGTATTTGGGGCCATTTTGTAGTTTATTATATCCCAGCATCTGAGGTGTTAACTTGTTTCATCATTGGTCTGAGTGGAATTCTGGCAAACTACGGGATTTTTAAATGATCAAATAAAAATAATAAAAAGCTTACACTGTAAGCATTCTTAAGCATTCCTTAGCATTCCTTTTTTTTTGGCATTTTCTAAATGTAAAAATAACTGGATTTTGAAAAAGCAAGTTTATCATTATATGGGTAAATTAATCTTAAAGAGCAGGTTCTCTGTCCAAGATACAACTCCTAATAAATGCAGATTTATAATAAAACCAATGACAGATGTTAGTCACAGAGGTGTCAGCAGGCAACACTGTAGTTGTTACTGTTATCTGCTTATTGACAGCTGTAACAAATCCTAGCAGGCAGAAGCTGCAATCTTACAGGTAGCAACTGGACTACATTTAAAGTACTATTAGATACTAACTAGTAAGAACAGTCTGGCTGGCTTTACTTCAAACCAAAAGGAAAATATGCCCAAAAGGAAGAGCGTTGTGGGGTTTTTTTTTAGCTCATCCCATTTATTTTTTTCTTGAAAGTTTAACAGGCTGCAAATATTTTTTGAGTAGCAGCCATTAGGGTGATGTAAAGGGCTGAAGCCCGCTCTCCAGTACCCTGTTCAGAGAGAACCAACCTACCAACAAGTTACCACAAGGTAACATAGGGTATGAAATTATGGTGCATCAGCTGCTCTCTGGTAATTGCCTGTGTGCATGTTTTTATCCTGTGGTTACTTCAAGGTTGTTTATCTTTCTTTCATAGAGAGGTAAGCTGCCTTGAATTATCTAATTAGCTGAGGGGAGAGAGGGTGCAGATGGGCTGATCCTCTGAAGCAGCTGATGCACTGTGGGTCCACACCCTCCCTTACCCCATGGTAATGGGCTCCAAGTTCTGTCAGCTCCAGTGACCTACCTCCAGCTGAGAGGAGTGACTCAGGATTTACGCTGCTGGAGCTGTGAGCAAACCTGAGCTGTTACCCTCCATCACGTAGGGCCATACCGTATCATCAATTTTTAAGTCTAAGTCCCAACTGGAATCAGTTAAAAGATCAGTCTAAAAATCAATGACACAATATGGCCCAGAGATAGCAGCAATCCTTCCTGTAGATCTCACATCTTTGCTTTTAAATCTTCTCTCATGGACAGACCTTGCTTGTTTTGTTCTGCTCCTACTATTTTTGAGTAAAAATTGAGACGGGCCCAGAGTAAGATATGGCATCTGAATTCCAGTCACCTGGATGTCTGAAATTTGAATTCAGGCCCTGACTCTAGTTTTGTATGTGGCCCTAATGTCACACAGATGCCCAGACCCTGTGCTTGCTGATCCTCCTGAGAGCTAGAGAATACAAATTCTCTACTAATGATAGCAAAGAGCAACAGAAGTAATTTTCAAGAGATTTTCACTACTTTGCAAGATCAAATAATTATCACTATGGGGTAAGACACTATGATACCTCTTAAAACAGCAAGTCTCACTCTGACCTTCTGCCTTCATCCCTCACACAGCTCCAAAGCAGCTGAAGAACCTCTCTGGTTGGGACTTTCAGTCTGCTTTCACATCTGAATGCTGAGGGTTTAGCTCTGCATCTGTCTCTGTAGTTGGAAAGAAGGTGCAAAAGTCTATGGGACCTGATGGGGTCCATCCATGGGTCCTGAGGGAGCTGGCAGATGCAGTTGCTAAGCCCCTATCCATCATATCTAAGAGGTCACGGAGGTCTGGTGAGGTTCCTGCCGACTGGATAAAAGGTAACATAGCCCCTATTTTTAAAAAGGGGAAAAAGGAAGACCCAGGGAACTACAGACTGGTCAGTCTCACCTCTGTGCCCAGCAAGATTATGGAACAGATCATCCTGGAAAATCTGCTAAGGCACATGGAAAATAAGGAGGTGACTGGTGACAGCCAACATAGCTTCTCTAAGGGCAAATCATGCCTGACCAATTTGGTGGCCTTCTATAACAAGGCTACAGAGATGGTGAATAGTTGCAAAGCAACTGACATCATCTACCTGGGTTTGTGCAAGTCACAAACTGACACTGTACCACACAACAACCTGGTCTCCAAACTGACAAGACATGGATTTGACAGATGGACCGCTCAGTAGATAAGTAATCGGCTAGATGGCCGCACCCAGAGAGTAGTGACCAACAGCTCGATGTGCAGGTAAACACCAGTGACAAGTGGTGTTCCTCAGGGGTCAGTATCGGGACCAGTGCTGTTTAACACCTTTGTTGGAGACATGGACAGTGGAATTGAGTGTATCCTCAGCAAGTTTGCTGACGATACCAAGCTGTGTGGTGTTGTTGACACTCTAGAGGGAAGGGATGCCATCCAGAGAGACCCTGACAGGCTGGAGAGGAGGGCCAACTCCAACCTCATGAAGTTCAACAAGGCCAAGTTCAAGGTCCTGCAGCTAGGTCAGCGCAACCCCAGGCAAAAATACAGGCTGGGGGGGAGAATGGCTAGAGAGCAGTCCCAAGGAAAAGGACTTGGGGGTGGCTAGTAGATGAGAAGCTCAACATGAACTACTAGTGTGTGCTGGAGCCCAGAGAGCCAACCACATCCTGGGCTGCATTCAAAGAAGAAGAGCCAGCAGGGTGAGGGAGGTGATTCTCCCCCTCTATTCTGCTCTGGTGAGAACCCACCTGGAGCATTGTGCACAGCTCTGGAGCCCTCAACACAAGAAAGACATGGAGCTGTAGGAGAGGGTCCAGAGAAAGGCCACAATGATGATCAAAGGGCTGGAGCACCTCTGCTATGAAGACAGGATGAGAGAGTTAGGGCTGTTCAGTCTAGAGGAGAGAAGGCATGGGGGAGACATAGAAGGGGCCTACAGGAAAGCTGGGGAGGGGCTTTTCACCAGAGAGGGCAGTGATAGGACAAAGGGTAATGGTTTTAAACTGAAAGAGGGGAGATTTAGGTTACACACCAGGAAGAAATTCTTCTCCCTGAAGGTAGTAAGGTGCTGGAATAGGTTGCCTAGGGAGGTTGTTAATGCCCCCTCCCTGGAGTTGTTGAAGGCCAGGTTGGATGAGGCTTTGTGCAGCCTGGTCAAGTGTGAGGTGTCCCTGCTCATAGCAGGGGCATTGGAACCTGATGATCTTTAAAGGTCCCTTCCAACCTTAACCATCCTATGATTCTAAGAATGTCTCATCAATAGCAGTCTCAGTGAGAATATGTGCCTGAATGAAAGACACATACTTACCTTCCAGCAGTGCAAAAAGTTCAGTTTTTTCCCTGTTCAGCTCCCTGTGCTCATAACACTGCTGCTCAAAGAAGCTGGTATGTGAATGTGTCATTTGAACATGACCAAGCTGGCTGACAGCTCACAAATGCAATGAAAAGTACCAGGGCACCACAGCTTTCTTAAAGTACATTTGGCTAGTTTTTAAAATAGTGATAAATTTTTAAGACAAAAATGCCACTGTCAAGGCTGGCTACAACTTCTGTGGGGTGAATAAGATTTTTGGCATTCCTACCATATGGACCCACCCCACAAGCATACCACAGCACCCTCCACCTGGAGGGGCAGAAGGCAGACCGTTTGTGTGTCTGTACATGTAGGTGTACATGTGCCCACATGTGGTTTCTCAGCCAAAGTGGATTTAGAATCCCATGGCTAAATTCTGCACTCATTTACACCACCTCTAATCCCAGGAAAATTAGTGGGATAGCAGGGGCGTGAGGCAGCACAGTACTGGCCTCCAGGCTGTGTGATTCCATTCAATAAACACACTGAGGCACTTGTGCTGAATGAATGCTTTTACCTTCTCCTTTTAAACCTGCTATTTTAGATATTAAGAGAAAATAATTACATCCTCCTCCTGGGAGGTTTATTTCAAATCCTTGCTAGGGCCCCACTGTGGCCAGTGCTTACATTTTTCAAAATTGATTTTAGGCCATATAAATAGTCTGAAGCTGCACGTGACATTTCCTCACTGTAACAATGACACAGTATTGTGGAAATGTTTCCGAATGCAACATGTGGTTTTGGTTTTTTGGCATTGCTTATTCATTAACCCATCTGTCCTATGCCACCTTTACCACATGAACAGACTTATTATTGTTGACAATTAAAGAGGGCCTCAGATTAATGTCTTAGTATATAGGTTCCCACTTAAAAGTGATTGTACTCCGATAATTTAACAAGTTGTAACTTGTCAGCTGAACAATAGAAAGGGATCATGTGTGTGCTTTCAGCCAGTCCTAAAGGTAGACTAAAATACATCAGCTTAAATCACCTCCCTGGTATTGCCTGCTCCTCTTCAGCTTCACACAGAAATACTCTCCAGTTAGAAGCAAATCAAATTTATTTACTCCATAATTCATATGAAAATTGTTCTTAGCAATTATTTAAGAATTAAAATCTTTCCTCACCTTAAGTTTACTTTTTCTATTTCTGAATCTGTTTCTGGACAGCTAATCGGGGGACAAAGGAAAAGGAAAAGACAGCCTGTCTCTCATGAAATAGGCTTTGAGTACTCGAGCTTATACTAATTTAAAAATAAAAATCAATGTAAGTCTTTATTTCTAGGTTGGTACTCTAAGCCCATAAATGCAGGGTAAAAGGCACATATAGGAATAAAAACTTATTTAGTAACTTTAATGATTGAGGTGTGTGGATCAAAGGTATTCAGCACATAACTTCTGGAGGTAAATGTTCCAAGTTATAATTTTTATGCCTGATATTTACAGAGACCTTTTTCTGCTGCAAGCCACGGAGACTCTGACCATCCTTTCATCTTTCACCTTTCTTCCTCTCTCTCATTATATATATGTATTTTTAAATCCAGGATGTTATGAGGTGACAAAATGCTTATGATGATTGATATAAATACTTGAAATGTGAAAGCAAATAGCTACTATCCCAGCTGAGCACCATGACCACTAATAGCTTAGCTAAAATCAACTTCTGAAGATGAGAGGTCCTGATGAAATAGTACAGTGTGTTTCATCATTCCTCAGCTTGAAGGCTCAGTCCAATAGAAATGTCTTAACCAACCTGGCAAAATCTACAGGGCTCTGTGAGGAACTCTAATCTTAGCAGCCTTCATACTTCCATCGCATGCAGAACTGCCTCACTACTTCAATTAAAATGTAATCTTAACGGAAAATCCCCAAAGGCCAATTTCAGTAGAAAAACACTTCCACAGATTTTTATTGGCTCTAGACATGGGCACTGATATTCCTAGCTGTGTCTTGATATGACTTTTGTCTGAAGAAGTCTGAATGCTTTAAATCCCTGAGCTTAAAACTCCTTCCTATGAGCTGAATTTAAAACACATTGGTGTGACTGTGCTATGCACACAAACACATTGCAGTGAAAACAGCAGCGACTGCCCTCTGCTAAAACATTGCCTATTGATTTTGTTACAGGATTAGTTACAGCCATATCTTGAGTCTACGCTGTAAATCTGTTGCTGTTTAAATGTTTAAATGATAGTATAAAACTCAGATCATATTGATATTGTGGGTAAATGATGTTTTAGCTCTGTGAGTTGCTGGAACAAAGCTCAGCCAGCTCTCTGAATTACTGCATTTCCTAGAAAACTTGTACTTCTGGAATGTGAGCAAGGTTTCAGCTTCTGGTTTTTTAATGTAACAGTAGCTGTTTAGCAAGAGCTCCTTAATTCCACAGTAAACCCTTTTGATGAGTACTTCAGTTTGTTTGCTACATTTCATTAACACTTGTGTGCACATGCATGCACTCAGTTTTCTTTTTATTTCTAAAGCACAGGGTGAGAAAATATTGTATCAAAAATAATACAGGAGACAGCAGCAGTAAAACATTTAGCCTGAAAACCTTCCATCAAACATCCTGAAGTGAAGTTGCTTTTTTTGTTATGCTGACCTACATGAGCTGCTATTGCCATTTGGCTCTGAATTATTAACAATCGGTAGAAAGATTTAGCACCCCTTCAACTCCAGTCTTGTCTATATCCTCAAAGATAAAAATAGTTTATTCTCTGTGCTAGTTAGAAAACATCTGTGAGCACCTTAGCACTCAGTTTCTAGTGATAACCTTGTTAGTGCTCCATGTAACTGCATGTAACTACTCAGCATGACAACCTTTTGCATTTCTCTTTATGAATAATTGTTATACCACATCTGTTTTCATGTGCTCTTTATTACAGCACATGACTACATTTATTAAAGTCCCCATCAGAGAATTCTTCTTGTCACCCTTTAATGGTGCCATGTACTGCCTCCTCTGGACTGTAAGCTTGGCACTTTTCAAATTCCATTCACTAGGGCATTTTAACTATTTTTAAAAACTCAAAGAATTTCACAGGTGGCAAAATACTTAAGTATTTGACAAAAGGATGTTAAGCACAAAAAGAAGAATTTCAGGGGAGCGTGGGATGAAAATGGTGTGAAAAGTGAACTCTGCTACTTCAATATAACTTTTAATGTGGGAACATAGTGATTTGTCAACAAAATATTTCATTTTCTCTTTAGGCAAAAGACAGCAAATCTAGGATCTATCCACAAAAATATTTTTGGCTCAGTTACCAATTAATTGACCATATAAACTGAAAAATTGAGAAAAGGTTAGGAAAAAAGACTAGACATACTGCTCTGCTTCCACTAAACTGATGAAAAAGACCAATTACAGATTTTGAGGGGGAAAGTAATGCTACTTGTGGTGGATTTTGATATCCTAAATTTGGTTTCATTAGAAAATACCATCACATTTAGGGCACACTTTAGAGCCTAATGTTCCCAGGCATTTAACAGCAATTTGTAGGTAAGAGCCAGGATCCAAGCTCCCTCCTCTTTGCTAATAAAGAGGATATACTTTGGGAAATTGAGATGTCAGGGAAAAAAGGTTCTAAAGCAAACTGATAATTATAAAAACAAGGAGTCATCAGGTACAGATGATGACATCACACCAAAAGTTCAGAAGGTCTTAAGGATAAATTGGCTAGGCTGCTGGCAAAAGGGAAACTCTTACTTGAGAAAAGTACTGTTCCAAAGGAATTGGGCCAAGTGAATGTTGTCCCTTCACTGCATAAGACATCTCGGAATGATCAAGGAATTAGTCTTGTATTGTCCATCATATGTCTGACCATCTGAACTTCATAAACTGATGCAAGTAACAGGAAACCACATCTCAGTTAAACTCTTGACTCATCACAGAATCATAGAATGGCTAGGGTTGGAAGGGACCTTAAAGATCATCTAGTTCCAGCCCCCCTGCATGGGCAGGGACACCTCCCACTAGACCAGGCTGCTCCAAGCCCCATCCAACCTGCCCTTGAACACTTCCAGGGAGAGGGCATCTACAACCTCCCTGGGCAATGTGTTCCAGAGTCTCATTACCCTTACAGGAAAGAATTTCTTCCTAATGTCTAACCTAGATGATGTCTGAGTCAGTATCATAGCAGGTAAGAAGATATGATGACCCAAGGTAACTCCAATTAGAAAGGGCCTGTGACAAGGTTCTTCATGAGAAGCCACTAAGGAAGCCAAGTGGTTAGGGGTATAAATGTGTGTAGCAGTAAGATGAGTATAACGTACAGGTCAATCTTCTGCATAGCAAGAGGCTAACTACTCAAGGCCTCATGATCTGTACTACACCTCTGATTATTTCATTGTCTATTAATGCTTTGGGAGGTCCAGAAGCAGTGAGATGGCAGCACCTGCAGGGTACCTAAGGGTATTTATCTTTACAATTAAGGAGGATCATGATTATACACTGAGATATCACAAGCAGCTATGCAAATGGACAAGAAATTAGTTGTTGACAATTGTAAAGTAATGTACATCAAAATAAAAAGCATGCTCCTTTTAAGTCAAGAGCAGAACCTAAAAACACCCAGTGAAGCCTCAGCAAAATCTGCAACTGCTAGAAGAGAGAGGGGAAAAAAAAAGTGTATGGTGACTAATGAGATATAGTGAATAACAATTAAACTGCTTGAATGCTCTGAAAAGACTAAGATTATTTACCCTAGAAGGGAGAGGAACAAGAGGGGGACATATTAGAAGCATACTAATGTATTAGAAGGTAGATAATGTTTTTTCTGTCACAATCAAGAACCAAAAAAACCCTCAATCAAATTAAAAGTTGGGGAATTCAAAACATTTCATTATAGCCACTGGAAACAAGCGAGACAAAAAAATTTCAAGATACAAAACTGACAACTTCTACAGATGAAAAAAAAAAAGCCTGAGTTATTAGAACTGAGTTTTGAAAGTACTGCTGAAAGAATACTGAAGTGCTTCCTTCCAAATTCCAATCAGTCTCAGAATACTACGTATTATGAAGACATTGAACACTAAGGGAGAAAAGTCATCCTACACCTTCCTAATGTAGGACAAATGTAGACACTTACCTCAAGTGTCTGCCATGGATCACTGTCAGAGACAAATCCAAAGTCCTTTCCAGAGTGCAGACAGCTGTTTCTTTGTTTTGATTGTACTTATTTCAATTTGCCAAGCAGGCAGGTCAACACAGCAGATTCAGTAACCAAATAATAGAAGGTGAACATTCAACTATCTGCTGTCACTAAATAATACATTGACCATGTTCACAGTGGAGAAGGTGGTTGTTTCACTATTGGGGACTAGAATTCAGACCCTCCTTTGCACTCTTCCGACTTTGAGAAACAGTCCATTCCAAAAGCTGCAGATGCTGATATGGTGTCCCTGCCTATGGCAGGGAGGTTGGAATTAGATTTTTAAGGTCCCTTCCAACCCAAACCATTCTGTGATCCTATGACTAAGCCAATCATGAAGACTCTCTCACATGAGGACTTGTATCATACAGAAGAACTCAGTGCTTGTACTGCACTACAGACTTGACTTGATCTGGTGTGACAGCTGGTAGTCACCTTAGAACCTCAACAAGAAGAATATAAGAATTAATGCCACAATATTTTGAAACCCTTTTCATTATACATTCCAAAATATTTTTTCAATATTTGTAACAGGAAAATAGTTGCCAAAGCAGTATTCTTTTATATAGAATTACTGTAAGAATTCCATATGCTTTAATGTCTAATTTTATAAAGGAGAATCCAAATATCTGCCACAGTCCATCTAGGCCTTTCATTTGCAGAGCCTCACATTTATTAAAATGAAGAAGCCTATAGATTGTAGAATTTAAAAGAAAAAAACAACATACTACAAAACAAGGGAAACAATTGCAGATAGATTTTCTTGAGTTTAGAAGAAGCCTGAAAGAAATAACTCAAAATATGAACAGCCCTGCTCATCTCAGTATGACAATCTCTGAAACCAACCATGATAGTATCTGTAACTAATTCACTAGAACATAAGCAAAGACGAGGAATATTATTAAACTAAAATCTACAAAGAATTTCCCAGACTTCAACAAGCCTCCCTGGGAGGACATGTGTGAAAGCTTGGCTATACAGCATATGAAAGGTTAGCACAGGTACATCTTAATCAACACACTATGGTTGGGTTGCAGGGACTCAATCTTTGAACAGTTTGTGAAATGCAGTTCTAAGAGCAAGCCAAAGTACATTACCACAGCAGCTTGCAACTAGACAAGGTGTGTACTGTTCAACACAAACAATTTTCAATAATACCAGCAAGTGCCATGACCCAAATGTAATGGCAGTCACAGAGTATTCTAAAAAAGCCCTCATTTTATGAACTAGTAAGAAAGGGTTATAATGAATTTTGGTAAAATTAATTAGTAATATGCTTAAATCATTACCTCCCTAGTAGAGCAAAATTCAGCTTTCCAGTAAAAGTTTAAACACAGATTAAAGCTGGTAATCCATAATGGGAAAAACTGGTCTACTGCTATCAGTAAAAGAATGAAGAATTGGAAGAGTCCTTCAAGAACATCACATTGCCAGTGGAAGATTATCTGTGGAAGGTTTACAGATTTGCACACGTCCTTTGTTACATGAGAGGCTACAATGACAGTCAGATGGCTTAGCTCCTACCTTAGTCTTTATTCAGACTGATGAAATTAACTTTTAAACAATTTATCTGTGCAAACTTCTGTAACAGGGGCATAAACACTTGCCTGACTTGGAGTGGAAATGCTTACCAACTCACTGTTGATATATTTTTCTAAGGCACTGAGAGGTCCTTGGGTGAAAGGCTCTATCTATGCATGTGGTATAACTGTATGTTAACAGCAATAAAAACCTGTTTAGGTAGAAGTTGTTTGTTTGGGGTTTTTTGTTTGCATCTTTAAGTATGAGAACTGCAGGGCTAAGCGATACTGATGCCTTCAAAATTCCAAGAAAGGGGATTCAGTTTTCCCCTACAGGGTAATCCCACTGGTGCACAGTAATATATGAAAAATACAGGTATTTACAACTTTTCAAATATGAGTCAATGTATAGGAATATATCCCATTCATAAGTGAACTGTTCAAAGATTGTACTGGGACTCAAAACACACCAGCCACCATCTTCACAAGACAATCAGCCTACTAGGCATTCCCAGTGCTCTGTGAATGGTTCAGATACTTATGGCAAAACAAACGAGAAGCATCTGAGAACTTTGGGGAATAATGAGCAGTGACTGGCTAGTTATGAGAATTATTAATAATATAGCCTGGAGGAAAGGTAGCAGATGACTTCATTTAACAACATGGTTCCAGTGACTCATTGCCAGGAGTGGAAAGAGGTGGTGAGCTGACTTTCCACTCCAATATTCCTTACCCTATCACAGTGCCTTGCCATCTCTGCCATCCTATGGCACATACAACAATTCCACCCCAAATACTTGTTCTGCTGACCTTTTCCCCAGTATACAAAGAGGAAAAAGGTCAGTCTTTCCTCTTGGCCACAATTCTTGACCAAAACCATGATAAGACAGGAGAGATGAGAAGGTGGTGGGGACCAGTCCATTTTAAAGCTTTGATTTGTTTTTCCCATGATACTTTGCATTGCTGCCACAGGCAAGAGCTGACAAAAGAGTGGGAGAAAACCATATCCCAAAGCAAATGGATCTATTCGTTAGCCTCTCAGGAGGAGTTGGCTGTATATCCTGGAATGCCTAATGTTCAGAAAATTTATCTTGGTCAAGGCTCAGGAAAATGTATGTTTTTATTTTACCCAAAGTAAAAATATTGGTCAATGTGAAATTAAAAAGTGAAAATAATACTCCCCCTTGTAAAAAATTTCAGCCTCCTACACTCACTGTATCTCATAGACTTCTAAAACAAATAACATGCATTTTATGTGGTTTTTTCTACTAACATTTTATTGGTATTTATAATGTAGTACAGAAGAAACTTTTAAGAGGGGAAAAAGCCAAGTTACAATAACATACCAAAGCATTTAGGAAAGCCTGTGATTGCAGAGGACACAGACCATGCTACCTTCCTTTTTTCAAGGTGAGGAACTGAATTCATCAGGCAAGTAACACAAATCCTTTCAGTTGCCAATAGGGCACACATTGGCATAGGATGTATTTCAGAAGTTGACTTTTTCACATCTCCTATTCTTATTCCAGCAAAAGAACTAGATCTACAGCCCCACAGAAGTAGTATGTACAGATTACTATTAATACAGGAGGTAGCAAACAACTAAGAAAAACCCCAAACATAGTAGCCTATGTACAGCTAAAATAGAAGTAACATGCAGGAGAAGGGGGAACAGTCTGGGTGACAGCCCCTTAACTAAATGGGAGCTCTCCTAATTTTTCTCTTAATTGCTTGAGCCAGGTGTCAGGTAAAGTTTCTAATCATGTTTTTTATATCTCTCACCAGATATCTAAGACATGTTTGAGATGTACAAATGAAACTGCTCATGGCACTTGTTGAATATAGCAGATTTTATACCCAGAGTTTGGTATTAGCCAGGTAATCCTTCAGAATTCCCATAAATCACCTCCCAAAACTTCTCTTCAGAAGAGTATTGGGCAGTCTGTTATTTTATTTTAGTTATTGACACCTGGCAATCTTTTCAGCAGCCAGTGTCATCTGCTGCTGTCTTAATTGGGAAAATTTAAGCAAGACCTCATCCTCCCAGCCTTGAGGAAATGGTCTTGAAATGAGAAACTGGAAGCTCTGGTGTCTTATTTCAAATCCAGTGGTTGTCCCTGTGGTTAACTCATCTTTAAGCAATATGTGGTCATCTGGACTCAGATTAGATATGGAGTTAAGCACATAGCTGCCTTTGCCAGACTGGATACAGAAAGCCATGGGCCTACATCAAGCTAGCCAAAGGACTTCGCTGACCCTCTAACGCCCCAGGCTGGGGTTTGAATGGCTTCTAGCACTCCACCAGGGGACAGGCTGAATTAGAAACTGTTTCTGCCATGTTGCTAATACCATATGTGAATCTGGTGCTTTTTCTCAGTACTTCCACCAGAGCTTGTGAGTTTTGAAAGACAATACCACTGATACCAGATCTTTTCTACTGCTGTCCCTTAGTTCCCAGGATTGCTGTAAACACAGCAGCTCAGTGCTGTTTCAGAGTGGTAGAATGAAACTGCACATCATGCAACCTAACACTTACTTGATGCTAAAAGAGATATACAATGGACAATAGTTTTCCTTCCACTATAAGACAGTATAAACATTGCTTAGCTCAAGTTGTTTAAATAATAGGGTTCTGAAATAGGTTTCGCTTCAATTAGTTACATTAATATCCATAGCTCTCAATCAAGCCTGCTTCCACCACACTGCCCTTAAATATATTTTATGTTGTGTACTGCCAGAAGTTCTTTCACAGATTTTTTTTAAGAGACGTAGTCAAAATAAAGACATCAAAGTAATAAAGGCCTGGAATCCAATAATAATATGTTAATTCCAATACCACAGAATGGTAAAATTCTTTCACATTTCAGCAAACAATCTGTCTTTCTTACAGGCTATAACTGTGCAGATGACTAAAGCAGTCTCTGAGGGGGTGGAAAGGCATGTAGAAGTGTTCTGGGTTGCAGCTTGTTAACCATTCCAATAGAAGCAGACTCCACTGCCTCTAATGAGCTCACTATTTTAAAACAAAGCTTTTGCAACCACTGCAGAGCTCACTGGTGCCACCAATTAGTGGAAATACACACTTGGTTATTGTTCCTTCAAAGGTAAAACTTAACTGTCATTTGAGAGCATCAAAGCCACACTCACCACTGGCAAAAGCACAGTTCACTGCACCATCTATGTGAAACATTATCCAGAGGATGAAGAAACAAAAATAAATGGTGTATTAAAATTAACATCATGATGGCTGCTATCCAGATGCAGTTGCTAGCTCTTAATCTTGTATTTAATTTTCTTAAGCATGAAAGCTTGTAAATGCGTGACTTTTATATTGGACTGCCTGTCTGCAAGGCATGATGTTTTGGATTAGTGTGTTAGTTTAACGTTAGATACTAGGATGTGGAAAAAGATGGAAATTTCTGATACACTGTCAGACACATCAACACCTTTCTCAGTGAAAGTTAGTCTGAGTTAAGAAAGAGGCTGTTACTAGAACCAGTAAGAACACGATGACTATGTTGCATCACCGCACAGTTTGGTGAGACATATAGAAAATGGGGAAGCCCTCAGGGAACCAACACAAGGGTTTAGGACAAAAAGCACCTTGAGAGAGGAACTTAGACAGTGGGGAGGAAACAGAAGGGGTGACAGCAGGGAAGAGACACCGAAATACTACCAGGTTGAAACAAGCCCAAAAAGCAATCCCAGTAAAACAACCAGGGCACAAATGAGCGGCAGGCTCTGTCACAACCATTTTTGTCCCAAAACTAAAGAGAATGACAAGATGAGTTAGTGGGTTCTGTTCACATACCAAACTTAAATCTCCCCAAGAGAAATACACATGGGCTATGTAGCATGTTTAGCTCCTAAGGGTGCAAGAGAGCCAGTCCTGACTGAGAACTTACAGCTGATCATGGAGTTGGTAATTCTGTCCTCTAGGAAGAAGTAGAAATCACAACATCAAACAGCACTTTCCCATCTGAGGCTGCAACTATTTGCTCCCCCCCTTCCCTTTATTGTCTGACCAGACAAGTAGCCCCATCTAGGAAGTGGAAGGGAGGCAAATTCCTAGAACTCTTGGCTTTCTCTACATAACATATGTAGTATTTATTTAGGAACTAGCTTTCTGTTAGTAACCCATGCCCCCAAACAGATAACTTTTACTACATCGTGGTTTTGCACTTAGTAAGTGCCATTTGTTTGCATTTTACAAGAAAAGCTGGTCTAAAACCAACAACATCTGAACCATCTCAGACTGCTGGAAACCAGAGTTCATTGAGAATTCTTCAGTGAAACTTGCTTGTTGAAAATGCTAGTTCATCAAAATCTGTGTTTTCTCCAAAGTCTCTATTTCAGCCAACATCTGATGAAATCCTGTCTGTCAGGCAGGTCTTGGCATATCTGGCTTACTGCCAGCCTGTCTACTGAGCTGTTGGGAAGCCCAGTTTCCCAGACTGCTGTATGTCCTTCTACTGAAGTTCTCAGAACTGGATTCTAACCCATCTGGAAGCCTTGCCAACCTCAAACCAGAGCCTTTGGAATCAAGGACCCTTGCCACAAGCCTAAAAAACACTTCAAGGTCTGTTGGTTGCATCTGTCACGATACTGAATCCTAAAGTTTTCAGCTTCCCAGTTCTGATACCTGTGCAGGCTGCCTGTCTCCCATACTGCTCCACAAGTTGGGAGCCAAATGGTCTAGAAATCTTGGGTCCTTGCTCTCAGGACAGACTGCACAATGGACTGTGGCCCCTGGAAGCCCTAGCACCAGTAAAATTCCCTCCGCTTTGACTCTTCTCTACAATTCACAGAACTAAAACTGACCAAAATTATGCCAGACTATCAGTCACCTCAGGGTTCCCTGCAGCACAGCTTCTTTCAGACATACTATGTTTCCCACGGTTTTTGCTTTTGTCAAAAATAGGGGGCAATTCTCCCCTCTTGCTTCCTCCAACCTCAAAGAAAACATTAAAAACTATGGCAGAATGGAAATCACTTTTCCCAACCAGCTCTACCTGCACTGTTAGAAGCAACATATTTGGCTATTTCATGACAGTATCCAGAGCTGTCTGTAATGCAGGCACTGGTATTTCAAGGTCTGTTTTCTACAGCTCTTCTCTATTAGGAAGAGATTTATTTTCCTTTCACCAGGCAGAGGAGAATGCACCTTGCCCTGCAGAGGCATTTTTAAGTTTCGAAATAGACCCTTCTATTTCCAGCATTTTCTTTGAGATTACTTCAGTCAGTGCTTGATAAAGTAACCTGCACTGTATCAAAGTGTTGAGGCACAAGCCCCAGGAAATCATAATTTTCCAAAACCTTTATGCTAAGTCTCTCAACTCCTGCTACAGTAGCTAATACAGTATGAAAAACACTCATCTTCTTAAACCTTTGGGTTCCTGTGTCTAAAATTTAATTCCTTTAGGGTTTGTTTGTTCGTAGATATAATGGGCTCAGTCCAGGATATGTAATACTTTTGTCAAGAATAGGAAGAAAAAGCAAAAGCATCCTCAGGAAGTATGACTGAAAGACTGCCAAAGCTCACAGAAAATCAAGATGATGTGCAACACGACCAGGCTTGTTTTCCTTTCCAGTTAACTGAACGTTAGGCATAATTTAAAGCCTGATTCAGTACAAAATACACCCAGAGTTTCCCTACAGTAAAAGCTTCTGTAACGCTGAGCCTGAATGATTTCTTTGCTAAATCAGGCCCTCAGGATTCCCAGTATGCATACGTAAGCCCGGCTGGAAATGGGAAAAGAAAAGGGTACTGACTCCTTACCACTGCAGTGCAGGCCTGATCTGTGTAGCAGACCAGAAGGTCACAGCAGAGGGTGGGAGGAAGCACTGTTCTGCTCCACTCAGGCAGAAGAATTTTGTTTGTTCAGAAGCATAAGAAACTTTGAAACACCATATAAGGGCTGAGACTCAGGCCCTGCTGGAAAAACCTGCTGGAGCTGAGCTCTGCACATAACTCATATGAACATTAATGAGAGTTAAATGCATGCATTGAAAGAAGAATAGACCCCTTAGTGATTTGTCAAGATAAAATTCAAAATAACTTTGAATGCTCAGAGGTAAATATTAGGTTTAGGAATTAAAAACAGCAGAAGTAGTGGAACAATTGCCTATAATGAGATCCAGGAACAATCTACCCACTGTACCAGGTTTTCATTAGTGTTATGGCCTGCAGCCATACCACCTTGTGCTGTGATGTTAAAGCTAAGATGCATTGGGCTGGTTAGTATTTGGAAGGGAGACCTCCAAGCAAGCTTACCATTGCAGGAATAGCTTAGTGATGCCATAGAGAATGTTCTTCCTTCTGATTCAGTATTGGATCCAGGTGCTTAGAGAGCTGAAGATCTTTTGTGCAAGATCCAAACCTGAGGATCTGATGATCTGTGGTCATTGAAGTATGCCTGTCATTTCTCATGAGTGTTACAATGTCACTTTGAATGGCTACTGTAGAGGTGGTTGCACCTCAGTAATAGGTAAGTGCTGCCATATAATGTAACAATCAACTTCGCAGGGAGGTTGAAAAGCTAAATTTGCCAACATGGGGTAAGTGGTTTAAGTCTCAAACTCCAGAGAGGTGCTAAGAAGTGTTTGCTGTATTTTTTAGGGTTCATATCTACTATCATTCCATCTCAGAGCTCTACAAAGGGAGGTCACTTTTAAGCCTGGGTTTACCACTGACATTATCACATGCACATGCATGTGCTCTAATCCCTGCACACACACCCCTGAGCTGCCTCCACAGCAGCGTCCAAACCACCAGAGTTCACAAACTGGACTCCAAGCCATTAACAGCAGTGGTGGAGGAGCAGCTCCAGAGTAAGCTCAGCTGTCTAGCTGATGGGTGAACAGTAGACAGCTTGTCAACTGTCCCACCCCTGCTCTTACATCTGCTGGGATTAAACCCCTCAGGCATCAGCCCTGCAAGCAACTAGGTGCATATTCAGTTGTAGACACTGAATCTGAATCAATGTATCTGAATGCAGAATGGGACTACTACCCTGTATCTGAATCAATGGGACTACTCACATTACACCAACTTAAAGATGCATGTGTCCAAAGAATGGTGGCATAAATGAGCAGTGCAGCTACACAATTCCTAATTGATGTTCTTAATTTATTAATCTCCCTGGTTGTCAACTAGGACACTGCTCCAACATTGTTTTGTTTGTCCATGTAGGACATGATCCTGAATACTGCTGAGAGCCCTTGAGTCTGTAGTGCTCAGAGGGCTGACTTAATCAGGAATTCACTCAAATACATCTACTGGAGTTCATTGAATTCAATGGGATTTGAGAGCATTTGGCATCCCTTAGGAAGCAATTAGCACCTTCCAGAAAATGGGCCTTAAACAATCAGATCTAGGAAGTTAAGACAGCTTTTCCCCTGGGTTTTGGGGTAGTTACTATTGTATATAATAAACAGTCACTTTAATTTTTGCTTTCACTTTAATATGTAGTTTTGAACAGAGCTTGGGCTGTCTACTACTAACATTCAGTATCATGCTATGACTGGATGCAGCAACAAGTCTCTGATACTGGTGATTTGCCAGAACTGAGTTGCTAAATCAATTTAATATGGAAATGCATTATAACATGACCAAAATAAAACATCTCTCCCCTTTATCATGATGCTTTTATTTGCATCATGTGGCTGAATAAAATGATCTGTTCAAGACACCCATACAACTTCCAATAGTTGCTCATCTATGACTTCTTGCAGTGACAACTGACAAGAGGCTATGAGTCTGTTGGCTTCAAGTAGCTTCCAGGCTATGTCATAACTTTTGTTTGTACATGGGCCATATTTGCTTAATATCTCCATTTTAACATTGACTTCATGAGAAGAAGCAGGGTCACATAAACCAGCTGGTGATACATATTTGTGAGGAGGAGGGAAACTATCAGCACACACTACCCGCTGTCTTATATCAAACACTCTTCCAACTTACTGTAAATGAGGTTGGAAACTGAAGCTGTAGGAAAAGCCTTTCCTTAATTTTCATATTTTTCTTTGCACTAAATATTAGTCCTAGGAATTCACTCCTATTGCCACAGACATTCTTCTGGAATGAGTATGTTTGATATCTGCGTCTGTTATCATAATGTGGAGAAAATATTGTGGCTGTTCAGCACAATGAAGACTTTACTACACAAAATGCTGGATAGGCTGCTGTGAACTGTCAAAGAGCGTATGACATAAGTTATTCAGGACATCCTGGTGATCTGCTTGAGTAGAAAGACCTTTGAAGATTTTCTACAGACAAAATGGTGGTCAGGGAAGAGAAATTACCAATTGAAAATATCCATTATAGCCACTAAATGTTAAGGTAAGCACCTCAAGCACATTCAGGAAGACTTTTCAACAGTGCCTGCTGTTTGCAATAACTCCAACTTTGTTAGGATAAATGAGACTTATTTCCTTCTTTGAGGCGTGATTCCAAGACCACTGGAGTCTATAGGAGCTTTTAAACCAAACCAAATAGGTTTTGGATTAGTCCTTAAAGACAATTTTGCAGGAATATGAAGCATTGTAGTTAGTACATTTTGATAACTAAGTATTTCATACTCATAAATAACAGAATGCTTTAAAGTCTGTACACTGTTCCTTCTTCGCTTTGTTTTTGATAGCTTTAGAGCTACATTTCCTACTATTAGCAAATTACAACACATGTCCAGTACTCAATGCAATCAGAAGAACTGAAAGAAGCAGGTCCCCATTTAGTTTCCAAATGCTGCTCTAATTCCTTCTAAAATCCTGTTTCTACAGCACTGCATGGGAATCCTTATGCTTCAGAAATACATCTTATTTACCCATGCAGTAGGCAGCTCAAGGCAGTAGAAAAAAAAAATCAACATTAGAAAGGAGTATAATGCTTTCATAGCATCTTGTATCAGTCTTCACACCAGAAAGATGTAAACCACCAAATGTCAAAAGAGCATATTATCCAGGATAAACTGAGCACTGCTGCCTCTGTCAACTGCTTGAATATACACACTTGAAGCACTGACAGCAATAACAGAAACTCCTGTTTACATATTTTTTTAAGAAAGACACTTTTCTTTTTATCCAGATAATGCTGTAAAGTTCTATAAAGAGGTTACAACAAACAACTGCAAATAAACTGCATGCACATAAATAACTTGGTCTGACTTTTTGTTTAATGTCCAAGATGATTGGAACAGATTGTATCATGAACTATTTTGCCTTTGGCTAATTAAATAGCTGTCCTCACTTACCATAAAGCATATTCTTATTAGAACAAGTATCTATATTCACTCTGTTGGAAAAATTACTTCCAAGTAAGTGCCATAAGGCCCATTACATTCCTGCTTTAGAAGTGGATCAGATCCAAGCAGACAATCAAAGGATTTCACTGGATTATTTTAGATTAGAAAAACTCTGGAAAACATGAGGCACTGACAAGATCGTAAAGACATAAAGGATAAATTAGCAGTTACATACTAAATGAAGTACTCCAGCAGTTCCTAGCATAGTCAAAAAAAGGAAAAAAAAGGAAAGAGTCCTGTTGCACTAATCTAAACCCAAATGGAAATCTGTTTATGCAGAAATAAAAGTCATGACTAAATGCTATCTCCCATACAAATCAAATAACTATTTCAAAGTTTAAAAACCAACAATATACAAAAATAACCAAGTTTGCCAACTAGCTGGGTAAGAACTTATTTCTTTCCACAAGTTCTCTTCTAAATTGAACAGAAAAGACCATGTTATGATTTCACATATTAATGAACCATTATTGCATAACTGTATTTTTATTGCAGATATATTACCTGCTAAATGATGCTGTTTTTCCAGAAAAAGTTCACAGTACAGATTCTATGGGAATGTTTCCTGCTGACAGTTCCTAAATCTTTCAGAAGCTGTCAGCAACCTCAGAAATCAAGTTTGCAGTACCCTAGCAAGCAGAAGCACATGCATAGGCTTTCTATTTTTAAACTGTAATCCAAACCATTAAAGAAATGCCTTAAACATAAAAGATTATTGAAAATAAGATGATCCTATCTCACTTGTCAATCTAAAGGACATTGTAAGTTACATGTAATCTAAGCTGCAATTTCTATAAATATAACTTGACATTTAAAATCTACTTTTTTTCCCCCCACTAACTTCTGCCCAAACTGATTATCCTCAGAACCCCATTAAGAAATCCTTCATACTAAAATAAGTATCATTAAGTAAAATAAACATTTCCACAGAGAAGGCTGATCCATGGGGAACATCCTGTCCTTTCTGTTTACCTGCACCCAGCCTGCCTATCACATTCTTCACCCAAGGAGCTCATGAAAGGATGGCAAGTCACCCAGAAGCTTACAATAATTTAAGCAAAAAAAAGGCTATAATGGCAATCAATCACTAATGATGACCTGCCAGAATTTTGAAATGTCCTCATGCTTTGCTCAACTGTAATGCTGATGTTCTGCTTTTTCCATTTTTTTAAATAAAGACAGAGGAATCAGACACAACTGAGTGTAGCTATTTCCTAGAAATAGGATTGTACCAACACCATAATGCCCTATTATACACTGAACATGAGCACAAACATTCCTTACCAAAGCTTACTGGAAAAACTGATTACCAATGCTTCCATCCAATCTGATTACTCCCTTTTTATTATAGCAGCCATTTTCAAAGTGATGCTCAAGAGCTTGCAGGCACAAACTCCGTTATTGGTAAATTGGATTTTTATGACTAATTTCCCCATTTTCTTTTTGTTATGAAGATTTGTGCACATAAACCTGGTACACAATTTCATGACTATATTTTAGAATGTCCCTTTGTTTTGGACTTCAGCTAGAAGATAACTTTCTCAAGAGCATAATGTACTCCAAGATACAATATTCCACACTGCTTTTCAGCTGGCTTGAGCAACACAGAGTAGCTAGAAAGTTGCCACAGTGGGAAAGGGAAATTTTCCCACCACAGCCAAGAGTTTGAAGGTTTTATTACCTCTAAACCGACCTCCCTTACACTATTCAGGGCTGTGAATAAGGGCAAGGGTTGTATTCCAGAAATCACTGTCTGGCAGAACATTTTCTGCGAAGGCCATTTTACCTGCTGATCTTAGCTTAATAAGTAACAATTCCAACAGACGCAGATCAACTTCAAGATAGACAAGAAAAGGCAACTTTGAGCAATCATTTCCACCTCTCACAGATGCTGCCTTGAGATCTAGTTTAGTAGTCCAGCCCATCATCTATACATATCTGTGTGAAAGCTACTGGCTCCTCACAAAACTAGACTACACTAGCTTGTAACTTCTGGCTAGTATCTCATCAGGTCAATCTGTGACTGTTCTGAAGGGCAGACAAAATCTGCAGTTTTTTAATCTCATCGCCACAGAGGCTGCAGATACAGTAGTTCCATATTCAACATACTTAAATAATAAAAAGTGATGGTAAGAATTACTTCTGAATAGTAATGAGGATTTTTTCTGCTAGTCTTAAATAAGCTTTTAAAACAAACACTTAACTGCAGTTGGTACTATAGAAAATGATGTGAAAGCAAAACCCATGGCTACAAGGTTTGCTTTAAAACTGAAACCCGAGGAAAGAAGGCAAAAATATGGATTACAATTTGCTACAAGGAGAAAAAGGAAAGGATGGATCATAAAATATCACAAAAGTATGTGCACGGAGGTGTGTATGCCTATTTTATACACACACTTGCATCTATATGCATAGACACTTCTGGTCTATATGTGTAATGGGCAACGTAAGTATTGTTCACCAAGTAAGGAAACTACAGTGCATGGCTTTCATTTTGTGTAAGCTTTACTGTAAGCCCACAATCTAAAAAGTTTAGATTTTTAATTATGTAAGCATTGCCATGTAAGCATCTTCACTTGAAAAACAAGAGCTTGCCTTCCACCCCTAACTTTGGTTAGAAAGCCTCCAACGCATCTTCAACAAAATACCAAATTTGGCTAACGTTTTACAGATCTGTTCCCATGTAGATAGGAGTTTCCTAGGGTACTAACATACTTTCAACAAAGTTTTGGAGAGATCAGAGCACAAATGTTCAGCAGATATGGTTTGTCACACACTATCTAAAGCTTTTCAGAGAACCACCATGAAGTGTTGAGAACTACTTTTAGCTCTTCAGCAAATCTACAAAGCCCTCCTTATTTTCAGTTCCCCATCTGCAAAGTAGAAAAAATGACCATACTTCCTTCATAAAAACCTTTGATATCTATTGAATAAAAACACCTTGTAAGAAACTCAGAGTGGATTTCACATAAGTGAATTACACTTATGGGTACAGATGCATTAATAGAACAGATTGGCAAGTTAATGCTCCTACAAAACCAAAACTATAAAACTATCGTAAACATTTAAAGTCAAACTTCATTTTTTGATAAATCGTATGGAGCTTTAAGCCAAGCTCAAGCAGTGTGCTCTGTACTGTGTATTCTGAGCAGACAGAGTTTCTAAAGAGCTATCAACTAGAGGTTTGTCTTCAGTCTCAAATGAGCACTTTAAAGAAGCCTTCTTATGAAAAACCACCAGTGTTGTTACAGCAAAGTTTCTCATCTATATCATCCATCACTCACGTAACTGTACATATTATATTTGTAATGGGTTGAAGAATTTATACTTTTAAAAAACTTAAAATCTTCAAAATAGTTTTCAATTGCATTTATGGAAGTGCAACTACTTGTCCTCCAAAATTTTGCCTTTTCCAATAAATATATTAAAGGACCTCTCAAAACCAGTATTCAGGTACTTTTATAAACATATATTGAGTTTCAACAATACAAGGTAACATTTTGCTCTAAGTGTGTTAAGTCT
Organism: Hemiprocne comata; assembly: GCA_020745705.1. NCBI lineage: Eukaryota > Metazoa > Chordata > Aves > Apodiformes > Apodidae > Hemiprocne > Hemiprocne comata. The sequence goes on along the minus strand of CM036593.1, from coordinate 17,006,719 downwards.
TCTGAAGAGGATTGATTGTATATGATACACACGAGCTCACTTACTAGAATTGTTCATTTTTTCTGAGGTGAATGTTCAGCTGCATGCCTCAGGGCACAATTATTGGGCTGAATCACTTTTTAAGGTAGTATTTTTTGGTGAGTGTGTGGTGGTTACACATATGCAAACACAGACTAGCAGGAGCAGAAGGAGAAGCAGCAAGATGAATGCTAAGTTTTATGAAGTTAAAGGGTTTAGCAGGCTGAGAAACAGAAGCATGTTGTTTATCCAGAATCCAGCAATAACTTAGAGGGTGCCAATGCAAACTTCTAACAACCATGCAAAAAAATGACAAAAACCAGTATGAACCAGCTCAGTTTCAAGTCTGTGGTTAAAAAAGGCATTAAAATATGCTGTTACATAGCAGATTTTAAATATGCTTTTTATCTGATTTTCTCCATACTTTTTATCTCAGCAGGCCTCTACTATCAGTTATGCTGTGTCCTCTAGCCAGCCTTTGCAGCCATCAGCATGTCCTTCAGACTTCCATCTTCCCAGAACACCTGGTTTGTAGCTATCACACAATCTCTCTTTTTGTCTCTCCATGGTCCTTCTCAACTAAGACCTGGGCTCTGTAAAACCCCTAAGATTCTCCTCTCTAAGAAGCATTAATTCCCATCTACCTCTCACACTTTGTTCTTCCAGCTGGCGACATGTTGTGCTAGAGGCCAGGGGTTTTTTTGTCAAGTTTTTACAAGCCTTGTAAAATGCATCACCTCAAATCTCCTGATATTTATCATGAACTGAACAAACTAATCATTTGAGAATTTCTAAAATGAGAAGAAAGGGGTTCCCTTCTGCTGTGGCCTCTAGGTCATGTTTAGTGGTGTATTTTGGTTATTTCAGCCTTTCCCAGCAGCAACTCCTTCTCCCTCTACAGACCAGATTACAGCCATTTCCTAGCTCCCTGTCTCTCCAATGAGTCTCCTTCCCTGGGCCTACAAACACAAGAAGAATCTATAGCTGAAGGTCACAGGAGGTGTCTTCTGCCTTACATGGACAGGGACAACTCCTTTGGACCATTCTGTCTAATCCAGAGGTGCACCTACCTGACAAGAGGTTGTTTTGGTCTGTTATCACCACTGTTGCCCAACTGTGTTCACAACTCTGAGCAGTAGAGAATTAACCCTTATTTTTTCTTCCTCTCCCAGGGTTTACAGTGGGTGTCTCCTTAGAATTGCACCAATACAACATGCCTGGAAGGGAATGGGATGGAATTGAACCAGCACTTCCTCAGACATGAACAACAAATGGCCCTGTTGTTAGATGACCACTGACTACCATCTGCTTAGTTTAAACAGAATCATAGCATCTTTTTGGTTAAAAAAAGATCCCCCACAACATCCTTCTCTCTAAGTTGGAGAGATACAGGTTTGATGGGTGGGCTATTCATTGGATAAAGAACTGCTTGGATGGTCACATCCAGAGGGTAGTGGTCAATGGCTCAATATCCAGACAGGAAAAGGTGACAAGTGGTGTCCCTCAGGGGTCCATACTGGGACCAGTGTAGTTTAGTATCTTCATCAATGATATTGACAGTGGCATCGAGAGCACCCTCAGCAGGTTTGCCAATGACACCAAGCTGGGCAGCGCAGTCAATATGCCAGAGGGACAGGATGCCATCCAGAGGGACCTGGACAAGCTGGAGAAGCAGGCCCAGGTGAACCTCATGAGGTTCAACAAGCCCAAGTGCAGGGTTCTGCTCCTGGGCTGGGGCAACCAGAGATATGAATACAAGCTGAGGGAAGACATGCTAGAGAGCAGCCCTGTGGAAAAAGACCTGGGGGTAACTAGTGCATCAAAAGCTGAACATGAGCCAGCAGTGTGCAACTGCAGCCCAGAAGGCCAACCACATCCTGGGCTGCATCAAGACAAGTGTAGCCAGCAGATCAAGAGAGGTGACTCTGCCTTCTACTACTGCATGTCCAGAGGGCAACAAAAATGATCAGAGGGCTGGAGCATCTCTTTTATAAAGACAGGCTGAGGGAGATGGGGTTGTTCAGCCAGGAGAAGACTCCAGGGGGACCTTATAGTGACCTTCCAAAACCTGAAATGAACCTATAAGACGACTGAAGATGATCTGTTCACAAGAACATGTAACAATAGGACAAGGGGTAATGTTTTTAAGCTAGAAAACGGTAGATTTAGGTTGGACATTAGGAAAAAGTCCTTTAATATGACTGTGGTGGATCACTGGAATGGGTTGCCTAGAGAGTTGGTGGGCAACCCATCCCTGGAGACATTCAATGTCAGGCTTGATGGGGCTCTGAGCAATCTGGTCTAGCTGGATATGTCCCTGCTTATTGTAGGGGGATTGGACTAGATGACCTTTAGAGGTCCCTTCCAACCCCAGACATTCTATGCTCTTCAAGTCCAACATGCTATCCACTAACAATAGAGCTCTAATAGCTCTCCAACTTATGGCTGCTATTGAAATAAAGCAATGTATCTATCCATACCAGCAACACCTTCTTTCTTAGGGACTGAATACAGTTTATCACTTTTAAGTGTCACATTTCTAACACAATCATCATCTAGATTTCCAAGAACCCTGTGGATAGATGGGACAGTCTATTTTGCTGTCATCTGGCATTGAGGACAAGAATAAAGAAGTTATTAAATATTATAGGAAAGTAACATTATTTCTCCGGGCTTCTTTTTTTTAATATTTACTAATAGTACCATGTCAGATAAAAGATCCATCTAGTCAAGTAGCCTGACTAGCAATGTCCAGCAGACACCAAAAAGCACACAAATAGAGGTAAGCACACAGTGACATTTCTCCAGAATACTTTCCTAGAGACACCAGCACTAGAGTTGTATCCAACAGCCCTTGATGGGTTCCTCCCTCGACTCTGACCTTCCCCTATAATTTTTGAAGTTCTGTAAACTTTTATCATGTGACAAGTATTTCCACAGTCACTACCTGTTTTGCTCTAACAAATCACCTTCAATCAGGAAGTGTCACTCAGAATTCCAGGTACTTTTAAACCACACATCTTTTATACAATCTCAAGAATAAATTAGAACAATTTTTTTCTTTATCAAACACTTCCCTTTAAAATACTGTATTTATGGTATTCCATAAAAATCCCAAAATAAGGCTTAATCAAGGAAGTAAGAAATGATAGAGTAAAAAATACAAAAAAACACCCAAAGATGCTCTGCCATAGCACATGCAGGGATGCTGAGGCCCAGGCATCCTCATTGCCAGCACTACTGCTCAGGCTCCTTTATTACTGCAGGAAGACATTAAGAGCCCTTTGTGCCTGCTGGCTTCAGAGGCATGCCAAGCAAAAGCAAAGGACAGCATATCCTATAAAACAGATCAGACTGTCTCAGATGAACTTTCTACTGTTTCCACACAAGGACCCATGTAGAGCAGAATGCAGTTACTACCATCACACAGCAATTTCTTTGAGATCTTTCCCACCCAGGCAGTGCAGTAAGGCAGAGTGTTGAAGACAAGAGCTTTCAAGAGATACTAGAAGTCATGAAGTGCAGGCATGGACAAGTGCCTTGTAAAGGTAAGTACCCCCTCTACTGACCTGAAGATGATATCTTCCCAACAGACTGAGTATAGTATGTACACGTGTGACTACACACACTGTATGGGAGTATATGCATGCACTGATATATTCACAGAAATGCAAAAGATTAATGCCAACCATTAATATGGCAATATTTTCTGTCCAGAGATGTATCGATACTGGTTTATTTCTAAGGTCTATAGCTAATTTAAACTCTGGGTCATATAAGCTTCATCTACTAGCACACCCATTTATCAAATATGTCATAATTCATCATCAAGAAAAAGTGTTGAGCTGCTTTCTAAATCAGCTCCTTTTGCCAAGAGTATTTTGGACAATGCCACCTGCCCAAGGAATTATTTCTGCTAAGCTGTGTCTTAAAGCCCTGCTGGCTGTGGGGCTGCTTCCACTCTTCACTAAAATCAATGGATACCCTTGATGTCAGTGAGAACAGGGTAAGGTTTGGTGCTATAAAAATATAATGCCCACAATATTTGTCAAAGCAACTTCATGCTGAGATCCTCTGTCATGGTGAGGAAAACCCCATTACTGGCTCACTTTAAAACTGAACTGTGGTTTAAAACCAAATGCTAAATCAAATTCAGTCACATACAGTATAGGATTTAAATATATATTTTAAAGTGACAGAAAGAGCAGTTTAAGCACCACATCCACCAGCTAATTCATATTTAAAATAAGTCTGATGCAATCTGAAGTATGTAGTATGTTTGTATTTCAAAGTGCAATGTTTGTTTGGATATCTGAGACAGTTCAGCATCACAAATATACGATCCACAATTGTCCAGCACTCAGTGAGTCCAGCATGCTCAGAGAAGCTTGTTTCAAGCCCAAATAACTTTACATAGAATGGAACTGGGTGGTATAGAAATACACATTGAATTAAGGTCAGCTAGTTAAAATGCATCTGTTCATACCTGGGGGGATGGAATTGAAAGTCATCTGTCCTAATTCAGACAAGACTCAGAACTGATATATGAAGGACAGTTGGACTAAAGTGAGAGAAAGATGCATGTGTCCAGGATAGTGAAGAGACAGAATACACAACAGGAGAAAAGACACTACTCAGAAGATGCATTTATTTGGGGTCTCTTGATAATTCCTTAAAGTGCTGCTGGAACTGCCCTGTGCTAATAAGCTGTTTCCTGAAATGCTGCTTTCAGGCACTCAAAAGCTGCAGGTTTCAAATTTTAGTTGTGTAACTTTTTAAACTTCTAGAATTATTAAATAATTAGAAAATAAAATGTCTGAAAAACACAAGACCAGTCATGGCATGACAAGGAGAACAGCAGCACAACATTGGGCTGTTGTTTGTTTTGTGTTTTTTTTTTTTTTAAAACAAAAACATTATTTTATACAACTTCATGTATCGGTAATAAGAATTATTACTTTCATGACTGCTAAACTACTAAAGGATATTTGAATGCCAGCTTTTAAAAATGAGGATTTTTATCAAATTCATACTTAGAAGACTTTAGTGGTAGACAATTTAAAATACTTCTGTATCAGCAATAGTATAGCATAATGAGAAAGAGCTGATAACTTGTGAAGTCAACATCATCATCTGTTCTGGTACAGGCCAAAGTGATTTCTGCTATTTCTGTCACTTACCTCAAACATTCTCTTTTATCACGCCTTATATTTGTGTTGATCCCCAGGTAGGTCACTGAAAGCTTTTTTGTTGACAAGAAATCCAGGTACTGAGGTCAGCCCTTCAACATTGAAATGTACAACTACCAGGTAAGATTAATCTAAAACTATCCTGTGGTTCTCTTAACTCCTAAAGCAATTGCTTCATTCCCACTAACAACACCTTTGTACACAAGTACAGTAAGTGTTAAGCCTCGAAAACCATGAAAACTGGAGATAACAGTGGCTGTACATCAAGGTCCATCAAGTGGCAGATATCAAGCTGCTGCTCTCAGTGCTGTGGGCTCCATATATTAGCACTCAGAATGGTTGAATCAGCACACAAGTCTATTTCTTGAAAGGTATTAATCTTTTTAAAGGTGAAGAATTAATAAGAGAGAGAGAGAAAGGGTGAGAAAAATGCAATCTGTTACAGGTCTGGGAGAGTGCAAATGAAGATTAGAGCTGTAGTTAGCTGTCGCAAGAGATTGCAGCCACCAGTGAACAAAACTTCTCAACTCAATGACATTTGTCATTCTCCAGCATTCCAGCCTAAATTACATTTAAAATAATTTTGAGACAGTGGAATTGTTCATAACCAATGTAGAAGAGAATATGACTATGGGATGAGTCTGGAAGTAATGAAAAGGTGACAGATTCTTTATTAACATGTATTCCTTGCAGAAGAAATAGACAGAGGGGAGCAAAGCAGTATGGATTTGCCAGGTGGCATTGAACTACAAGAGGGAAATAACTGCAAGTACAGAACTATCTGCTATATTTCAGAGACTCAGCAGGACTTCTAAAATAATTTTTGTTTCTCTAATCTCAGTTTTCTACTTGAAGTGTTTCAGGAAAGGCAAATGAGGATCAGAAACATATCCACAGAAGAGATGGAAGCAGGTCAGACATGTCTTAATACAGATAACAGCTATGCTAAACCCTCCTGGGGCTGGAGCTGAAGGGACTGCAACTGGAACCTCCAGTTTAGAAGTAATTTCCTGCTATTTCCCTCAGCTACTGAAACCTATCCATAAAGCAGGATAGAGCCATTTTGGGTTTGAGATTGTGCCAGACTGCATAGACCAAGGATTCAAGGCTTGTACCAGCACCAACACCAGCCACTGACAGAGGGATGGTAGTGCTAGACCCAGCAGTCAGGTTCTCAACACCCAGTGCCACACAGTGCAGTAGCAGATTGCTTAACACTGCTGCTGCCAGTAGACACGTGGGATAAAGATGTATAGAACTTCCTTTTCACAGCAAGCACCCAGCCACACTGAAATGACAGATGACTTAAAAGAAATAGCCTTCAGCCAAGCCAGTTCATGCCAAGTTCCAAAAGGATCACTTTTGTAAGTGATTTCTCTATGCTATGAGGACTCATATTTTTCATCTTTACCAATACATACTATTGACATACATACATATGGATATTGACCCTTTCTGTTCATTTCATTCTGTTTTACCTAACCTGGTTTACAATATCAAAGATAACCTGTGGCAGGAGAGACAATACATTTATTCTGTGATGACGAAGAACTATTGCTGCAATTACGTCCTGTCTTTTATCTTAATTTTGTATCCCCTTATTCTTGCCATAGGTAGGAAGCTTCAAGAGAAGCTTCTGAGAAGACTGCTCTAAACCTCTCTATTTATTTCCCTATATTGCCAGTTGCCAAAGCATCCATAAACAGGCCTAAATCTTCTCAATCTTCTTCAAGCTCAGAGGGAAAACTCATGTGGAAGAGTTTGCAAAACTTAAGTCTAAATACTTCATTTTATTTTTGGAACTTAATTTATGAGAAATAACTTATCATTGAAGATTGTTACTGTTTCAGAGAAAATATGCAAGAATATTATTAGAATAAAGTACAGTAACTATGTTGCAGCCTTCATGCAAACTGTGGCCCAAAATGCTGTAAAAAGTTATATAAGATAATGGTTTAAATTACATAATGCAGCTACAAAGACATTGTATGTATAATAAATTGAAGTACTTGATCATAAATCCAATGAGAGAGAGAAATTAACAAGCATAGGCAAGGCTGAAAGATGCATTTTAAGATGGATGTGAGGAGATGGAGAATCAGTGAAGTAGACACAAAAGAAGGTTGGTCCACGTTGGCAAAGCACAGAAGAGTCATCTTGTGAAGAGCTGTGGTTAAGGACAAAAACGCTCCGAGAAAGAGGGTGGGAGCAGTAACAAAGGAGCTGGTGCTCACCTGCCTTGTTGCTCATCCTGTCAATCTACCCCTAGGAGATGGGATGAAGTGCAGCCAGATTAGACTGTTAGTACCTACAGCAGTTCATTTTGCTCAGATTAAAAAACAAAAAAAGTTGGAAAGCATAGAAAAAACAGCAGAGTAGGCTTATTGGATCTGAGAAGACCACTGAGACCAAAGCTGCAAGAATGGCAAAGGCAAACAAAGATGGGAGGATTCAACAAGACAGTGTAGAGGACAGCTCTTTTGCACCTGACATTTATATTCAGAAGGAACAAAAACAGAGTTACTGGAGCATATGTGCTATAAATGTGACATTGAAAGGCAACATGAAAGGTGATAAAAACCAAGCCTTTTACACTGAGGTCAACTGGCTGCAGTCAGTCACTTGTCTCACACTCAGACTATGCATGTCCTAATAAGCAAAGTATGAGTCCTGCACTAGGGACTCTGAATTGGCTTTTCAAAGAATTGAGATGAAAATTAAACCACTACAATTAGCTTAAACATGCTATGACTGAACCCAAGTATATTTCTCTGCTACTTTCCAAGTTACCATATTGCTGAGAGACAAGTCAAACAAAGCCCTCTACAGAAAGTCTGAAACATAAGGAAACTGACCTGTACACTAGGTGCTTTACAAAGCCTAAAGGCAAGCTCCAGCCTCCTACTTAGGCGAGGATAAGCGATCAGGTAACAACAGCCTGCAATGAGCTCCAAGTACAGAGACACCAGTATCTTTCTGGAAGTCTGGTATAGCCTGGGCAGTTCTATATTGACATAGACTCTACTGATACAAGAGGCCACTGGGACAATGAAACCAGAAGGATTTTAAGAACTCAGATTTTTCTCTGCAATCTTGTGACAAATATCTTTGGCTTGGGAGCAATGCTGGATGGCATCACCACCATATTCCCACACCTTCTGCAAAGAGAAATCACTGCTCTAGCAATAAGTATCCCTTTTAATGGTAGAGGCCTCCTTCCCTTCCTAACTGCCCAGCAAGAGCATCACCTCTCACCTTGCTCATCCCTCCTTCATCTGAAAGAGACCAAAGCCTGTGCCAACTGCTGCTGATCTTTGGGTGACTAATATACAATGTTTATCCAATAGAATGCAGATGTTACGATTTAACATAAAATAACATCTGAATGTGAAGTCATGTAAACAGATGCAGACTAGAAGAGCACAAATGGAATTTACAACTGTGCTGCACAGCTCCTTGTAACAAGATACCATTAGTTAAGGCTTTGTGATAAGCTGCAATGATGCTCAGTATATGCACTCCCCTCAGTGTAACACCGAAAGTCTGCCACTAAGGTATCAGACCAGTCCTTTCCCCACCTTTCCTCATTCAACATCGTAAGCTGAAAACATTTTCCAGACATAGGTAGGATAAAATGAAAAAGAGAAAACGGCAGGTGGAAAGATTGGACTTCAACCCAATTCAGTCTAATTTTTAAATGGAGTCAGTGTTTTTCACTCTAGATGGCTGCTTACTTATTCAACTCAAGTTCATTCTTAGGGGGATCTTGTCAATACAGTCAAATCAGGCTGTGAGCAGTGAGGTTTTTGAGGGTCTTTTTTGAGGGCTTCATTAAAAGCAGACAGTTTCTCTAACCTTTTAGCAGAACCTGTTATCTGATGACGTGAATTAAAGTCTCTCAAATGACTAATAATCATATCAAGGCTGCCATGTCAGCTTGTAGATTTGAATAAGAGGGTCTGAAAACATTTGCATGCCTCGATGTGCCAGTGCTAAGAAGCTAATGTGATAGTGCTGTCATAAAGCACTGGAAAGACATGACTTAATGTAATCTGTCATGTCATATGCTAATCTTCAGCCATTACTTGAGTGCTGTAAGTAAGTAGAAAGCATTTGGGAGAAATCCTTTTCAATTTCTCTGAGTACCACTTCTGCTGCTGGTCAGCTCAAATGGGTTTTGTGCATTTAATGCAGAGCTCAAGTCAAGTTGGTTTAGGTCACACTTAATTAACCAGCACATTGATGGGTTGGGCTGGTACAGCACTTGGAAAATGGGTATTCCTGATACTGCTTAACAAGTAAATATTTCATATGCTGAAGGAAAAAAGATACACTTTCTCAGTCCTTGAAAAGAATGTGTCCCTTCAGAAAAACACCAACTTTTTAGCAATACACTGTTTTCTGTGCCTCACTTACCTTGCTTCTATGGGTGAAGACAATTTAAACAAAGAAGATTATAAATAGTTAAAGACATTTCCATTTGTAACAGCAAACTTTTAAAGCACCTGATCTGGACTTGTTATTTAAACAACAATAGACATGTGACAGCTTTAAACACAATGTACTTTTAAATAAGAATAGAGAAAATGATCAGAGTGAAAGTTTCATTTTACTTGTTTTTGGAAAATGACACCAACATTTTTTTAATATACAGCAGGTAGAAGAGGGAGAAATTCTCACAATGGTAAGTACAGCATGTGGGATGGAAAATTAAACATATTAGTGAGAATGACAGAAATTGCAGGACAATTTTAGCAAAGTGTGAAGGGATTTTGAGTCAACACTTGAAGGTTATTTTAATAATAGCTACAGCCTATTCAAATAAAAGCTTAAGAACCCCATGCTTTTTACAGCTATGAGGATGTTTAGCAGGGCTCAGCAGTTTGCAGCCTGCCCCAGCTAAACCTGAAGGCTTTGTGCTCAAGGATCTCAGATAATTTTTGATTAGGACTGCCATAAAGAAACATGGGAACATAACAGGGACCCCAAGAATAAGAAAACTTTCTTCATTCTGTTTTCTTGGCAGTCACATTGGAATCAAATCCTGCAAAAGTCAGACATTTCATAGACCTACAGGAAACAGAGATAGACAATCTTTACAGTATTAGGTCATTATGTTCATTCTCTTGCCAATGCAGGATTGTTCCCTATAGTAAATCCTGAAGTGCTTCATTCAGTCTAAATTTAAAATTACTCATTTTAATACGGTTTCCACCATTCCCCAAGGGGAAATGTAAAGTATCCTTACCCTCCAGCATCAAGTGTGGCTGTCCCCCCTTCAGATCTAAACCCCTGCCCTGACTTGCTATAGGGAAACGTGTACTATAATTTCAAGCCTTAGTTTCCCTTGCTAGTAAAACACTTTTAAGTTTCTGACCAAGAAACCTCCCTTTTGGAGGAATGAAAAGACAACAAAATATGCTGTCAGTCCTGTATGGGGTCAGTAATCCTTCAGTCCTTTAAAACTGGGCTGTTCTTCTCTCAAGCTAAAGACCTCCTTCCTTCCCATTTAATAGGTTTAATCATTCAAACACTAGTCTTTTAGAGACTTTTTTCTGAATTTCCTCATCTGTTGATGACACTATTACAATTTAATAAAGTCATCTGCTTTTTTCTGCATCACAGAGGTATGACAGCACATCTTCCATTCCCACTAAAAGTACTAACTGGAAAGGCAAGGACTTCAGGCAGATGCAACCACAGGACCTCAAGCCTCCCCCAGTTCATCAGGGTAGTAAAATGAAGCCTCAGTTCCTGGTTATCTGCTTGGCTTTAAGTCATCTGAGTACTTTTGCTGTGGAGTCACCCAGGACTACAACTAGTCTAACCTTCTGGAGAACAGTTTTTAAAAAGACAGTTTCCCCAATTATTGAAAGTCATGTCTATAGCCTAACAGAGGGCACTACCATGAAGCTTCTCCAGTTAGTCAGCCAGAATATGTCAGCTAGCCAACTTAGATTTTTTTATCTTTCCTCATCTAGAACATTCATCATTCTAATTTCTTGGTAATTTTTGTTAGTGTTCTCTTAACTCCTTCCAAATTATGGACTACCTTTGGGTATAATGGTGTCCAGAACTATTTAAGAAGCTCTTCAGAACTGAGAGGGACTGCATGTCTAGAAAGCAAGGCTGATGTATTTCATTGTCCTGTAGTGTTTAAGGAGAAGCATGCTATTTTATTTACCAACAGATAGAAAAGGGCTATTTTCACAGATGAACAGAAAAGCAAGCTGCATTGACTTGGTTGTCTCATTCTAATCACTGCCAGACAGCACGATTTTCAGAATATTTGCCTTTTACTAGAGACAAACTTCTATTTAAATTCACATTGGGCTTTGTCTTTGCTGCATTAGCTTGAGCTGCAACTCCAGTTTTGCATATAATTTGAAATCCATCTGCACACAGTAGGCAAGTTTTGGTGAAGGACCTAATACACAGCAATTCAAACTAACCCTCACAGAGAGGTGACTTAACAGACATTTTAAAGCACAGGTGATACTCAGTCTGTTTCCAATGCATCAGTGTCTTCTGAAGGCCATCTCAAAGACTGCAAGTCAATATTCAGTTCACCTGCTGAGGATACAGTGAAGGACCCTGCTTAACACCATCTGTGATGGTACTTGCCAACCAGGAGGAGTGTTCTAAAACTACCTACTGATTTCACCTGTGGCAAGATATAGCCAGCCATCAGGAAGAAGCATTTTCAATTATTGTCATCTGAATTGGCAGGCTATGACTCAGAATCCCTACATGCAGGATTACACACACTCAGTTATCCAAACAAAGCAAACAAGGTCTAAGCTAGTTCAAAATTACTATTTATTGGTCTACAGAGTGGCATTTATCAGGTGTCACAAATGTGTGGAGCATCAAAAAAGAACATAAAGGCATCTATTATGGTAAAACACACTTACAAATGGTTTCCAAAGTTTGTAATAAACTTTTACAAGAAGATTAAATGTATCCTAAATTTTTCATGGTTTATGATCAATAGGCTATAGGAAATCAGCTCAAAATGACAATATTAAACTATGAATGTTTGTGTGCACCACTGCAGATAACTACCTGAAAGACGTAAATCAATAACACAACAGATGGGAAAAAGAGATTATTTTTGTATGCAAATGGAATTACTTAAACTAGTCATAACAGAAATCAAGACTGTTCAGCAAAAGGTTTTCTGAAGGTTATTGAATTTATATTTATTAGTGATTTCTTCTTGTCATTGCAGGGAACATTAAGAGTGGAAAAATATAAAAGTGAGATCCTCCATATTGCTTCCTTTCATACCAATATGATCTTATTCTTCAGAATCATGATGCAGCAGTATCAAACTGAGACAAAGTTTATATACAGGCTAAGCAAACTAAGGTTCAGAAATAATAAACAACACAAACAGATTATTAACAGACTGACTGCACAGAGAAGCAACTGTTGAAAGCCTCCTTAGCCCACGTTAAACTGATGTCCTCAGCCTAACTTTGTTCTTTATGGCTTGATCTGTCTGTATTAGTGATCACAGTGGAAGGCACCTTACTAGCTTTATAGGACTCTGACATCTGGATGAGAAAGACAGATTTGAGGACACCTTTGTATCTATTTGCCAGTCTAAGATAATTTGTTTTTGAGATTTCTTACACTGTTAATACAGATTAACGAAACTAGTATGAACTAATGAAAGAAGAGTGGTTTATATTTTCACTGAAATATGGTCAGATTTCTTATATAACACATATCCATACTCAATATTCTCTAGGTTCCACAGCATAAAATCTTGCAAAGTAGGATTGAAGAGAGCCATTTCCTCATTTGGGAAACTTAACATTCACATTATTAGATTAATCAGAAATATTTGCACACAGAGAAAGTCTTCCCACCAGCATGACCACTTTTCTCAGGAAACTAGACAGGCTGGGTATCTGTAGGACTTTGTAGATATCTTTTTCTGTTCTTTAGACATATCTGCTAATGTCATTATGCACAGACACTGGGGTAGGTCCCCCATTTTCTTTGGCCCAAGTTTTGTCCTCCCCTAAAAAGATGTATTAAAAGCCAGTGGGCACCAATTTAGTTCCTTGCTTTTCCATAAGCAGCAGGGCCAATGGCAAACAGTCAAAATATTCCCTTAGAAGCTTGAAGTGGCATTAATAAGAGCCTGGGACTTTACCAGGTCTTTGAGTACAGAATTTAGACTTTTCTACCATAACAAAACACATATGAATGTTCTGAAGCTTCCATTACCTGCAGGCTTTTTTAAAAACAGAAGAATGTTTGATTTGGATAGTTGCATTAAATCAGGGAATATTAATGGATTATACCCACAGCCTCAAAAGTAATTGCCAGTTGTCTACAAGTGACTGCTTCTACATGAAGGCCAAAATTATCAAAGCAAACCACAAACAGTAATTCACAAGCACCAACATATGGTCTCTGTTTATCTTTCTAGGTCAGTGCCTCCAGTCTAGGCAGAAACTTCATTACTTCTCAAATACAACAGCAGTTAGAAATCAGAAACTCAGCTTTATTTACAAGTGTCCTGTTTTGGGGCAACTGCAGCATCACAGCCACCCTAGACACATATACACACTCATACCCAGACCTAACCTGAGTTTATTTAGAGAAAACAAGAAAAAAGGTGTAATGGAAGTTTCAACTAGTTGAAAAAAGAAAAAAACAACAAACCCAAAACAACCCAAGCATATAATCAGAGCAGTTCTGAGGACATAGAGGGACCCCCAGTAAACAAAAGATTTGGGTATCTGGAAAGAATTACCTGAAGAGTGGAAATGCAATAGACAGGCCTCCTTCAAGAACAGAGGGGCATAGTCATTCCCAGGAAGTCCATTATCTCCTAAGACAGGCCTCTTGTCAGGATCCTGTTTTTAGACAGGATGATAGAACAGAAATCAAGTTCTAAGTATGCAGTGGTATCAAATTAGAAGAAATAACAAATTATGAGGAACAACATAATGAGATACGGAAGCCATTTGATCTTTTAAAAATCCAACTTAATAGATGTTAAATGCAATTTGGTGGAAGTGTTCACCCATGAAGGAAACAAAACCTACAAAATGATAAAATACTGTAGTCTGCTGATCAAGGAAAGATTACTTAGAAAATATATGATATTGAAATAATTGCTGGTAGAAAGAGGGAATAGTTTGTCAGAAGGAAAGCAAACAGGCATTCTCATGTGAATTTAGCAGTCTCCAACCACATGGCTATGGTTAGGGTGTAACAATCTAAAACCCATTTTATTTTAGGCATGAAGTGGGATCTCTATTTCTGAGATGTCAGTTAATAAAGACCCTGACAAAGAACCACAACAATTAGAACACAGAACTCAAACTTTTAAAGTTAATACAGAGGAGAGAAAAAGTAAATATTCTACCAAAATATTCTACAAATGTTAAACATAGTAGGCCAAAACCAGTCACAAGCAGTATTTTAAGATGTAGCATAACAGCATTTAGCCAGAACAAAATGGCTTTCTGAAGACTTTCCATACTTTTTTCCTCCAGCCTAGGATGTCCATGGACATCAACTGAAACACTTCCCATCTAAGAGCACAAATATCTTCTAATACACTAGTGTGCTGACATTAGTGAAAAAGATGTTTCAAGCAGGCAACTTTCTTTTCTAAACTACCTTGAAATTTTGTAAGCCATAGGAAAATGAGTGCTACAACAGAAGTTTAAAGGGGTTGAAAACTGGACTCTTGAGTGTCTGATGTTAGAGAGTGGGAAATGGGGAAGAAAGCAGCAGAAAACAAAAGGAATGCAAGGGGGAAAGCCCAATCATTGTAAGCCTCAATTTCTTCTATCCCAAAGTTTTCTATAAAATCTCAATACGAAGAATGCAGATCATATCTCTTCAACCTTATTGCTGTCAGTTCTACAGCCAGGTAGTCTTCCTTCAGTCTTAGAACCTGCAATGCAGCAAATAACCATGATCTACAGACCTTTAAAATTTTTAGTTAGTGATGATGTCTTAGTTTGGGGTGCAAATACTCAAGAGAAAAAGTGTGAAGTCATGCAGCAGGCCAAAGATTGCCCTGAATAATAAACAGAAGAAAACTGAAGCAATCAGGATGAAGTTGGAAATGTGCAGACTAGGGACACTGGAAGTGAGGTAGTTGAGATTGAGAAAGACAGCCGATGAGAGTAGTGTAAACTGGGTGCTGACTAACTTAACCACTTATCTCCTTGCTTTTTGTTCTTGTTGGCACACAGGAAGTCTAGCAATCTTAACCAGCAGCTGATAAAAACTGTGTGGCTAGGTAGACAGAAAAGTAGACAAATACGAGAGTAATATACATTAGCACAGAGCATAAATAACATTGGCTAAGAAACTAGAACAGCTTTGTTTCATACCTCATAAAGTAGAGAGAAGTACTACGTAGCATAATACAACACAGGACTGAATGGAAGTGAAAAAATAAAACCAAGGCTTGCGTGATTCTAACTCAATAGAAGGCAGTAGCACTTGCAGACTTGCTTAGTAGTTCAAGATACATCATATCTCTATATATGAATTATTCTGTTAGTAAGAAAAGACACTAAAAGTTTGAGACATAGGGACTGGCCCACCTCAACTGAAAGATGAGGAGACATTCATTGCAGAAGGACAAAGGAATATGTTTTAGGAATGACTGACATCAAGTCTCTTGAGCTTTGGAGGAACCCAGGAAAAGGTGTCATGTTCAAAAGAGTAAATGACAACATGGAAAACAGGTAAGCAGACTATGTTATATGATACATACAAATCATCACAGTAAATGGGAATTGCAACAGTGACAAGGACCCATTCAGAAAGGCTCCAAAAGCACCTACTATCTTGTTTTTTTTAAGTGATAAGGTACCTAATATTTCCTGCATGTTTGGCACAACACCCTAAGCCAACAGAAGGTAAATATGTTGGGATCTTCATCTAAGTGCAAAGCATGTTCCACTGAATCATACATAGCATTCTGTATGGCTAAAGCACTGTTGAAAAGAACTACTACACAAGGTTTAGGAAACCAGCCTCAATGACAGACTGTGCTACAGTATCAGCTCTCCTGCTTTTCTGACCAGTTCTATTCCTGTCATTGCTAAACTCAAAATACATATTGCTCTAAATGCTCTAATTTAATACTCTTCTTTGCTGGTCTGAAGTGATCAGCATCTCAGTATTTTGTTCAATTGTCTGACAATAATAAAAAAAAATAAAGCTTTTTCCCCTATAATAAAAATGAAAGTTCATGACTGCTAGGAAAGGCAAGTACGGCAATGGCAAGTCTCTTTACTAACTGGAGATGTTTGCAAAGCAGGGAGAAAAGTAGAGTAGAAGGCAATCACACTGCTGATGTCTGAAAAAGCAGTATAGGCAGATTCCCTATATCATCAGTAAATAGATGGGCTCCTCTGAGGTTCACTTAGAACAGAATTTTCCTCTTTGAACAATTTTGTCTTTGTCCTTCTTGCTCCAGGTTTTTTTTGTTTGTTTGGCTTGGGTTTTGAGGTTTTTTTTTTGTTAAGTTCCTCAACTGGATCTTGCAATTTGAGATCTAAAGAAAAATCACTTAGTTCTTTCTTCCTGTGAACGGGACCACAGGACTGGATTTTCTATTTATTTAAAAGGAAGGATCCAAGTCCTGGGAGATGCTAAGTGCTCTCAGCTTGATAACTTCATAGATCAGAAAAATCACTTGGCAGCAGTACAAATGCAATTATTTTTTTATTACTTAGTCTGACATCTCTGTCTCACTTAGGCAGTTTTTCCCCTCCCAGTCTGTTCTGCCCAGCTCCTCATCTCAGTACAACTTCTTGCTTTTCTCTTCCAAACTCCACATCCAGAAGCATAACAGCCCTCAGTTTACTTCCTTCCCAGGATAACTGGGAAATGAGAGTTATGTAGGGGTGGGTTTTCTTCATACCGAGTCCACAGGCTGAATAACTAGTAAGGGTGAACAATATCAAGACAGTGAAAAAGGGTGTGCAAGAGACCCTTCTTGACAGAGTAATACAGCCCATTCCTCTCCTCTGCCAGGGCACAGCCAGAAGCTGGACACTTAACTGTATCCCTTTTATCATTGTTTTGTAACACTCCAGCAGAGCTTTTTCCCAGACAGCATGCATTTTGAAAATGCCTTTTGTAAAGGCTGAAGTCATATTTCTAAAGAAAATCAAATTTTCACACCACATTTTACACTATAAATAATATAATTTTAAATATTATATTCTATTAAGATACCATTTACCAATAGACAAGTGACACATCCAGAATTTAATGAAAAAGTGTTAAGGTAAGAGTTAGGTTGAAAACAGTATTTCATCAGGTACATTTCAAAGTTATAATACAATTAGAATTAAATCTACCCTTAAACTGGTGCAGCTGAACACCTAAAGTTTAAAAAGAACTGTGCCAGTTTGCTATAGTAGCTTATTGCAGACTTCCCTGTCTCTGTCATATAGTGTGTATGACTTATACAACATTAAGTAAAATTTAAAGGTATAATAGCAAAAAAACCCCTCCAAACAAGTTGAGAACTGTCTTTCATCCGGTATTCATGATTGTCTACATAAATAAATTCAATGAACAGAATACAGAATACCATTAACATTTTTTTCTTCATCTATCTTCATTTTCTAAGCAGCTCGGTTAAAAAAAAAAAAAGGGCTGTTTCTATTCATTGCTGTGAGTTTCATATGTTAAACAAAGACAAACTAACCTTAAGCCTTTTGATAAATATGATGCTGTGGTAACTGCAGCATTCACTTCGTATCCCATTTCTCCAAGTTCCTGTCAGCCAGATGTCACTTGCAATGCAAACACTAGAAAAATATGAAATAATAATTTCATACATCATCTATGCGAGCACGAGCCAGTCAAACATTCAATACAAATTCAAACTGCTACTACACATAAAGCAAATATCATCCAAATAATATTTAAAATGATTGAAAGGCTTTTGATTTGGAAGTGTATTCTCTTAAGCTAAGTGGTCCCCAAGACCATTTAGAAAATTCAATTGTTTCATTTTAAAATGTTTTCTGCCCAAAATTATATCAAATCCTAATGTCTCAATAGAAACACATGGGATTGGATTGTTGACTGGGCGCCTGATGTCAAAGAGGAATCTAATTTTCCCATGGCATTTCCTCATACTGTCTCACCAAAACACAAAATTGATAAAAGTTTAATGGATAATTTTCAGAGGAGGACATTAGCCATCATGCTGGGAAATAGTGCAGGAGAACACCATGCAGCATCAGAAAAGGCAATGTATCAGAACACAGTGTGGATAAAAATTAATATACAGCACACATTCTGCATTTTTCTCCTGCAAACACAAACTGAATTCAGAAGGGAAGTTTTGCACTAACAGGCACATCTCCTTTCTCCTTTTCCAATGTGGTTTTTACAAGTGATCCCTTAAAAATACAGGTGCAATACATTGCTTAAAAGGGCACAGCATTCATCTTTTACTGGGGTGACAGTCACAGTCAACACAGTCCACTTCTGATTGAAGTCAATTGTGAAAGTCATATTGACACCAATGACTACACCACTAAACACTTCATATAACAAGATCTTGTTGTTAAGTAACTCTACAGCAAAGATTGCAGTGATGGAATAAATGAAATATCACCCTTCTAGATCTCCTGAGGGGCTAGGTACTGCAAGCATTGAACACAACACTAAAACCATGACTAACAGTATGAAAAGGACTAAATTCTACTCCTGATGACAAAGAAGTTATGCTAGGGAGAAAGGTACTCATTAACTGCATTATGTTATCACTCAGTAATGATGCAAAATATGTGTATGGCAATGCGCTATTTAAAACGTGTTCTTCTCTGAAGAATTTTCCTTTTGATTAAGTTAGGTCATTAATCATGTAACATTTGAGACTTATTAGGAAAATAAAAGTGGACAAGTGAAAGAAGATTTTTACTAACCTTTGTAATCTACTTTGAATTTATAAGTGTAACACAGAAGAATATATGGTGAACAGAACTGGCCCAGCTTCCCAGCAACCATTCTATGCCATTCATTACTAGCTGGGTTTTGACATCTGTATCTTTATATTTGGTATATTCAGGTGATCATTTACATTGATACAGAGAGCAAGAGCAGCATTTATGGTTAGGAGACCTGTATCTGCTTTCATCAAGATTTAAACATTAAAAAACTTCAATAAATATCTAAGTAAATCTTGCAGAACATTAAAAAGACCACAACAAAGGAAATTACAGTGATGAAAGTGGAGAGGTTTAATCTTCCTGGGGAAAAAAGCCCTGTCTACACCACATGCCAAGTCTGCCACAGGTTAGGATTTTTCTTTCATAGTGATCTGAAAAACATCACTGAAGTCCTCAAATTGGGTAAAGACTAGGGCTGGTACTGTAGCCAAAAATACCTCCGTAGCCATTTCTTTCAGAAATGCTTGGTTTTATTTCACTGCTCAAATCAGAGAGATTCTGAAAAATAAATTAATATTTTTTTAAGTTCCTCATGGTTCACTGCATGCTTTCTTCCAGTTAGTCTTGGTAGGAGACTTCTCTAGATCTAGTCAATAAGATGCTTTTGGCACAATGCAAAAGCCAAGCTAGAGCTTGATAACATATAGGTTTGTTATACTCCACTCATCATTGAGGCTTGAGGAAGCTATAATTGTATATCTCATGTACAAACTAGTTATGCCCTTTGCCAATGCTTTCATAATTTCTGCAACAACAGTCTGCCAGATTGCCACATCTAGTCCATCCTCCACACCAATCATCTTTGTTCTTCCTACCCCTCAAAGGAGTTCCCCCTCTAGTAGTAAAACAAAAGTGGGAAAAACAGGAGGCTGAGCTGGACGCTTCCTCTTCAGTTTGTGTGAGTAGCAGCAACAAGACCCCCACCCCTTCTTTCCTCTTTCCTACTCCATTCTCTACAATTGGAAGGGAGTCTCCATTCTCTCTGTTCCTCAAAGGCAGAAGTGGAGAGGTCTGCTTGAATTGGATAAAGATTCAAGTGGAAAAGGTATCCAGTTCAGGAAAGAAAGTATTTCCAGAGAGGACCAAAACTCTCAGAGGGTTAGCAAGATCTGTATTGTCTTGATTTGGCTGTCCACAGTAATGAAATCCAAACAGACTTTTATTAACAAGCCTTTTCACACCTCCTCTGCTCTCAGCAGCTGAGCTCAGCACAGAGAGACAGACCATAATGCAGTCACTTTGAAAGGCTTTCTGTGCCTCTCTTAAATGGAGTGTGCATTGGTTACCTAACTGTGCATGAGCACAATACAGCACAGGCATCAGCTTCTGCCAAAATTCTATTACTGAAGGAAATTGCAAAATTGACAGATTTGCCATCCTAAAGTCATAATGGCCTAAGAATGAAGAGGAGAGTAAACCAGCCAATTCCCCCAATAGACTTCGCTCTGCATCCTGGCTGATCTGCACTGATAGCCCTCAGTAGTTCAAGGGCTCAGAAGAACTCTTTAATTATCAGATTGACTTATGGGTCTACTTCCAGCTTTGCAAACACTGAACTTTTATTTTAACCAGAAAAAAAAACAACACTGAAAGCACACAATAGCTGCCAACACTTTTCTTCCTCATTTCGAGACAAATGTTAAGTCTGAGACTTGTAGCTTTATCCTTACAGTCTGTCCCTTCTCCTCATCAAAAGGATTTTGCTTCTCTCAGTGCCAGCTGAACCTCTCTTTCTGGTTGTCTCCTTGTACAACTTCTATATCGATCTAATCAACTTCCTTAGAAATTTCAGTCTCTCTAATACAAGACCTTGTGAGCCATATTCAGAGTACCTAATACAAGGTATGCAGATGCTGCAGCTGATGGAGAGAGGCAAGACCAGCAGACTTACTACAGAGGCTGTTGGCAGATTGAATAACTGGTGCACCTGTACAACCTATTTTGATTCTACTCAAACAACACACTCCCCTGTATAACTTGCCAGAGGTTTCCTACAGCAGGCACTTCATCAAATAAAATCTGAAATTATTACAGTAAGTTCTTCACACAATGAAGAAGGAGCCCTGCATGCAGAAATACACTGTACTGGTTTCCACAAGCTGGACTTACTGACCCACTACAGCAATAAATGATACCATAAATAACACTTTGCAATATTTAACCTTGAAAAATGTGCAACTGGGCATACATTGTTTTATATGCCTGTATTCTTTTTGCTTAAAGGTTGTTTTGATACACAACTGCATTTCCAAGACAGTACTTGTTAATTACCTCATGTTTCCACTGTACTTTCAAGAACAAAAATGCTTTTTAAGTGCTAAGTGCTATTAACATCATTCCCTTCTATTTTTCTCTTTCAGCTTTTAAGTGAATATAGCACTTGTAAAAGTTGTAGGATTGACAGCCCTGGAGACTGAAGTCTAAAGTGCAGCACACCTGCTGAGCCAAACAGAACTAAAACATACAAAAGCTTCTCACCAAATTTTAAATACACGCTTCATTTAGTTATTGTTATGTGGCTGGGTATAATATTAATCCTGAAAGTTTTGCTGCTCCCATTTATTTGTTCTAAACATCAGTTCAAACTCTTTATTTTTTACTTTCAGAAATAATTTCTTGCTGATGTGCAAAACTCCAGAGACTGCTTCCCTGCCTTCAAAATCCTGCATGACAATGGAAGGCTGTTGAAGCATAACTTCATGCTACTGCAGTCAGGTACAATGCTACGTCCTGACATTCACTTTGCACATCACAGAAAAATACATTAGCTAATCTCATACAGTTTTAGTACTGATCACACTAAGTGCTTGGCTGCAGCAATGCTACTCTATATTATAACCTAAATCTGAAGCTAGGAGACTTCCAATGGTAGATCTGCTCCTTTAGTCAGGAATACTAATCCTTCTTAGAAGACTAAGTCAATACTTAGCCAACAATTTAACATTTCCCAAGAAAGCAGGCACTTTGGTTTAAACACTGCAGATTTCAAGGAACACACTTTTAACCACTGAAGTGTTTTGTTTTTTTAAAATCTTTTTGGTATGTATAGAGACAAATCTTACCTCTGAAAAAAATCTCTCTTTGTTCAAATAAATTCAGCTCACTTGTAAAGTTTCCTCATTATTTCAGCTAGGGCCACCACTCCTTCCAGGAGATTACCATTCCTGCTTTCCTGCAGACGTTTTCTCTGAATTACATAAACACTTACTGGCTGCAGGTTTCACACTCTCCTTTTATCTATCCACTGTCTTGCTTGCCTCCAGGTGGGACTGTTTCAGATTTTAGTGAAGGGACTGATCCCCATTGAGTAGAGTGAGCACATGAGATGCAGTACACCTGTGGTGTGTAGAG
Organism: Hemiprocne comata; assembly: GCA_020745705.1. Taxonomy (NCBI): domain Eukaryota; kingdom Metazoa; phylum Chordata; class Aves; order Apodiformes; family Apodidae; genus Hemiprocne; species Hemiprocne comata. The sequence continues at coordinate 16,984,194 of CM036593.1, read as the reverse complement.
CTGCTGCTAACAATAACAGCTGCTGTTTCAGATGCTTCCAGAACATTCCTTCACTTGTCTTGACAGGTCCCAAAAAGCAAATTTGGTGCCTGGGTCATTTTCAGTCCTGAGTAACTTCAAAGACCTGGCACTTACAGAAAGTAAGCATTCCTTAGCATCTCCAGTTACTTTTCAGTTCAGGAAATTTCTCAAGAGTTTCTTGTCAGAGCAGACTGATCTTCTATGATTTTCAGCCTGCAATGCTGCTCCTTTCTATTTCATCTTGACTTAATGTCATTAGTCTTCTTTCACAGAAACCTGAGCATCCTTTTCCTAATTTATCTAGATGGTACCCTGACAGCAGCTCCCTTGATCAAGACTTTGCCATTTATACGTCTTCTCCCGTTAATCATTCTCTGAAATCAGATTTGTAGTAAAAAAGAATTAAATCGAGCCTGAATGCCTCAAGTTTCTTGACTTTCTGGGTTTCTGGATCACGCCAGCTAGGCCCTTTGGAGACACTGTGCTTTCTCTGGTTTACTGAAAAGGCTGTTAGGGCTATTTTCCTACACTGGAGGACACCTTGCTGTTGATACTTCCCCAAAAAAGTATCCATCTTTTTCTATTTCTGGTTATACATTTTAAAAAAAAGATTAATCTGGAGGTAACGTGACCACACGGTAGTTTTTCTTGTCTTTGCTTCTTGAAAACAAGAATTCTCTATTATGCAAAATGTCTACACTGAAATCCATGTTCCCAGCTGTCATCTTTCCTTCAGATATTGATTTTTCTATCACTTCATATGTGGGGAAAAGAAGGTAAAAGAGTAATGATTTGTTGGAAAGTGATAATATTTTTTTTTTTTATTATAAATGTGATCTACACCTTATGTTTATCTGCCTCATGTTTCATGAGGTCTGATTCTGAATGAAAATCTTCAGCTTGTACAATGCTGCAGGATCTCTTCTTAGCAAGATTATCCATCTCATACAGGTCAGAAATGTTCTCTGATGCCAGCAGATTTTTGCAGCTTAAACTCTTAGTCCTTGTGTCTGAGGTGTCTATGGTCTGGTCCCTAACAGTCTAAAAGGCCAACCATACCCAACACCTCAGTTCCTCTGACAGCGGAAGTTTCTACACTGAGTAAAGCTCATTTGTGAGGGAGATGAAACTTTCATCAAAGCAAGATGATAACATGAACTGCCCCAAGGGAACAAAAAATATCACAATATTTAGCACCTTCTACCTCAATGCAAGGAACATTTCTTTATGACTTTGCTGGCAGAAATATGGATATAAGATGAGCCTAAACTTAGTTAATCAAGAAGTGTTACTAACCACCTTCTCCCAGCTTGGAGAAAACTAGAAAGAAAAAATGACATTATAGATATGCAGTCACATTATTTGGTTCAAGGCCAGCAGGTGCTGAGATTTTACAATGCTCAAGATGTTTCGTGTGTGTGTAAAAATTTTTACAAGACTACATACAGATCTACATATGTATAAAACAAGGTTTAAAAAAAACAAACCAACCAACCAAAAAACCCAGCAAAACCCCCACCACATTAGGACTTTGTGACATCTCATATGACAGACTTGCATTTGTGGTTATGACAGAAATGAACACCCAGCTTTGTCAAACAACACTGATTTTTATGAGAAATAGGTTTACAGCTTGCTAAATTCAAGGCAAATTGTCATCCAGTTTCTTGTAGTACAAATGGCTGCATTTAAAGCATGTTCTTGCTATTAGGTCTAAAGCATTACAAGACCGAAATGTTCTGTATCTCATGTAAAATTTTCAAACAATCCAATATCCAGGCTATATATAGATATATTCTTGCTGTTCAATCTCTTAAAAATCAATCAATATTAATGTGTCTGCCTTAAACTTTTAAGGTCATTGTCTCCCTTCTGACATCTTTAACTACATCAACATCACATTATATCATTATAGACTCATGAAGCAATGTACTTTTACATTTTTGCAAGATAATGTCTCTTTTGTGTTTCAGTTTTTATCATAATATAAATCTTGAAATGTAATTTGCATATCTTTTGTTTAGTGAAGGAGACCCCCATTTAAGACTTTATCATTTTAATACATAGACTTAAAAGTGGATGATTTTTAAAGGAAATGCACCAAAATATTCCAATTTATTCTTCAACTGAAGTGGCTGCTGCATCAGTAAATTAGTAAATTCCCTTAACAATACACTTGCTAACAATTATGGTCTGCCTGCCTTGGGCTCGCTTGACAGTAGGGCTGCCATCTGTTGAGAAGTCCATTAATGGATTTTTAAGGGCTATTTATAGGTTTTCATTATAAACATTGCAAAATACCTCTTTGCTTTTCATCCCTCCCTCCACTTATTTTTTCTTTGCTGCTCTCTGTTCATCTTTCTTTCCACCCTGCAAAAGAACACTGGTGTACTGCCATGGCTGAACTGCCTGCACCAGCAGCCCCACCACAGCAAAATGCTTTCAGGTGCATTCAGTTCTGATGCACGTCTGGCAGAGGTGCCCAAGCAGAGAGGAGGCAGAGCGGAGGCACGACACTCATGGAAAGGAATGGACAGAATTGAACAGGAGCAGTCAAGAAATTCAAAAGCAGCCATGAAGGAAACAAAATCAAGACGATGAATGGGAAGGGGATGCTAGGAGCCCCAGCTCTGGATAGATGGATATTTCATTAATGCCTTCAATAAATAGGGAATGTCTAGGGAAATTCAACACCTGGCAATCTTAGTGGATAGTGCTGCTGCAAAGAAAGCATAATGGTCACCTCTCTAGTCAATTCAAGCAATTAAACCCCCTTAAAAAAAAGGCCCTCTTAGGCTTTCTGCCCAGTAAACTCACAGTGAAAAGCAAGTTTAATAAATGTTATAAATCTCACCTCTGAGCCAACAGGAAATTCAAATGCTTGCCTCTGCAGGAGCCAGGGAGCTGCTGAAACAAAAGGTAAATGTGTACATTAGAACAGGTTTTGCCCAGACTCCAACTGGACAGCAGCAGAAGCATGAAGCCCACAGACAGGATGAGTTTTTGAGAGCATCCTTTCTGGTGCCACCTTTCACCATTTCTGTTGGTGTAACACTAGAGTCTTCCTCTCTTTGGGAGTGGACAAATTTGTTTAGTGATGGATTAGCTGGATTGATGAATTCAGGATTACTCCTTATGCAACATTATTGAAAAGCAGTTCTGAGTTTCAATGTTTTAGACATAAAACTAAATACAGAAGTTGCAACAAATATCTGTGGTTTGTAAAATGAAAAGATCAAAGAACAGAGACTGCAGAGAATTTTTGATCAACACTCTGACAAGGAGTGTTAGTTTTAATAAACAGTAAGAATTTTAGGCCATTATGAAGTATCAGATGCAGTCTCAGCTGTGTTTCTAATTTCCTTTCTTGCTGTTATATAAAGCTCTGTAGTGACGAAAAACATTTATTGAAAAAATCTGAGCACACCGTTCAGGATTACATCATCTGCACAAAGCCTTCCCAGCCAATGAGAAATATTTCGTTCTCTATTCTCCATGGTGCCAAGAGCTGCAGGCACATTCTGTGTATGGGACAAACCACTGGACAGAGATGTATTTGTGTAAGTGAACAAGGATTTTGTTATTGGGCCTGAAGACTAAATGATCATGGAATGTTGATCATTTTGACTGTTGTTATTTTAAAGCCATAGATAAATACAGCCAGAGCTTTGTGCACATTTTTTAAAAGTTAATTTAAGAATACAAAACCAATACATATTTGGCAACCTATCCGTGAGAAAGAGGTTTTCTGAAAAATTTATGGTAATATGTTGTCTACCAAGCTATGAATACTAAACATTTTGTCTACCACACACTCTACAGGCTTATGAAAACACAGAATGTCACGACAATTACAATGAAGAAAAAGTGAAGGAGAGGCAGAAGGCTGGATGGAAATAAATTCTATTTGCTGCTTGAATTATTCACAGGAATCAAGGGGGGAGACCCATTCACTCTTCCACTCTTAATTTTTGGGGCCCGTCAGGAAGGCAAAGAGGGTCGGTACGAGAGAAGTGTCTCTAAAAATCTCTTCATCATCCTTGAAAAAAGCTGGGAATTAATTATTTTATAAGATGGGCACAAGGAACAAGTCTCTCTTTGTTATAATGACTCCATCTGTGGCTTTCTACCTACAGTATTTTTCCTTAGGGGATTATCAAGATTATTAGTAATTATTACTAATAAGTCATTAATATGAATAATGGTAATTACAGTATCATTTAAGTACACTAGTCATAATCACCGTGGAAACTTCTAAGCATAGTGAAGACCAAGGCTTTGCAACAGCACATGCAAATCTCATAAAATAAAATTAACAAGCACTGAGTTACACTACAGAGAGCGTGACACTCAAAGCCTTTCATACCTAAACTGCAGCAGCATTAAATCCAGTGTTTGTTCACAGAAAAACGACTGACAAATTTTAACACTTATTTTTGCTCTAAAACAAAACAAAAATTAAAACAGTGGTTATTTCTCATTAAATTTTAGGATTTAGGAGGATTGGTATAACCACATCTCTAACCTAAAAAAGTTCTGGGTGTGTGGCACAGAATCAAAGAATCATTTTGGTTGGAAAAGACATTTAAGATCATCAAGTCCAACTGTTAATCTAGCACTGCCAAGTCCACCACTAAACCATGTCCCAAAGTACAATATATATACATCCTTTAAATACCTTCAAGGATAGTGACTCAACCACTTCCATGGGCAGCCTGTTCCAGTACCTAACAACCCTTTCACTGAAGTAATTTTTCCTAATACCAAATCTAAACCTCCCCTGACAGAACTTGAGGCCATCTCCTCTTGTGCTATCATTTGTAAATTGGGAGAAGAGACCAGGATCCACCCCACCACAACTTCCTTTCAGCAGCTGTAGAGAGTGATAAGATTTCCCCTCAGCCTCCTTTTCTCCACACTAAATAACCCCTGTTCCCTCAGATGCTCCTCATAAGACTTGTGCTCTAGAATTTTCAGCAGCTTTGTTGCTTTCTCTGGACACACTCCAGCACCTCAATGTCCTTCTTGTAGTGAAGGGCCCAAAACTGAACACAGGATTCAAGGGGCAGCCTCACCAGTGCTGAGTACAGGGGGACAATCACTGCCCTAGTCCTGCTGGCCACACTATTTCTGAAACAAGCCAGGATTCTGTTGGCCTTCTTGGCGACCTGGGCACACTGCTGGCTCACATTCAGCCGGCTGTCGACCAACACCCCCAGGTCCTTTTCCTCTGGTCAGCTTTCCAGGCCCTCTTCCCTATGCCTATAGTGTTTGTTGCATGGGATTGTTGTGACTCAAGTGCAGGAACCACCACTTGCCTTGTTGAACCTCATACAATTGGCCTTGACCCATGAATCTCGCCTGTCTAGACTCATATGTAAAACTTTCCTACCATCAGGCAGATCAACACTCCCACCCTGCTTGGTGTCATTTGCAAACTCAATGAGGATGCACTCTGTGCCCTCATCCAGATCATTTATAAAGATATTAAAAGATAACTGACCCCAATACTGAGTCCTGAGGAACACTGCCTGTGAGTGGTTACCAATTGGATTGAACTCCATTCACCACAACTCCTTGGGCCGACCATCCAGCCATTTTTTTATCCAGTGAAGTGTACACCAGTCCAAGCCATGAGAAGCCACGTTCTCCAAGAGAATGCTGTGGAAAACTGTGTCAAAGGCTTTATAGACAAACATCCACAGCCTTTCCCTCATTCTCTAAGCAGGTCACCTTGTCATAGAAGGAGATCAGGTTAGTTAAGCAGGACATGCCTTTCATAAAGGCTGCCCCATGCCGACTGGCCTGATCACCTTGTTGTCCTGACTGTGCCTCATGACAGCATTGAAGATTTATTTGTTCCATAACCTTCCCTGGCACCCAGGTCAGACTGACAGGCCTGTAGTTCCCCAGATCCTCCTTCTGGCCCTTCTTGTGGGTGGGTGTCACATTTGGTAACCTCCAGTCAATTGGGACATCACCAGTTAGCCAGGACTGCTGATGGAAAAAATCTGATTACAGTAAACATTGTGTGTAAAAAGCAGTGCAGATCCAGACACCAAAGGGATCATGGATGCATGGAGAAAACTCAGTCACTAAGGATATTACAAAGAAGAGCAAAAAGATCTTTTCAAGTCCAGTTGGCTTGGTGTCTGTCCCTTATTCAAAAGAGTTGTACGTTGTCACTTAACAGACAGCAAAGCCCTACCTGTTAAAAGTTAATGTCAAACATGTGCTTAGACTGAACACACCCTAATTTTTTTTTACATTTGTTTTTAAGGTTTTTCTCTGGAACACATAACCTCCCTTCTCTTGTTGCCGCTTTACATCAGCTTTAAATCCTTGTCTATCTTGGTTTCCATCTTTAGAGACATGACAGAACTCTTCTAAAAAGTACTCTGCTGACAATTTCTGTTTTTCCACTAAGATAAGCATTTATAAACTTTAAACTTCATATATATAACTGCATAACTTTAGTTTACAACTATACAAAATTTTCTTTTTTTTTTAAAGGATGGCCTTATCTTAACATGAAATATGAAGTCACACATTTGTTTTTAATATATATAATACACACTATGTATGCATATATACATATTATATATGTATATCATTACAAAAGGAGAGATGCTTCTGATAAAACATGAAGAGAGGACCTTTTAGGCCATAAAAACTGGTATTTGCAACTGCAATCCAGAATATACCACAAAGGGTATGAAAGAATGGATAGTTCTACTTCAAAGAAAAACATTTTCCAATGTAACATGCTGCAGCTGTGTTTGTTAGAAATCCTGTTCATGGGGGTCACTAAGAAACTCAGCACTACCTTAGCAAAGGTGACCAGAAACACTCTGCACAAAAGTACCTTTTCCTCTGCATTGGAGGTCGAATTGCAGGTCAGATGCTCACAAGCACATCTATCAAAGCAAAAAAAAAAAATTTTTGTAAAACTACATTGAAGAACCTAAAATCACTCCAAAAAATTACAGATGTTGGTTATCCAACCTCCTTATTACTCTGGCATTATATCCGCCTAATATCTTGTACAATCCAGATGCAGCTGAATTTCAATATACAAACCCCATTTTTTGGCTCTCAAGCCCCACATACGAGTTTACAGAAATTTAACAATGGTACAGGGCTAAAAAAGATAAGCACTCTGGGCTGAAATGTCTGACAACCACTGTGTCAAAGCTTGTACAACATACAGAGGAATAGTCAGTTAGGCCAGCTCTGTTATCTTAAGTTACAGAATCTTCTCCAATGCCTCATTGCTAAAAATTAGGCAGGCCTGATAGGCCTTATCTATTTGCATAGAAAAGTCTACTGTCTAAGTCTTTCATGTTGCCTAGGTCAAGTAACTTTTAAATTAATCTTACCTCAAGTAAAGTGTCTAATAAGGCAGGAAAAATGCACGTCATGGGAAATTCTATTCATCTCAACTACACAATTTTGGAGTTTGGTTCATAGGTTTAGGTTATTTTAACTAGATTTCCATGAACCGTTTTTCTTGCTTTCTTGTGGAAAAAAAAGAAAATATGCAGCAAAAATCTGCTTTGAATCTGAAATTCTGTATGACAATATTTTTGAATTGTTCAGTTTTGAGTCATGATCATGCTTTTATACACCCCTATTCCTGTGTGAAATCTCAAGATATCTCTCAGGACTTTCAAAAAGCAAGTGTGTTCCCAAATGTAGAAATGAAATGCAAAAAATGTAATTGTTGAGATTTAAACCAAACAGTCACTTCAAAGTTTGCTCATTTTTAATAACTGATGCATACTTGGTGCCCTTGCTCTGCATCAGCCATGAAAACAGACATAAGACATGTTCTTTGCTTTGTTGCTGTACGAGTCTCTGTCTACATTAAACATTTTTGCTGGGTCCTTAAGCATTAAGTTAGGCAGAGAGACTATGACAGACAAGTTGCTATTTCAGATTTGAAACAGCACCTGGAGGGCCAAGACCTTTCAGAGTTTAATAGTGGACAGAGAATCATGGTAGTGATCAAGGTCATGTGGTGGGTGAGGCAATCACTGATACTGAAATATCAGATGTCACTGTGACAGCTGTAATAACCAGGACTTAGTTCCTTCAGCTAAAAAATACCCACCGAATATGGTGAATACACTGCTGCAATATGTACTTCTTCTATCTTTGTTTCATGCTATGAACATTTTAACTCCTGAAGGCTCACAGTGCAAGAACAGAGCAACTAACCCTCACAATACATTTTACAGTATAGTGGAAGTATGACAGAAGAGGCTTTTTCAAAAATCTTGAGAATTCATCAGAAAAGTTATTATTGGCTTGTTATTGACAATTCATTCCTCTGAGATAAAAAAACTTAGTTACTAGAGGATCCCAAGGAGACAGCTGGCAGTGATGAACAGAACAATGTTCAATCCGCAGCAAGTGTACATCATAAAACAGGCGCCACTGGATTATAAACTAACCTTAAACTGTTTAGTGTACACAAAGGCAGCCTAGTCAAAACACTTCAATAATGATTTAAAATCTCAAGTTAGAGGCCAGTTTCAACCTTCAGGGAAGCCTTCTCTATTCATGAGGAGCTTAACTAATCATAACTTTCCATGACTTATCGGAACTGGATGCAGTGTGTCGCAGCATGATAACAGAGCTCTGAAAATGTAACAAAAGATGCCTTTTTAATAAAAATAACGGTGAGACTAACCCCCAAATTTTAATCTTTGAACTTGGTGGGGGAAAAACATCCTGTTACTCATTAAGTGCTTCCACTGGCATGCAGGGAGTCTTAGCCAGGCAGCTTCTGTTCACGTTACGGAGTGATGTTTAGGGCAGCACACGTATCAAGAAAGGAGCAGGTATCTGAAATTCAGCCCCAGGATGCTACATGAAGTGCATCACCAGGAAACAGGACAGCCAGTATCAGACACACTGCACTTCTGCAGATAGCAAGCTATGGAAATAAGTAAGTCTACTGAAACCTAGTATCACTTTCAGTTTATCTAATTGCTCAGTGTTAACAACGTAGTGTTTAAGAAAACAGGTAGTATTTGGTTTTCAACATGATAAATACTCTAGCTGTAAGAAAGCTTCAGAGTGAGGGTTAAATGGAGCCCCAAAAGGACCAGATTTCTATCTGTATTTTCTTCGGTGTAGTTCCAGACACATTAAGACCTCAGCAGAGACCTGCAAGTATTATGTATAGCTTTCTTTTTATCTTCTGCAAAAAAACCCCAAAAAACAGTATGAAAGAATGACACAGTGCCAAACACTACAAGAAAGGCTTAATAAATAGAGCCCAGGGTCACAGTGTTGCTCTTATTTGCCCTGAAATATATCACTGAACTTCTGTATATTCATATTTGTTTACATTATAAATGTACTAAATGAGCTAATTATAGTGATCATAATTTACAATTAAAAACAAACAGTTAGAAATTTCAAAGGCTTTCAATATCTTTTCTTTAATCATTCACCCAGGCTCAAAATATGCATTTTTAGATTAAAGCATTAAAGTTGCTAATTATATTCTCAGAACTAACAATTATTTCTTTACTCTTTTACTACCTTCTTCTGGCAACAAAAAAATGTCAGCACTGATTTAATTTTTTGTTATTACAGGATTAAAAGAAGTTTCTAAAATGCAATTAAATGTGCCCTATAGCTATAGTAACTTTCCTATCAACATTCAAAGCCTCTTCACTAAAACAACAGCATAAAAAAAATTATTCAGACTTCTAGACATAGGGGTTTTTTCTCCTTTTATAACACATTCCTTTGGTGATTATCTCCAATGACAACTCAACCATCTTAATGAGACTCTGTGCACATCTAGATCTTGGTGAAAGTAGATTAATAGGAGGAAATGGAAGTTAAAGAGGCTGTTAAGAGTGCAAAACCCTGCACATGTCAAGCACTGGTTCTCCACCTTTGGGAGCTTGGTTCAAGTTCACCCTGAGGCCCTAAGTGAAAAGTTCAATAGTCTCAACTTTGTCCCTACTTGATATATCACAAAATCAATTATTTTATGGTGGTACATGTGGTAACCTATGCTCAGACAGAATCAAGTTTTTTCCCACTGGGAATTCACCAATTATCTACTCAGTGAATTATTCTCAGATAAAATAGAAATACCTGCTGTCAGCAGGAGCTTCTCGTTATTCTGCCTACCAGTTTAAAAGCTGATTGGTTTTGGAGCAGTGATGTTGCACTCAGACCATGACCCATTAGCCACCATGTGATCGCAGCGACACAGATCACAGTGACAAGACACCAAAGCATGAAGCAGTGCCCAAACCTGTACCATTCTGGAAAAGAAAAAGAGTCATTGCAAGTAACCAAAATTACACCTGAGAAAAATTGTAGCAAGGCACATCACTGAAAATTCTACAGTTGCTCACGGAGGTAGCTCCCTCTGGATAACCTGGAATGGTAAAACCCTGAGTTTAATTTTTAGAGTTGAGAACACCATTTTCTAATTGCCATCAACAGCCTGCGTGGTTCAGACCACAGAAGCACGCTGATCTACCTTTGTCGTAGTGCTCCCCAACCTACATCTTGTGTTACTTAATATGATATGCCTGTTGCTGGAGTTGATGTATTTATGTTAATTATTTTAAATTGTTTCCAATCTAAATACACAGAGTTTTCACATAAGTGAATGCCAGTCTGAATAATAAATACAAGTCAGTATTTAGTGAGTGGCTTAGATGTGGAATATGCACTCTGTATGCTGCTGCATGACTGTTTAAATCAAACCCCATTCATTGTAAAGGACCATTTAATATCCTGCAGTGGTCTGTCCAAACTAAGCTCAAATTGCTTAGTCAAATTTTCAGTGGTCAGAATTTTGCTTCGTAAAATCACCAGCAACAAAATTAATGTTAACCACCATCTTCTGTCAGACTTGGCTAATGGCATATGCATTCATTGTCCCTGAAAAGGGATTACTCAGTCCTAGGACCAAGTAAGTCAGCACTGACACTGTCCATGTTGTAGTTCTTTAGTGGAATTTATTTTGCTTTCAAAAGTAATCTTTCAAATAAAAATATTCCAGGGTTTTTTGTTTGGTTTTCTTAATAGCAGATAATTAAACAGAATTTTGATCTTATTCCCTCTGAAGCAAAAATGTCTAGATATGAACAATGAAAATGATGAGGGGTCTAAAGGGAAATCCCAATGTGTGAAGAGTAAAAAGGCAGAGACTGCCACACAGAGGATGGTGTAATAGGAAGAGACCACATAATGAATGACAGAAAGACAAGGTGGCGAAATTCCTGTTTACCCTTACACATAATACAGGAACATAAGGACATGCAAAGTCACTGAGAGGATATAAATTCAAAAACATTGCCAGGACAAGTTCTAGTCATGTTGACTTCTTACTACTGCTCAGCTAATTTACACTTTCCCAGCTATAAAAAGGGGATAATATCCTTGGCTACCCCTATATGGAAAAACTTATCAGGGAAGTATTGAGATAATTCTATAATGAAGAACGCCATTGAAAACAGTAAAAATAAATTAATAATTCCAAATGCAGTGCAGGTTTGGATTACATTAGCTGGCACAGAGGACAGTAAATAAGGCCTAAGACTACAGACTAGGCAATGAAGTTAAAAACAACTATTCAAAACCTTTGTTATTCCCTGAGACTCTTGTAGGCAAAATGAGGCAAAAATAATGTGTGATTTTTAAATAAGGATGCTATTGTAACACATACCTGAGGGAAGCTGACAGGATTCTAGGGCCTCCTCTAAATTTGGAGAGCATTATCTTGCAACCTAAATGACTTGCAACATATTTTTTAACACACAGCTACAAAAAAAAAATCATTATTTCCACAAAAATAACCTGATTATCAAGTTGTTTGCAAAATAATTGTGAAATGCTTTTATTGCTCCTCTAGACAGATGCAAGAGATTTCATTTGTAGCCTTCGATTCTGTGAACACTTAGTTTCTCACAGGAAAAATGCACTGCTAGGAGAATTTCAATTCCTCTGTAAATGTTACATTCCTCTAGTGAACTCTATCAACAAGCCCACTCAAAGCTCATGCTTAGTTTACTGCATCTTGCCAAGCAGACTCTTTCTTCATCAGTAGCAGAAATATGCCCATTAAAACAGTGATGAAGAACGATGGGGCAATTCAGAATTTCACAAGTGCAGAACCTAATGTACCTGCTCTAATTTAAGACGGCCTCTGGGCAGTCATCAGGCCAAAATCTTGATGGAAGGATTTTGAAGACTGAATAAATTGTCTAAAATAAAACAAAGAAGGAAGTGTATCAAAAGTTATAATACACACTTTATTTAATGTGTAGTCCTGAGCAAAGGGGACTTCCATCAGGCTGTAAAAGCTGTTTTTCTTTAGAGCACAACTAGTATAACCCAGCACATATATTTTTGTAACAGCTCAGTGGGAATACTTATTGATATGCACATGGATTTGAAAATATAAAACCTCAAGCTAAATTTCTGGATGAGATGGCTACAGCATAAATTGTGTTTCTCATACCTTCCTCTGGTAGGTTAGATGAGATAAACTGGGATGTGTCAGAAAGGCCAAAGCACAAGATGCTGCATCTAAGAGAAGGGAAGGTAAGATACATGTTGTCCTGGGATGCTGGACTGTTACCCTGGGAGAGCCAAGTATTCTATTATCATCCCTTCTCAGCTTCGCTGGTATGTCAGGATGAACTCTAGAAAGTACTTCCATCCACCATTCCAAAAGAGATGAATGGTTCTACTAGAGGAAATCATTGCCAGATCACAAACCTGGCTGATGATCAGCTGGCAGGAATATGAACTGTCCACTGCTTGGATCAAGTCAGGAAATGTTTGGAAGGAATGACTGGAGGCATAGAATCATAGAATCATAGAATGGTTAAGGTTGGAAGGGACCTTAAAGATCATCAGGTTTAAAGATCATCAGGTAACATGCAACTGGTAGGTCCTTATCCACTGAAGGAGCAGTGCCATTTGTGTTGCAGGCAAGCTGCCCAGCCACATTAAAAAAAAATCATATTGAGACCATGTATAGGTTCAGAGCAGCATTCACAAGTTTCTCCATATTCGATGTTTTTTCTCAATTCAGGCTGAAACTGAACACTTCATGGAATCACAGAGTTGTCAGAGTTGAAAGGGACCTCTAGAGATCATCTAGTACCACACCCTTATTAAAGCAGGATTGCCCAGGGCACATTATTCAGGACTGCATCCAAGCAGGTCTTGAGTATCTCCAGAGAAGGGGGCTTCACAACCTCCCTGGGCAGCCTGTCCCAGGGCTCTGTCACTCTCACTGTAAAGAAGTTTTTCCTCCTATTTAAATGGAACTTCCTATGTTCCAGCCTGTGTCCATTGCCCCTCGTCCTGTCACTGGGAACTACTGAGAAGAGTCTGGCTCCATCCTCCTTGCATCCACCTTTTAGATACTTAGGCACTAATAAGGTGTCCTCTCAGCCTTTCTCCAGGCTAAAGACTCCCAGCTCTCTCAGCCTTTCCTCATAAGGGAGATGCTCCAATCCCCCAAACATCTTTGTTGCCCTCCTCTGGACTCTCTCTAGTAGTTCCCTGTCTCTCTTGAACTGGGGAGCCCAGAACTGGAGGCAGTATTCCAGATGTGGCCTCACCAGGGCAGAGTAGAAGGGGAGAATGACCTCTCTCGACCTACTGGCCACACACTTCCTTGTGCAACCCAGGATTCCACTGGCCTTGGTGACAAGGGCACATCACTGGCTCGTGGATAATTTACTATCTACCAGCACTCCCAAATCCTTCTCCTCGGAACTGCTGTCCAGCAGGTCCACCCCTAACCTATACTGGTGCATGAGGTTTTTCCTCCCCAGGTGTAGGACCCTACACTTCGCCTTGTTGAAACTCATTAGGTTCTTCTCTGTCCAGCTCTCCAGCCTGTCCAGGTCATGCTGGATGACAGCACAGCCCTCTGGAGTCTCAGGCACCCCTCCCAGTTTGGTATCCTCAGCAAATTTGCTGAGGATAGACCCTGTCCCCTCGTTCAGGTCATTGATGAATATGTTGAACAAGACCGGACAGAGTATTGACCCCTGGGGGACACCACTGGTTACAGGCCTCCAACTCAACCCTGCTCCATTAATCACAAGCCTCTGAGTTCTGTCACACAGACAGCTCTTAATCCACCTCACTGTCCACTCATCTAACACACACTCCCTCTGTTTCCTAATGAGGATGCTATGGGAGACAGTGTCAAAAGCCTTGCTGAAGTCAAGGTAGATGACATGTGCTGCTCTCCCCTCATCCAGCCAACTAGTTATGTCATCACAGAACGCTAGCAGATTGGTCAAGCATGATTTACCCTTGGTAAATCCATGTTGACCACTCCCAGTAACTTCCTGTTCTTCAGTGTGTTTAGAGATGACATCCAAAATGAGTTGCTCCATCACCTTTCCAGGGACAGAAGTGAGACTAACCAGCCTGTAGTTCCCTGGGTCCTCCTCCTTGCCCTTTTTGAAGACTGAAGGGATACTGACCTTCCTCCAGTCCTCAGGCACCTCTCCTGTTCTCTATGACCTTTCAAAGATGATGGAGAATGGCCCAGCAAGAACATCTGCCAGCTCGCTCAGCAGTCGTGGGTGCATCCCATCAGGGCCCATGGACTTATGGATGTTCAGTTTGGCCAAGGGGTCTCTAACCCAGTCCTCCTCGACTGAGAGAAAGTTTTCCTCTCTCCAGACCTTTCCCCTTGCCTCCAGGGTCTGGGATTCATGAGGGACAGCTTTAGCAGTGAAGACCAAAGCAAAGAAGGCATTCAGTAACTCTGCCTTCTCTGTGTCTTCCACCACAAGGGCGTCCACCTCATTCATCAGCAGGCCTACATTTTCCCTAGTCTTCCTTTCTCTACTGATATACTGAAAAAACCTCTTCTTGTTATCTTTAACCACAGTGGCCAAGTTGAGTTCAGCTTGAGCCTTGGCCCTTCTAATTTTCTCCCTGCATAGCTTCACTACCTCTTGGTATTCCTCGTAAGTTGCTAAACAGTACCATAGAGGTTTGCTCTCTGAATAAGGGATTCATAACCAAGAGGTTTTAAAATTATACATGCAAAATTTTCCTGCATGCTACACCATCCTATTTTTACAGTTTTCAGAAAATAAAATCCACTTTGTCCAACTGTTGACAAAAAGCAATACAATGAATCATGTCACAAGGGTGCTAAGATACCTAGAGAAGCAATTTCATTTGTTTAATTGCCAGCCTTGGTTCTGCAGACCATTCTCTAGCAGTAACTATAAGCATCAAGCATTACCAGTCCTAGAAGCAGACACTGGCTGAAAAACATGCTGTTAATTTCAGCAGTGCAGCTACTTAGAAGAGACTTAACAGAAAAATAAGATTACTGGAAAGAAAATTGGTTCTATCCTGGTTTAAAACAGGACAAGGAACTAGTGGGAAATTTTATGAAGGAATTTCCCAGGTCTCCTGTGTACATAGGCATATATCACTGGCTTTATCTAGAGATAAAAAGGCAAAAATCTATTAAAGAGAAAGTCCACAGCATAATTAGGAAACAGTACTTTTTCTAATGCTTTTTTCTTCATTTTAAACTCCTTCATTGACTTTAAACTTGCCCTAGGTTATGAATCTAGCAAGCTGCAGAAAGATTAAAAAATTAAATAAAATAAAACCATCTTTCTTGTCAGGAGGGTTTTTACCAGCCTACTTGCCTGTACCACTCTTCTGATTTAGAGCATTTTTAAATTATTAGAAATGCTGTGATGATACTGCTGTTGTTTTTGCTCTTGAATTAAAATGATCTCCCACTGCCACAGTAAGAATCACAGAATTAAGTTGCTGAGATACTCTCCACTACTCTAGCTGAACTGCAGAATTCCTTTACTGGTTTCTGAGAAATGGTATGAAGTTGTCATCAGAGACTTTTGTAACAGCCCTTCTCCTGGTTTTGTCTAAGACCAAAGAAAAGGAATGTTGCATATTTAGGATACTGGCCATTTCCATGCCAATTGTGCAAGCCAAGGTTAATAGCACATAACACAGATTTTGGAAGAATAAAGAGATGGCCTGTGTACTGCTCTGGCCTGGCTCCTGAGAATATGATCAACAAGTTGTAAGAATTAGAGGGAATGGAATCACTTATAAAACATAATAATAAAGAGAAAAGAAGGTGGGAACAACTGTATCAAATATATTCCAGCCTGGAATAATCTAATTTAATTAGATGGAGACCCTTAATTTATTAAAATACTAAATAAAACCACATCAGCTTAAAGATGGGACTGAGTGCCCCCAAAACTTTATGAAAGCTCAGGCCTGAAACTTTCCAATTTGCTCTGCCTTTGTTTTGAGCTGCTCACTGGGACATGTTCTCTTTGTCTCCTCCAAGAAACTTCTTAGAGATAACTTAAAAGGGTTCAAAACCTGCACTTTCAACTTCTAGAAATGTTATAAAAGCAAAAATGTATTTTGCAAAAATTCTGACGTTTGCTAAGAAAGTACAGAGCACCAATTACTTGCAACTGCATTCATTCCTTGATGAAGTACCAAGGAGCATTTCAGTTTAGGTACTGATCTGGGTTTCAAAAGACTCAAATTCAACTTTAGAAACAACTTGTTTATTTTTTTCTGCACGCATCCACGAAAGACAGAGAACAGAATTGCCATGCCTCAGAAGGCTACTGTGCTCTACTGCTCTTACACATCCTCACTAAAGTCAAAAGAAAGATCTTCATGAAGTTCAGTGACAAATGGATCAACCATAAATACTGTAAATTTAACAGATACTATGTTTCCAATAGAATATGCATTTAAAATTGTAATTGTTATTTATTATATCTTGAATATACACATAATGTTGATGAGGTGTGAAGAGTTTTCCAAACTGGTAAAGATATGCAGTGCAAGCAATTTATAGTAAGATACAGACTCTACTTATGTCAACCCCATTAACAAGTCTTTCCATTAAGTGCAGTAGATGCCAGAACAGGCCTGAAAGCAGGAAATGAAGAAATATATCGTACCCAAATTCAATTGCAGTGGGAATTTAGGTAGGCAGAACATAATTATTCACACTTGAATCTGGACTAGGTTTATATCCCCATTCTAGCAAACACATAACGCGATACGTAATAATCGAGAGAAGCGAGGTTACTGGCTCTCCTCTCAGTCACAAGATAAGACTTCAAGAAGGAGAATTATCTACTTGCTTGATATTGAGTAAAAAGGAGTGAGATTTACTGCATCACCTGCAAGACTTGCTAAGAAAGAAAATGCATTCAGGAAATAATCATGGGGTTTTGACCTTCATCTAGAATGTAGTTATTGCTTGTTGTCTCAGTTTAGTGGTCAGGGCAAACCAAATCCCAGACTTGGGCTCTGTTACTGCCCTTCACATTCCCAAGTGAAGATACAGGGGAATAAGGAAGAGTCTTAAAGTTTCTAAGTTAAAACTAGACCAGGTTTACTAGAACAGGGAGGGATAATAACACATGGGTTAATGAAAGAAAAAAAAAACTACAGAAAAACCCCCCAAGCAAATATATACAAAACCCTATTTCAGTGGTCACTGACAAAAGTGTCTGATGTCCGGGTCCAAGGCTTTTCCCAGCACCCAGTGGAGTTGGATCCTGCAGAGCATGGGGCAAGCTGAAGACAAAGAGCCTGAGCTTCTCTCCAAGATCTCTGAATGCAGTGAAGCAGCAATGAAGAAGAAAGCAGTAAGGGGTGGAATCCCCCACCCTACTGGCTTTTATAGGGTATGGCAAGAAATGGGAGGGGACACTGACCCCTCTCTGTTCTGCCCCCCTGGATCCCTCAGGGCCCTAAACAGACTCCCTCTAGGCCCTTGTATTGATATCATAAAACTAGTCTGTGCCTCCTCAAACCACAACACTTGAGAAACAGAGAGATTTTGAAAAATTAAAAACTTGATTTTTAATACACTGGTGAATACACTTAGGCACATATGCAAATGGAAATATATAGTTTTCCTTGTTTTGTGGACAGTTCATGGGGACACTGTCTGGAAATGAGTGCCTTTGCAAAATATTAATACTTACCATTTCTATATTAATTGATGCAGATGAAGACACCATGAAGCACTGAAAAAATAATAGATTCTCTTCCAAATATACTGGATTGTACAATAAAAAAGAATTCAACAAAATCTTGTAATAGAACCGCATTACATTCTAGCAAAGTGGATCCATTTCTGAGGTGGAACATGACAGCTTTTTAACTTTTTACAACAATATGTGACAGAAGAATACTATATCCAGTTGATACCGTAGGGCGATTTATGAAGGCAGAATGTAATAATATAAATTGAGTTTCAGAAAAGACACTGTGACTAATCTTACAAAAAATGCTATGGGATGTTTAATAATCCTGGTGGGTCAGAAGTCGTTCTTCAGAAAATTCTTTTAAGACTGATCGTTATTAAAGTATGTACTGCATTGGGTTCATTTTTCATTTAACTATGTAGGCTAAAACTGCTGTCAAGTGCAAATATTTGAGTTGTAATTGGATACCCATACAAATGGAATAGAGTCACCAACCCTCAACCAAAATTGCAGAATCATAGAATATTTAAGGTAGTAAACGCCCTTTGAAGATCCACAAGACAAGCATCTGTCTGTCTACATCTCTCGAGCTATCCCTAGCAATTCTCATTGGTGTTACTATATCATTAATCAAAAATAAAGCAGCAGGAGTAAGGCAGCACACTAGAACTCCTTCCTTGCATTCACTTGGTAATCTTCTTCCATTGCTTCCCTTCCACATTTAAGGTTACAGTGCTTATTCATTAAGCTATGAATGGGAATCCTGAGGAGATGGAAGCAAGCAGAAAGGAGGGGAGAATATAATGTATATAGTTAAGGGGCTTGACTCAAATCCCTTTAGAAAGCAGCAGAAGTTATGTTTTACTTACACCACCTTTGCTTTAGTCTTAGTGGGGAAGCAGAGTTTCCGCAGTTCTCCTCTCACCATCTCTGCAGGAAGGCTGTATCTACACACATTTGAAGTTCCAGTCTGCTCCTACACAGTTTTATAAGGAGCTGAGAAAGAAGCAGACACCATTCTGTGGGTCTGATGTAGTCTGTAACACTACAACATGCAGCCCTTCTGTTTTATTATTATGCACCAGGGCCCCGCGCAGGCTGAGGCCTCCATGGGCCGGCAGGGCAGGGCCTGGCAGCCAAGGCCCATCCCATTTCCAGGCAGGAGAGGGGCAAATCGGAGCCACTGGGGGCAGCCACCTCCCAGGGGACAGGGAGGGGACAGGATGTTGGCCTGTGGGTGGGCCTGGCTCTGCGGTGCTCCTGGCTGGGCAGGACAGGCTGTGGGGAGCTGCAGACAGGCCCTGCGGGCTGAAATGTGCTCCTGCCCCCCAGCGTGGGCAGGGTGAGGGAGCCACGAGGGGGCTGATCTGGGCCAGTTGAGGCCTGGGGGTGACCCCAGGGCCCTGACACTTCAGAGTAAAAAAATCAAGAACATAAACAAAACTCACACTCATTTTGTTTCATAGGATTCCTTTCTTTTCGTTTTGTATTTTCTATTGCATTTTCCCCTGTATTTTCCTTATGATTGAAAATAATTTCGGCATGGCTTTCAGTACCACATTCAGCTCTTTTCAGTTCATTATTGTTAATGAGAACAAATGAAAAAGTAATGTTTGTGCTTTTTCAAAGGCTATCCAAATGGGCTGAGATCCACTTATACAGTATCCTTTCCTTGGCTGCACAAAAAAATATTTTTGCAACTCTGGAAAATTTGCTCCACCTAAAGGTTTGGCTACCACTAGCATTTTCATCCCAGATTTTGGGCTTCCTATAATGCCATAAAGTTTTTGTTAACGTACCCACGAGTTCCTTAAAGAACTTTCCTCAGAAGGTAAATAGTAAGATGTTTAATGTACACAGTATGTCCGGTTTGGTCCCAATATCTTTCTTATGGCTCTCAGCCTTTTCCACCACACAATACAGTGTGAGGGAGAGACCACCCAGCAATTATTTTTTCACTGTATTTCACATTACCTCTTTGTTAAGTTTAGTTGTAGACTTAACTCCATAAGGTAAAATATTCCTAGATACTTAATACCCTGTGGTTTCCAAGCTATATTTAAACCCTGCCTTATCCACTGATCACACAATATGTTCAGGGACATAAACTCCAACTTACCTCAGTTGATTCGCCATTCAGGTGTGCTTGCAAAACTCTCAGCTAGCTTCCACAGATTTTTTTATGTTCTAGGAGCTGAAATAAAAATACCATTTATACTACATGATCCTTATTAGAGGTGAACAAACAATGCATAGGAAATAACTTTTAAAACTATTGTTTACTAATATCCGTAAGCTGATCATGATTTATTCAAATTTATTCAACATTCTCCAATTGTTATTGTTTTTACTTCATGTAGTATAGCTCTGATTAATATGCCCGACTAGTGATTTTAAAAATTTTCACCAGTGAAATGTGAGTATGTAACTCTGGTGATCTTACTATCTGTCTTGGCTTTGACAAACATCTGTGCAGCCGTTTCCGATGTAGTTGCAACCACACTTGCATGTACTGGTGCAGCAGAGCTGGAAGCAGCACAGCTGCATCAGTGTGCTGCTGCCCCTGATTAATTACCACCATCAAGATGGAGGATGTATTAGCTCAGGTGCTGCGTCAATTGACTGTCACTCTCTCTCTTGCTTTCTGAATTCAAGCTAGTAATCTCTTATGATGCTGCCTCACTCCCTGTGAACATATTATCTCCTTCGTAATTAGCTCAGTATTATTTGTGCTGTGCTCCAACATGTAGCACTGTGGTAAGGGCGGCATGTTTTCTGGCTACGAGCATAACCTTTGAAATTCAGCTCTTTTAGGGCTCTTCTCTCGCAGAGACATAAATACATAGAGTTGATATGAACATTATCTGTCTTACTATTCTAGGACAAAATTTAAATACATATAACTCAAAGGATAGTACATGGATTGAGTTATTAAAATGTTACATATATCTGTGAAAAAGCTTTCTTTTCTTAGAACTACCCTTTCTGAATTAAAGTTATTATTAAGCAATATGGCCAGAAATAGGTTTGGCACTCAATGAAATCGATTTAAACAAGGAATACATTGTATATCATAATTCTCTATGCACAGAGCTACCAGTACTACTGCAGATGAAAAAGAGAACCAGAAGAAGGTTATTAGTTGATTTGTTAATGCATGTGTCAACGGGTGTGATCAACTGGAAAGAGGCAGGTGTTACCAATGTATTGGTGCTGTCATAGAAGAAGGATGTCCTGCAGAAGCCTTAAACGTAAAGTTAGAATTGAAAAGTTGTTGAAATCCTCTATCAGGTACCACCTTACAAGTATTCCATGTCTGATTTAAGGATGGAAATGTGCCAGAAAAAAACCCTAGTACTTAAATAGTTGGATACTAAAATACTTGAACTTAACTCTGACATCTGCACATTTAGGTTTTTATGTTCCATAAAAATGTCATCTTCAAGGGAGGCATCCAACCCTATTTCCATCTTCTGTAGGTATTCATTTGTAGTTTCAGCTAAACACAGCACCATCAGGTAGCTGTCCAGCTAAGATATTTTATTTGTACTTCCATGATACCTTTCTTAGCATTGAAGGGTTAAGATAATATAAAAAATTAAAAGTTCTTCATTTTGAGACCATATGACTTAATGAGAAAAAAACCCAATATGAAGACTTAAACAGAGAAAAACACATATTTAAAACTGGAAACCTAAACAAAAAGTCTGGAGGAGTGCTATTTTTATACTAAATATTTAATCCAATTAGTTTCTAGTTGATGTTACACATAAAATCTAAAATTAATCTTAATTTTTTTTCTTTACGTTTTTCTGAACATACTTCATTGCTTGTGAAAATAAGGGATTAATAGCACTTGAGATGGGAAAGCACAGTGTAGATTGGCACAGAGCAAATTTTTCCTCAGTGCAAAGCTGTTTTACTATACTTGCTTGAGTCCTGATCTACAAAAGCCCTTCTTTGCCATTCCTCACAGAAACTAAGAGATGGAAAACATTTGTGAGATTTCTTAATTCTGGAACATCAGGATGAACGTCAGTTCAATCCATGCAGTTATCATACTTTGTCTAGTACATTGTCTACTCCGCACTGAGTTATAAGCCCATCTAATGATGAGGGCTTACTGTAGCTCTCCAAAAAGTCTGTTCCACTATCTAACAGCTAGCTCCTCAGAACAAAACTTTTATTCATATTTTCAAAAATCCACTCACTCCATTACTCCTAACTACACATTCTTTTAACAGTCCTGGGCAGTGATGGTCAGTTATAGTGAACTGTCACAAATAAAGAGGTAGTTTCATAAAACAAATCACAGAGATTCACATATCTGACCTTTTCTAAAGTCCAAATAAATTCTACAAAGGAGAAGAGCTATTACATTAACTCAATTTGCCCATGCAGTAGAGAGACCAGAATGGCACTCTCCAGAGAATGCAGTATGCTAAAGCCAAAGTACAATGTGTGAAATTCATTCTGGTGCAGAATACTGTGTAGATTTGTGATGATCAAATCCCACACAACTCCTGTTTTTTAGCCATTAGCTAATGTCATTAAACTGGATATACAAGTTGCTTGTGCTTTGCATAACATACATTTCACTCAAAATGTCCATTGAAAAAAAAAGGTCTTCTCTAGAAGATACACAGTGTGCCAGCAAAAGAATTTCCTGAGGTACTAGCCAGGCTGAAACATTTTTCCATAAAGCACAACCACCAATGTGTTTGGTTTTGTTTTTTTTTCCTTTGAACTCTGTCACTACTCTGTAGTTCCTCACAGCTACTCTTTCCTCATTTGATCTGCTGAGTGGCCAATGCTTCTTGAAATCATTTTGTTGGTGAAAACATTCTACGAGGGCACCAGCATTTTCTGAACTAAATGATTCCATTTTATACAATAAAATTAATGCAAATATCTAGTATAAAAGCAAAAAGTAAAACGTACTGAGCAAAATATTTTATAAAGGAGGATATTTCAGTGTTTGAAGAAAGCAGCTACAGCTGTGTGGAGTCTGGTTCACAGGGACTTTCAAAATTCTGTGGTGTTTGTATTTGGAATAAAATCCCCAAATATGTTAAAATTCCTCATGTAGGAATTTAATTTCCTTCTGAAAAATTGCACTCTGGAAAATAAAAAAGTTTCCTTTCCTAATTTCCAAACAAAGTTCTTCATGGTGTGTGAGGAACTCTCATGCTCCTAGCATGCCGGTACAGCCAATACTTCCAGGTTCCAGACTACCTTTCACTACTCATTTTGGATTGAAGAGCAGCTGATTCCCAGTACACCCTGCGAATTCCAAATGCACATCAGCACTTGCAAGCCAGGCTGAATGGCCTCTAGTGACTTGACTCTGTTGGTCTTTGACACAGGCTGCTGAAAAGCAAGGAGCCGGAAATTTTGGTGACCCAGTAGGTTCCACACAAACTGCCAGAAAGTCAGGAAGGGAGACAGAGAGAAAAGCAAAGGTTTTTTGGATATTCCTTGACATTGACTGATCTCTGCTAATTTTTTTTCATGCTTTGCATCTCAGAAATATCTTTTTAATCCTCTTTTCTTGCCTGCACAAGAGGCAGGTGACAGGCACATAAAGAAAAAGCACCAAAGAGCAAATGGTTTAAATAAACCATTTTATTCTCAGAAGTGGGAATAAACAACTGAGACTGAAGCTACTTTGGAACACAAACCTTGGTTTCTTATTTGTCTCACATTCTGGTACAAAGCAGTTAAAACAATAATGTTCACAAAAGCATGAATTTGCCTTTGTTGCATTTGCAGCAGCAAATTTGGGCCATGCCAGGAAGAATTCGAATAACCTGAACTGTGTGTCTAATAACGTGCCCTGGACGATACAAAATCCGTTGCCAGTGAAGTTTCTCTACCCACAGAAGATCTATGTCAGAACATTATTAAGCCTATAACCGATTTTTAAAGTTCAATCCTTCACAACACAGGCACCAAAACCAGGATTATAGTACAGGAATGTACTATAATGTATAAGGAAGCACATTAGGATGTGATTGCCTGTCTGGCTGCCATACTGATATCAATGCAGCAAAATGTTTGGCAGAACAGAAGGTTTTGTACTAGGGAACAGATAAGTGACATGGATTGAAATTATGGTAAATTTAAATTAATGGCCTAATTAGTATTATCTCTTTTTGAATTCTCTGTAAGAAATATTATCCAGGAGGAACTAATTTTGCATTAATGTTGATATAAAGTGTAATACTGTAGCATTTCCATTGTAATCTGGCATTAATTAATGCATCATTATTCCAAAGTGTTAATTAAATTATTACAGAAAGGGACATCTGCCCCAGTTCAGAAAGAAAAAAAAAGAAAAGTACAGTTCATGAGAATTAGACTTTCAAAGGTCTGAAATGGCATCTGAGTTCTCACAACACTGGTAGAAGCACAAAAACAAGCAGAAATATAGGCATAATGAGCTTGTGGCTCATAAACCACAGTATGACATCAACACTTGCTTGCTTGTGATGGGAGTTTGATGACAGCATTGGAACCTCAAAACAAGGTAGTCATCAGAAATCTTAAATGGCAAATTTCTAATATAGTAAATTGTACACTGACTATCAGGAATTACAAGGAATACAGGGAATTAAATAAGGGTATGAAAATATTCACAACTTCTGCAGGCTGTACTTAATACTCCACTTGGCTGTTGGGCAGGAACAACACTATATAGTCACTGGGGGTGCCAGGGCAGTATTGGGATTAATGGAAAGCAATCCTCCAGTCATTAGTACCCATTGTCTTGACCTTCTGCATGCAGTCCTTAGTGGCTTCACTGAAATCTGAAATCAGCATTTCAGTTGTTTTCTTGTTACTGTCATCTGGGTGGTAGCTCATTTCATATGCAAACAGGAGAAAACTCCATCCTTTATCAAAGAATATGCAGTTCAATCCAATGCCCAGTGAAATCTATGGAAGCCTAACCACTGACTTCATAGAGAATTGACAGTTAAGCCTGTGTCTGAGAAGTGCACAAGCAGACCTCTGAGGAAATGCCACGTGCACCAAGCGGGGCTCTCGACAAGGGGCCACACAAGCTCTGTGGAATTGGGGTCTCTGTGAATTATTAAACTTGATTAATAATTCAAGAAAACATTAGTCTAGAGCATGAAGAAATTCTGTGCGATGTGACCTACCTGCCAGGCATAAACCAGAAGCAGAGTTGCACAAGATGTTTTCAGGATGTGGCTTCCATAAGATGCAGTGTCTACACTATTCAATAACTCTGCGTGTTTCAACAATTATCACTTTCTTTTGTTACATTTGGGCTTGCATTGAAAGATCTTTAAAATGTAAAAGTTAAATGAGGCTCTTATAAAGAAGTGGTTTGGGTGCAGTATATTAAAGGAAAACTTCAAAGGAGCTCAAGATACCTTTCAAGCTAAGGTACAAAAAATTTAAACAAGAACAAAAGCCTCTCTTGTATTTTGAAGCATTAATTGTTCCACTTCTGTTGATGTAAAGTGAAAGGAGAAGCTTTTAGTTAAAAGCACGTAGTATCAACCAACATGGAACGTTCCAAAGTCTCACTGAATAACATTAGCTTTGATATAATGGCACAGGTGAATCCCAAATTATAATGGTTTCTGTAGCATATGCAATAATTTTGGTAACTGAATCCATTAGATAAACATTAGTGCTTGAAGGAATTATTGGCATAAATCAGTGTCACCTTTTATATTTATAAGATATTTCATATTTATAAGATATTTCATAACTTTGTGAGTCGTGTTTGTCACATAACTTGGTGAGTGCAGTTCGATATTTCTTAACTTTGCGAGTGAAGTTTTATGTATCATTATAACCTGGTTTTCAAAGGATAAAATACATAACATCACACTGTTTGGCCTTTTGTCCATCTGTCAGTTCCCTTCCTTTAAGGAGGGGGCAAAATTGCAGAAACTGTAAGGATATAAAGTCTGCCATAAGTTTCGCAAAAAACTTGGCATTTAGTAAAGAAAGAGCCAAATTAGTGCTTCCATGGAAGAAAGACTTCAACTGAGAAGTTAAGAGCTCTGCTGTTGGCCTCTCAGCTGGCCAGTCTGTGGGTAGTTGAGCACCAACCACAATACACTAGCCTCCCCACTTGTAATTAGTGAAGGATGCTGTTGGAGGGATTTATGAGACATATGAAGTAATTGTAAATTCCACGTGCAAGCACATCATGGAATGCACTCAGAGAGGAACAGAGAGTTGCTCTGGTGCAGAGGTATAAGGAATTGGTATACAATCTGCAAAAACACCACATGTATGCTGCTGTTCATGAACAGCCTGATGTGGTGGATTCTGAGCACACTCACAGACCTGGTCGGTAGAAAAAAATACATTATATGTACTGACATGCCTGATACTTCCTGCCTTATTGATAAAATATGTAGAACAATAATTTTAACCTGTAATGCATCTAACTCTGATCCATGTAAGACGACTGTGAAAGAAAAAAAAAGTATCTTTTTCTTGAAAGTTCTGCTTTGTATCATGGCAAGAGTATTTCTACTGTGGCAAGAGTATTTCTGCTGTAGACAGTCGTTAGGCAAGCTGAGACACAGAACAATTGATTTACAGGTTTTCTTAAAGGTAGATGCTGGTTACATACACTGGGAAAAATGGTCCAGATTTTCAGAAACATTACTATTTTCAGCTTTTATAAGCTTAAATTTGATTTGTATTGTAAGAATGTTTGAAAATAAGGTCCAGTGTCTTCCCTTAAGACTTGTAACTAATTATATACTATATATGCACACGTACTTTACATGTCCCGGATGCTGTGTTCCAGTGCTTCTCTCTCTTCTACATTGTATGGAATGTTAGTTAGAGGAAGTTATCAAAGAATGAGCTTAACAAATCCAGGAGAATCAGTTGTAACTCTAAAGTAGGAAGTATCATAAATCCATACATATAAATAAACAAATATAACTAAATTCCCAGTCTCTTCTCTTTCCAACTGGAAAGTACAGAACTTCTAGTTCCTAGAATGGAGCTGCATGATTTTCCATTTTTAGTTTGAGCTGAATATGCTACAGAAATGCCTGATTAGTATGGCAACATCAAAAGTTTGTTGCTGTGCTCAAGATCATTAACTTACAGCATAATCATAAGCCCTGTTGCCCTGCATGTTGCTTATTTTTACAGTGAATACTGGTAGAAATGCAGGCTGTACTATATATATATATAAATTAATTATTTCACTACTCAGCTTTTCCTGCCAGATGTTTGAGTGGCCAACCAAAGCTCCAGAGATATACATGCTCGATCTACATGTATGCAAAAAATTAATTTAAAAGGTAACCTAATACTGTCTTTTTTGTTCATTCTTTAAAAAAGTGCTAGGGTATTTTAATTATTTGCTGAGTACTTATGGATAATAACAAATTAAGTGCTGATCAATCAATATAATGATCCATTTGACCTAGAAATAATAACAAGAGAAGATATGCAGAATTTCTAATAAAACTACAATCCCAACAGAATTTTACTTCATTACTTTCGAAATGTAAGGCAGACAGTTCCCTTCACTAACATGGATTTGAACTTGCAGAGGGTAAACTATCAAAGAGGCCCTTGTTGCTTGCATGCTGCAATACAATTTTATTAAGAATTACAGGGAAAAATTAATAAGCACTCCAATGCTCAGAGTTCTGAGGTACAGCATGGCTTAGATCTTGCCACAAACTTGGGAACATGCCCTGTTTGGAGTATGTACTCTTTCAATTTAAATATTATTAATGTTGTGGACAAGGTTAAAAGCTCAGCCCATGTCACAACGCCAACCTGCAAAAAGCCTCAGAACCTGCCAAGTGGTCTGAGTTTGTCAGTGTGCAGTGAGCATGTTCCTTCTCTGTACATTCAGTGCTAATGAATGAGTTACTGGAATTGCACATTCCAGTGCTGTGCTCCTAGCATCCTAATACAGTGATTTCCTTTCAGGTGGAGTTAAGAATTGCTGTGTTTCTCTGTTTGGTGAACAACCTAATGCAAAATCATCACACAGCAGAGTCCCAGTAAGGACAAGAATAATCTTCACTTCAGGTCAAACTTGGTGCATGGAATTCACTTCCCAAGTACTCACAGTTGTAGCTCAGAGATGAAGC
Source organism: Hemiprocne comata (assembly GCA_020745705.1). NCBI lineage: Eukaryota > Metazoa > Chordata > Aves > Apodiformes > Apodidae > Hemiprocne > Hemiprocne comata. The sequence continues at coordinate 16,956,011 of CM036593.1, read as the reverse complement.
TGTCCTTTTTGGTTTTTTCCCAGTCTCTCCTCTTTCCAGCTTGAAGTCACAAATCTTCCTATTTCCTACAAGGAAACTTTTAGATTGAGCTGGTAATTTTATGGAAATGCCTGATTATCAGCCATGTTAATCCTGGCAGGGTGTGCTAGGTTTATCTTCTGTCATAGAACAGTGTAAAGTAATATATAGATCCTGGAGCTAAATTTAAATAACCACTCTTACATTCTGGAGGGAATCCAGCCCCATAAGTGTACAGCTCCACGCTGCTGTGGCTACATTGATCCCTACAGTGCAGTGCAGTGTGGATGTGCCCATCCATTCCCCGTTGACCATCATGCTGTCATGTTGTTTGGGGGGAAAAATTGAATTAGCTACAGGAATATAACAGCAGAAAAAAAAAAGGGGGGGGGGGGAGGCTAGAAATAAAACAAGACTAAAGAGAAATCTTTAGTTTCAAGGAGACTAAACAGCTCAAATTAGATTTCCTTGTTTTGGTGTACTTTCTCTCCCCCACTTTGTTCTATTGTGGAGCAGATGCTCATCAGAGGATTACCTTCTAATTCCTTTCAAATTCTTATTTTGAAAGTGTCTCCCTACAATCCTGGCCAAACTCTCATCTTGTGATCAAGCAGTTCCCTGGTTCAGATTACAGAAAGTAAATATTCAAAAACTATGAGCTATTGCCTGTTACCAAGAGTGTCAAACCCTGTTAATTGATGCTGCTCCTCAGATCTAAGGCCAGAACAGCTGATTTAACTGTGAAGTGGCCCTTTAGAAGCCATATAACAACTTCAGAGATATACATGTAGTATTTATAAACATAACATAGGCAACATCCAGATTCCTAAGAAAAGATCAAAAAGATCAGTCAACAGATCTGGCAAATTCAGGTAAGTTTGCTAAAGAAGCAAATGAAAAGATTGCTCAGGAGGATCCCCCTTTCAAAGGCATTTTTCTACTTCTAAGCAAGAGAACTCAAATACTTCCACGAGGTATAACTGGAACAGAACTCCAAACACACCATTATCTAAAGTATGATTGTTCATTCTGCTCAACTGAAAGCCAAGGATGAGTATGCAGGATTTAGGATTTTTCTCCAATGGTAAATCCAGTTTTATTTTCTCCCTCACCATTCAGTATTCTTGCAAATGCTCAGGAGTATAAAACTTGTTTTTTCCTCTGCCCTTTTTTTGTGTCCTAGTTCTGTTAAAAAAAAATGGCAACCATTTATTTTGGCCTCTGTGAATTATATCCCCAAGTGAGGTGACGTGAATACAAACCAAGTTGACGAATTCATGAGTATTACTGGTCTGGATGTGGGTGCAGGAGATGGCAATGTACTACAGAAGAGCAGCTGCCAGAGGTAAGCATACAAAATGTGGCTCCTACACAAAAGAATGAGATTTTCAGAGAATCTGGTGGAAAGCCCGACAAGTACATTTTGTTGCTGCTAAAAGAATTTATTTCTTCTGAAACCTATAACTCCTGGGTTAATAAAGTGAACTTTGATGGGACTAGAGGGAAATATGGGCTTCCCAGGAAAGTTAGGACAAACTTAGATGCATTTCTAGAACACAGATTTATGGAAGTGATTGAAGCTGATAAGATCAAAACTCAGGTTAACACTTTGCTTTCCTATCACACGCTAAATAGAACTCTGCCACAGTTGGCCTGCCACCAATAAAACTAATGATGCCTGTAAACAATAAATTTCACAGAATAATCAAGCTCACACAATTAGTATCCATGGATGTTGTTTTGCTTTGAAGTTTGAGGAATTTTACGGAACCTATTATTATGTTAGAGCTAACTGACTATGAAAATAGTTAATGGCTTGTCAGGATTGACTGCTAAAATCACAAGGCTCAAGGAAAAAAGACATACAGAATCTGAGTTAGTCTGGTTAGGTTTGTACATTAGAGTAAGAACCTTAGTAAGAGTCTCCAGAACCAGTAACAATGAAGGATCTTGAAATGATTTACTCTGCTACTAGCCCTAAAAAGTATGGATATATCCACTACACATTTACACTATGAAAAAGCTAAAACTGGTGCATCCTTCATTCTGTTCCTTCTTGCTTGTTAGTGCACTATCTAGAGATCTGCAAAAAATAAGCATGTGTCATGCTCTTGTTACAGAGACAGTCAATACTCTGCAGGAAATTTGAGCACAGTGGAAGGCAAGCATTTTGCAGAGTGGATAGGCATGTTGGAAAAGAACAATCTTTTCCCTTTGGGAAGGGGAAACTTTCTAGATGCATTTAATAACGCATCCTTTTCTGCAGGCACTGAAGGCCAGCTCAGCAGCCTTTCTCTTGACATGTGTGCAAAGGCAGCTACTGAAAAAAGCCAACACCTGCTGAACAGGGATGTGGCAGACATAAATCAGGTTGCATAATAGGCCACATCTGCATTTTGGTCATGTGATGGGCATATTTCCTTACATTCCTCAAGGAGGGCAATAAGAGCTCAGAGGCATAGAGCAGGGCATGGACTGAATGAGTTGTTCTGATGAGACTGATACAACCTGTGGGCTTGAGGTCAAGCTAGAAAAGACAGGTCTAGAGCTAACATGTTCTCTGTTCCCCAGAAATTTAGAGCACAGGTTAGTTTATAAAATTTAGGGAGGAAGCCAGGTTTCCACTACCTCACTGTCTCTAATGTTGAAATGTTCACATTTAACTCTTTTTCCTTTAATAAGCTCCATGACTTTCCTGATTTTTTTTTTCTTCTTCATTTTACATCCAAAGTACTCAAAAGTCCAGATCTAATTTATACCATTTCTTTTTTACTGTAAGCTACTCCAGGCTTCTTTTTTCAATGCCTTTTATTAACATCTCTTCTTACTTAAGTCAATGCTACCTGCAAGTAGTTTCATCAGGTATTTGAAAGTTAGACTATGTTACATATGGCTCTAAAATTATAAAAGGTAAATAAAATTGCTTCACTAGCTGTTCATTATATATGTATAATCATTTGCATATTTGTGTGTGTATGTGTGTGTGTCTATGTGCACATTTATATATTAACTCCCTGGTGGTACCCGATACATTACTTTTCCAAAATATCCATTGGAAAATATATTTTTCATCTTTTTAGTTCACACATTCAATATAAATCAAGCATCAGAGACATAATTAGACAACAATCTTTTAAATGTTTCAAAATTAATTGCCTAACGTGCCAGAAAATGAACACTAAAGCTGCATACTACACATTGCTATTTTTCCGGAGGATTTCCTTTCCAAGGCTTTTGCCAGAAATTGGAACAACTTGCAAAATTAATACAGCTATGAATTACTACATTTTAGATTGCATCTAGTACTAAAATCTTTGTTTTAGGATAACTTGCAAAGTCTTTTGGAGGAAATACCTCCAGTTATCAAATAAAATCTCATTAAGGAAAGAATTTTAGTAGCTTTTCATGGGTAAAAATCTTTGCCTAACCAATGTGCATTTTTAGTTTTGGAATCACTTTAGTCCATGAAAATGCCACATTTCCAAAATAAAGCATTTGAAATTTCTACAGTCAATTAGGCAATTCAAGATTGCCTTTCTGTAATTCAAAATTTACTATGCACTCTTAAAAAAGAATTTAGAATGATTTTTGTTTTGTAATATGTGTATTATAACCCTCTGTGGAGGTCTTAATAGTTTTCTGTTCTTAGCTCCAAGCTAAAATAGGCCATGTAACTTTATTATTAAAATTAAATCATCACACCTGCTTGTTTCTATGACACTTACTATGAGCTGTATTGAAAAAAGTGCACGCTTCAATCCTGAAGAAAACTTGCCTGGCCCAAAACCCACCATTTTCAACAATATGCTAATTAAATGTTTCCTTCTCTGCTAACGACACGGTTACACAGCAAACTGAAAGGACCCTCAAACAGAGAAGTACGCAATAACCAATTCCTATTATTAACAGGAAAACTTTAAGAATTAATTCATATAAAATTATAAGCATATATATTTTTTTGAAAATACATATTTGAAAAAAATGTTATTTATGACAGCATGTTTATCTATCATTCATTTTACTGGTACTGCTGCATGACTGGACACACGAGACCCACAGAGCAATCCTCTGTCTTCCGCTATCATTCCTCAGTTCTTAATTTCACAAAAATGGAAGAGGAGGATCTGAATTTCATAGTTATTAGGTCATATTCAATCAAAGCACTTTTCAACAAACTTTACTGAAAATTTCATTGAATCAAGCATACTGTGCCTTAAGTCAACAATACATATAATTAATTTTGTAAACCACCTGTATAAGTAAATGCCAACTGTAACTACCTGAATAGCAGGTCTGAGTTAAATCTTATATATTTAGAACCACAATATGTGAGTGTCACAGTAGGATCTTGTTTATTGAGATACACAGTGGAACCTAAGGAACTAAGGAACTGATATTACAGTGAAAAGTAATCTAAATTGCTTTCACAGAATTTCTACTACTTTCAAGTAATAAAAATGTTACACTCTACACTCTAAATAAAATCTTAGTTGCTATCGACAGTTAGTATGAGATTCAGTCAGAACTACCAAGCTGTGAAAATAAGGCCCAACTTCTGTTGTTTTTGTTGATACATTTGGCATCCAATCATGAAAAACAATGTCCATGTCACTAAAATGGCCTCCAGGCATTCAGTATATCTACATCGAGGTTAAACATCTATGTGAAGATGTGACAGCACACCTTATAAAAGATATTATTGAGTAATATAGACTTTCTGTAATAACCAAACAGTAAAGAATATAGCTTTTTAAAGGTCTCCCCATGGCTGATCTCATGACTCAAAGATGAGAGACTGTGCTGCAAGCTAAGTAATAAAATCTGGTGGATACTGTGGGCTAGCTTGTGACAAATCATATCAAAGTATTATTAAAGAAGGAACTTGAGACCCAAGACTATTATTGATTCCTGACAGAATTTCTTATAAATAAATGTTGCAATCTGATCCTGGACTCCCAAGGCCCTGGTAGAATTCTGACTATTATAGAGCAGGTTGCAAAACAGTAACATTATATTCGTGAAAGCTGAAAGAAGCATATTCAGTGTCAAACAGGTAGCATGGTCTAAAAAGACCGGTAAGAAACTGTGTTTCAGAGGCCTCATACACCTACTGCTGCAGCTCACTGTTTAAAATGGCAAAACAATTTCTGAGCTTGTAACAGGGCTGTGAACGTGTTAGTGGAATGAATCTGTGACCCTTTAGAGCACTAAGGACACACCTCCATTAGTGTCCATATTCCTGCACTGAAGAGGCTGATACAGTCAACTGAAATGACAGGGTGATAAATATAAAACCACTATCATCAATAAGACTGGAATGTAAAAGCACTTAGTTTCACCCTAAGTAACTCACAGAAAGTTTGGTTTCAAGAACCAATGTATCATCCATCACTACTCTACCTTCTGTTGACAAAGTAATTGTAAGATATCTAGAATGGAGGTTCAATATGAACTGACATTTTTGAAAGGAGGAATTGTGTGCTGCACTTACTCATTAAATGTATTTTCCTCCACTAAAGATGTTTCCTTTTTTAGTTTATGTATGAATAACTTTAGTTAAAGTTCCCTTGACACACTGACTTTGCTTTGAATAGCACCTATGTTCATTAACATAAAACCTGAAAGAAAATAATTTTAATGCAGCTTTTTTAACACTTCAAAAGCCTTTAACAAATTGATCGAGCACAATTATGTAGTCTAAAGGGAATTGTAAAGAGATCACACAAGGTTGAAAAGTTCTGGTTAATAAAAAGAAAAAAATCCTAAGTAAAAACAGGCACTGTGTGTGGAACTTTGATGCACAGTGCAGGAATGTAATAAAATTATATTAAAAACCCCTAACATCCCTCTATTTTAATAAAGACACAATTATTGTCTGTATTATACAGTGCATACAAAATACCGTGCTAGCTCGATAATGTAAAAATAAAATGTAGAGGTCAGGATAGTCAGAAATTAGAGAGAAGGTAAATTACCAGTCCACTTACTGGCTACTGAGACCAGTGAATAAAGGAAAACCTGAGCAACTACTTAGCAAGGAGATGGCACCATTTTACAAATACAGCTGTTTGCCTTTGGGCAGGAATTGATCTCAGTCATGGCACTCGTCTCAGCTAAAGCCAGAGCATTACTGGTATTATTTTAAAAGGCTGTATGATAACAGCATTCTTTCAAAAACATTATAAACTAAAACAACAACCCAGTGCAGCTGAACAGATCAGCTGATACTGAATGAGCCATTGCCAACTGGGAAATAGATTTTGATCTGCAGAAAGCAGTGTTTTTTCCTTGTGTTTATGGACCTAAATTTATTTCTGATTATTTTAAAATAATATTTTAGGTGGCGCTTTTGTCATGACAGCTTACTGATATTCAACCACACTGGTTAAATTCAACATAAAGAAGCAGAATAAAACCATTGGTAGATGGAAAGGTTAGGCCCTATGGCTTTAAGATCTAAAGTTCCCCACTGTACTGTGTTAAACAGAGACAAGCAACCAGAGATTTTCTTTGTTTACATAAAGTATTTTCCCAGAATGGCAGAGGCTCTCTTTGGGAAGATGCTATAGGAAGACCTCCATTTGCATGCCCTTTCTGTCTACTACCCTGTCAGCAACAATGAAAGCAGACATAAAATTGAAATGACTAAGAAATGGCTGGGTGGGGAAACAAACTGAGGAGTAAGGGGAGAAAAAGGCTGCAACTAGATTTTGGCAACTACAAGTTTGCCAAATCTAAAACCTTTTCCTTCCAGTGAGCCTCCTTGTGCTATTGAGAAGACTCTGCAGCTGGACCTACTTATACATTGAGGGATTTGTAGTGGTATGAGGCAGAGAGATGCTTTTTGATGGGGAATGTCCTTCCTGACATCTCAGAGGACTGCAGAAGAGCTCACTGAACTACACTGAGGACATCTGCTATTCTTAATAGACCTGAAAGCATGGCAGCAGAAATGGGCAGAGGTCAAGGACCAGAAGTAGGCAGCACTGCGGGCAGTTAGAGCACTCTGACCGCACCCAGGGCAAAGGAGAGGACCAGGCAGAATGGATGCACCCAGTGAACATTATTCTGCTAGTTGTGCAAGGAGATTAAGTAGCTACTAGGAAAGTTACTGTTAGGAAGAGATTGGTGGATATGTTGTTCCTAGTATTGCTTTTTGGATAATTCTGTAGTGTCCCTCAAATTTTCTCTGTTGAACACACAGAATGCAGGTTTCTAAGTGGGCAAATGCCAACTCACCTCCAGATGTTTACTGAACCCAGGTGTTAAGTGTTAGGCTTCACCTAGTATCTTGGTTTTGAGAGAGCTGCTTTGACCTGCCTATTCTTTCCACTGGGTGACAACACTGGGCACAAGGGATAGATATATGACTGATGGTTTGCAACAGAATAGCTATTGCTTGGTGTGAGATCACTATCATCACTTGAACAAGATTTGCATTTTGCTGCAGATAAGGGGGAGTCTGGGAGTAGGCAGGTGATGGTGTCAACAGCAGGAGTGTGGGAACAAGACCAAGCACAGGGAGAGCAATCTTTACAGCTAACTCAGGTTGAAAGAATAAGAATGTGGAACTTGCAACCCCACAGCCTAAGCACTCATCCTCGCCCCTTCCCAAAAAACATCTTGAGAAAAGAAGCAAAAGAGAAACTCCCAATCCATTACCAAGGTCTCCTCCTCTATCTAGTATCAGATACAGTGAGATAGAGCTACAGACTGAATGAAGAAATGCTGTATATTTATTTTTTTCAGTCTTTCAGAGCTGCTGACTCAACACTAAAAATGCCTTTACAGTATTTTGCTTAGAAAAAATCAAGTTTCATTATACAAGATTAATATAAAATAAATAGGATTAGAAGCATTTCATAGCTCAAAAATCTTAAAAAGTCTATGAGGTTTTATTGACTAAATAGGCAATAAAAAGAGGGGAAAAAATCACTCAATATTGTCATTAACAAACCAATAGCACTGTGGGTCAAATTCCTTTACACATACACACAGAACAGAAACTCATGTGCTCTCATAGTTCTGTTAAGATATATAGGACAACTGGAGGAATAAAACACCATTCAGTAAAATGAGAATGACAAAATCTGGCAAAGGGTGGATGTTAGGAGTAAAGATAAGCTCCAGAAAAGTATGGACTGAGTGTATGTTTTGTTTATTCATCAAATGACCCTACAAGATGGAGGTTTATTCTGTTAGGTTCCCATGTGTTTTTCTGGATAGGCTAGAAGAGATGTTTATTTTTTTGAAAAATGGTCTCTGTTGAAGCATCACTAAAACAAAAACTCAAACCAAACCAAACCCACATTAGTGCCAAGCAATCTTCAGAAATGATAAAATGAGTATGATTGAAGTTGAGATTTGAAGAAACAAATCTGTGTGTCGATAAATATAGTGATAAGGACGAGTGAGAGGTGTCAGACAGAAAAACCTGCTGCAATTTTTGTTGCTGCCAGCACACAGAAAATAAAACCTAGGAGTGTTTCTTATGGAAATTTGCAGAGCAGTACAGATTGATGTAGTTATTGTCATCAGGGGTGTATCATTTGGGTGGACACTGACGCACAACACAAGAATCCTACACAGAACATTCCTATAGCAAGATAAGCTTCTTATATCTCCAGTAATGCAACGTCAAAAATGCTGCAGCCCTCTCTACCATATATTATATTTTCATGGTATCAGTTTTGTAAGAGATTAAGCGAGTTTAGGAGGTTCCCGGCCCTTCCCTAACAAACTCCTTCTGCCTCTTCCCGCTCCTCTATGCACACACCCTCATGTTTAGATAGGCAGTTGCTTGGAAGGGGGTGATCTATGAAAGAGGCCACAAAATGGTTTGGATTAAAACTCTGTCTCCCTCACTACCTTCTCCCCAAGGGATACAGCTTCCTTACAGACAGAGTTACAGGCACAACCAAAATGCCAAAAAGAAGCAAACGTCACAGACAAGGAACTTGACTTGCAAACCTCACTCCTGAGGAAAACAATCTGCAGTTACAGTCTCATCTTGTGAGTATAGACCTTAGTATTGAATTAGGAAGAAACATCACACCTTTAATCACTGTTTAATTAAGCACAAGGTACTAATGTATTCAGATACTAAATGCCAGTCTAAACAACCCAACACCAAGTAATGGCATTCAGGCTGCCTCTGGGCAAGTCTGCATTGGTATTGAAAAGATATTGCTGCCTTTGTTATGGTTTCCCCATTCCTGTGGAAAGGGCTGCAGAAAGCCAAGCTCATACCGAATTCCTTCTCTAGTTAAGGCTACTGAGAAGTAAGAAAAGACAACACTTAAAAAGTCAAAGCATAGATAAGCAGCTGTCATGTTGCCAACCTAAGGTGAGAAAAGTTACTGGATTATGAAATGTGAGGAAATAAGTAAGGTTTTACAACATTCATGAGATGAAATGTAGGAATAGTCTCAGCAAAAAAAGCAAAAAGGACTGAAAATTGGATGTGCTGCCAGGAAGTGAGGAGGAAGAGCTGGATATCAAATTTATAGGCCCTTTGAGGTCTTGAATGAAGAATTTGGAGAAAGTAAAATGTCACCTTCATCAGTCTCGGCTGACTTGCTATTCTATTGCCAGATGAGCCCATTATCGTCTGATTGAATTATAATCATGTCAAAACTCTACTTGGACCCAGGAATGAGCTTTCAGAAAAATCCTGAGTCAAGGCAGAGCTCTCCTGTCTTTGAGATCTGTGGAACACATGACCTGAAATGTGATTTTAATGTCTGTCTTTGACTCTTTGAAACACACTTCCATGGACATTTGTTGCTCCTGGTAACTCCTGTGTGCCTTATCTTTATATTTTTCTTCTCCTTGTTTCTTTCTAATAGACAAGATTGTTATCTAAAGTTCTAAAGTTAAAATGAGATAGTTTTTTGACTCAGTTGCAATTCCAGGAAACAGGGGGGATGAGAGGGGATACATTTTGGAACGACCTGCAAACAAATAAAAAGTAACATGCTCAGCAAACCAAAAAGTGGAACGTTTGGTTTAGAACTACATGCAAATTTAGATGGCATTTCAGCACTAAAGCAGTACTTTGTTTTGTCTCAGTCGACTGATTTTCTTAAAGTATAAAGTTATTTCAAATAATAAAGAAACCACTATATTTGAAAAACGTTGAGAGACTGTTGGGAACTCATTTGAAGTGCAATTAAATATTCTGACTTAAAATATTGAGCAGTTCTTGACAAATACTCTACCAACTCTACCAAAAAATGAAAAAAAAAAAAAAAGGGCTGTTATCATTAAATTGGAACTTTCCAGTGGTGAATAAAAGGGTTGGGGAAGAAGGTGCTGAAGTATACATTCTGGGCTCGTTCATTCATTTCTTTTTTGCAGTGTTTCAGGAGCTGAGGAGGCAGTCATAGAAATTGCATTTATTCCAAGAAACAATGAATGATTCACGTGGTAACTCCCAGCTGGACATAAGACGTTATATTGCTGCTGACATGTCTTTCTTTTGAAGGAGCAGAAGTCAGACTCCTGACTAACAAAGTGATCAGATGACCCAATAAAGAATACTTCAGTTTTGATTTTTAAAATTGAGCAGAATAAGAATAATTCTAACAGAACAGCTCAGAAACTGGCATTGGTCTCCACAACCTTTTACATCTATTGCTGCCAGAATTTGTGAGCTAGGTTGGCAGCATTAGAAGCTGTGAGTTACCTCTCTGTGTCACACATATATTCACTACAGTTGCATAATCATTCCCTTTTTCCTTCTGTTAAGAATTAACAATTGTGTTTTTGTAAGTCTCATTATTCTCAGATGCCTGGAGGTGATCATGAACTCCCCAGCAAAGTATCCCACTCCTGCTTCCAGATGTATTTGGTATCAACAGCACTGTATCCTATTGTTGCAATACAAGGCCTGATACAGCTTTCTGTCTGAAAAGCATCTCCTTAGCATCTCACAGTTTGCCATTTATCTGAAATATACTCTCATTTATTTTGAATACAAGTATTCCTATATTTTTAAGTTGTAGGCACTTAAATCTTCAGTATATAAATCACAAGCAGTGTAGAAAACTGAGCATAGTCCTGTTACTAGAAAGCTCAGGTACAAATAAGTTATCCCAGTGAAACACATTCTCTTTTATTGCCATATAATCACAAAGAATAAGGAAATAATTCTCTTCAGATGGTATTTCTAAGATGAGATTTAGAAATGAGTGCCTAACTCCCTTAGACATCACAGTCTACAACAACAGATACAGGAGGCTTACAAGCGTGTGTTTCATGTACAGATAAAAGCAGAAGAGGCTGGATGTAGTTTGCATTTCCAGAAGAGCTTTGTTGTGGTTACTCTGGTGACTAGTTACTGTGATTCCCTGAAACACTTAGCCCTTAAGAAAGAGAAGCAGGAGACAAATCATGTGAGGAGTGGTAGAGAATAGCAAAAGATTGAACACTTCTTCGAGCTTGAACATGTTTTAATAAATTTTCATCTCTGTTTGGCCAGGTGGTAGTTGAATTACATTAAATGAAAAGCTATGTGGGAGGGTAACACTATGCTGCAGTTGCACTTTGTGCATACACTTCTTATCTTTTTAGGAACTTGTTCCAGATGTTTCAGTGGAGGAAAATAAAACAATTATCTTGGTCATGTTTTAAGATAAGCTCTTGGCGGGTCTGGAAAATGTTTTAATCTGGCCTTCCAGCTCCTTTAGCAAACTCCCTATAACATTAATTTTCTAAAACTGTTTATGCCCCGTTTTATTTTTTCTGCTATTTGATGTGTGTAGGAAATTCACCAAACATGATAATAGAAAAGGAATAAAACTGCATCAACATTAAGTGGTAAACACTTTTTAGTGTTTTACTTCAATAAAATGTGGCAGTCGACCATTGGAACCCTTGTGCATAATTAAGGAGAAGCTTATTATTTTAATTTACCACCATCTCCTGATATATAGATTACAAATTGAGCATAAAGAGTATTTACTTTAAATCCCTATGGAAAAAGATCAGAATCATCAATACAACATCAATATGTGTCAGCCTGTAGGTAGGATTCTACTTGGTATGTCAGGGATAGAGGGAAACACTAAATCTGGAGACATTCTTTAAGAGTGAGGGGAAATTACATCAGCACTTTTCATTTTCCTGTGGAAGTCAACAGAATCCACAGAGCATGGGTGAATCCCTAGAGAAAACCACAGAAGAACAACATATTCTTTAAAACATGGGGTGGGAAGGGGAAGCAGAGTGAAAATGTGCTGTGTAGCATTCATTACTTCTAGGTTTTGCCTGTAATTGTCAGACCTCCAGGTCCCTTCACTGATCACTTAATTAATACACGACTTTGCCTCCACACACTTCTTGCTACAGACACTCTGCCCCTTTCAGCAATGGTCAGTGTACACAGCACCAGGGCTCTGTGTCCCATTTCTCCCTCTTTCCATGTCGATTTGGTTTATTCAGTTGGACTGATACACACATATTTTCACTGTTAAACAGCTGCTAATAGCTCAGTATTGCTCCATGATATACGATGCCACAAATCTTGCTGAATTGTTCTTTTCTCCAGTCCAGGCCCTTTTCAGACATTTTTTCTAGCCATCCTGATTTCATTATAGCAAATGTCATATCTCTTTTAGCTTACAAATTCCCAGTCACAGAACTCAGGCAGCTGCTTTAATGTAATGTTAAATTTTTAAAAATACTTTCATGTTATACATCTGCTCGCTTTTTAAGAGTAATTTCAAAATACTGTTATGTCCTGACCAATTTTATTAGTGCTTCTCCCCCCTTTCCTATGATCAAAATTAACATCTGTACAAAGAACACACCCTCTCTTTTAAAGGATTACTTTTCATCTTGAATCATGCATAGAATATGCCTTCTAACTCTATCCAGTGTAAATAATGTGTAAAATAATCAAAGCATCATCATAACCTGACAGCAGAAGCCTTTTGATGAATAGGGTTTTATGTAGGATTATCATATGACATTTCCAAACTACATTATATTTCAGTCATATACTATTGCATTAAATTCTTCTCTCATGCTGGATTTGTACTTTTAGCAAGTTATCAGCGTTCTCCTTTGTGGTCAGATTTATACTGCACTTGCAATCAAAAGCAAAAGCAGAAGTATAAAAGGAAAGCAGAGCAGAGGAAGGATATTCTGCTAATGAAGAATCACATCTTCTTCTTGTTGTGCTGTTATTTATTCCTATGTTTAGCCCTGACAATGTTACTGGGTTTGTTCAGAGCACCAGATACCAATACAGTCCCCAAATATGTTATAATTTAGAGTATTGGACATACTGGGGAAAAAAAACAACAGTGTAACTACATAACAGCTATGTTGGAAGAAATGCCTCCTCTCACACATGCCACCACCACTACATCCCATTCATGGTAGTAAAATTCTCTTTATCCTCCTGTTGCCATGCAAGTTAGATAGTGACCTACAAATGAACCATTTTCCTCAAAATTCAAGAAGCGCTGTGCATGATGCCTTCGGAGCGTGTGTATATTGCAGCAAACTGATACTCACTGGGTGACAGCCATGCTTTCATTCCAAATACAATCATACACCATAAAAAGTGTATGGTTTGGCAGAAAATAGCTTCTGTGACAGGGCAAACCTGAAGTCTCATCTGGTCTTTGGCAGACATAAAATGTTCAATTGATTGAGTTCCTCAGTTTTCATCGAGGATGAAGCTTAACCATCACTAGAGAGAACCATACTATAAGATCAAGGATATCCATCTATCAAGCACAGTAAGCAATATTAATCCACAGCTGCAAAAATAAAAAGGCCTATTTGTAACAGAGAAGCCTTCAGAGAACAGGCATAAAACACCCTCACATACTCACACACCCTCGAAGGAGTGCTTTAAAGCACCTTGCATTAACAGTGATAGTAGGTTAAGAAGAGTAGCCCAAGAGTAAGGTAACAAAATTAGAAACAGAAATAGAAACTGAGAGAGGCCAAAAGACAGAAGAATGGAACTGAAAGGGAGAAAATGCAAAACCTTGTGGACTCAGTAAATCTAAATAATGAAGAAGAGAGGAGAGAAAAGAGAGAGTGTTAGAACAGTACGAGAGGGAGTGAACTGGAAAAAAATCTGCATTAGCAAGTCCATTTCCCTTCCTGGACCCAGCTCTGTCATCCAGTCTTGGGTTGACTTTACCCTAGCTCACGAAAGATACATTTTTTAGCACTGGAATGCACCAGGTTGCACCAAAGGCAGGCTTTTAACAAACTGATTTCCCAGAGGAACAAACCACCCCAGAACTTTATCCTCTTTGCTTTACTCAGTTACTCAGTTTAAACAACAGAGTGGAGGAGACGGAGGAAGAATGGAAAAGGGGTGAGGAAGAGTGGAAGGGAGAAGACTGACAACAAAGTCCGCATAGTGAGAGAGACTAATGCAGGGCTCAGCAGTGTCCCCAAGACAGGTGGTTGGTTCCTACTCAAAAGTTAGCAAATGCCACTGCTAGGACCCAATCCACAGTTTTTACCATGAAGCAGAAGTGCAGTGATACAGTGTTTCTCAGCCAATGAACTTCCCATGCAAACAACCTTCTCAGCAATTTAAGATAGTGCAGAATCCCACCCTCTACTATGATACAAAATACATTGCTCTTCCACCCAAAATGTCATGCAGATTCCTAATTAAAGAAACAGACTTGACCTTCTCTGCTCTGAACTAATACTGTCTACTTCCTGCATACAGAAAAAGGACATTTAAAACATAAAATAAAATAAATAAAAATCAATATTTCTAACATGAAACCATCTCCATTTACTCTTTCTCTAATAAGGACTAAGTCTCTAGAGGTCCCTTCCAACCTATCGCATTCTGTGAACAGACTTAAAGAATCACAGCTACTGATGGAGCTTAATTACTAATCACAGTCTAAGATCTAATGAAAATAGCCAAGTGTTATAAAATAATATGGTTCAATTGATATCAGAAAGAAATACATTGCTTAAGAGCTTAAAACACTTAAAACACTTTAGCAGCTAAACCCCCTGTATACGGTAAATTATATCCACCATATCCAGAGCTAACTGACAATTTACCAAGTGCTAAATTCCATCTGAATTAATCCAGAATACTTAAGTTAATTTTTCAACAGTTCTAGCAATTATTTTCTGTAGCCAGGTTTTGGATGAGAAAAAGTGGTACTAGGTTTCCTGCTTTTGGTAAGAAATACAACCTATATGGCTTTATACATGGAAAACACAGCATCCCTTCTTAATAAAAGTAAGTTAATGGAAGTATTTCCTGTTCAAATGAGTAAATCATGTCTCAGTTTGGAATGCTTCAGTATCAAAAATGATAACAAAAATATTTGGATGAATAAAGTAATGAAGAGGTTAAATCAGATTGTAATTAGATTTCAGTATGCATGGTCATGTGGCTAATAGTAAATTTTCCTTGATTAACTGATCCTGTTTGTTAAGAGCTCCTATTAACATTAGCACACTCTATATCGGCTGTAGAGACACACCATGGACCAGAGCAAGATTAATGAAGGCAGGTACGCATGCTGATTAGAATGTGGCAGTTTAATAAACTCTTCTAACATTAAATTATTTAATGCATTCATGCTCATGTAGGCTATTCAATGGTCAGCTTGACCACCTATGTGTTAATATTGGGAATTGAAATGCAGAGGATAGAAGAAATATAGCAGTGGATGAGGTAATTAGCTCTCATGTCTGATAAATGGGGCAATACCTATGTGTATACATGTTTTAGCACATCACAAATGGTGCTTTCATTAACTGGAATCTCTTGCTGAAAATTTTCTGAACGTTTAGTTTGATTCTGATCCCATAAACAATTCAGCTAACTACTATAGCCAGTGCCTGTTTAATATTTGAAACAAATTTGAAGCAAGCTATAGTGATAAAATACATTGTTAAAATATAACACAAAAATTATCCTTGAAGGTTCAAAGTAATTTTTATGTTATTCCAGTGTACTGTTTTGAAACAAACATAATGTTTAATAAACATTACCTGAAAAGTTACATACTGTTGGCTGATACTTGTTTTATCTTGTGTATTCCTTTCTCCTGGGTCACTAATAAGTGGTTGACAACTTTTTGCAGGAAACCTGTTGAAGGCTGGGGAAGCCAAACAGTTGCTCTTCAAACCAGTACCAGCATCATCTAACTGTGCACTTGAATTATACACTGAGTTGCATGCCATCTTTTTAAGAGGCAACACAAGCCTCGTGTCATATACTGTATCAATTCACATTAAAAGCAACATAAAACAAGGGCCCTGTTTTGACACAACGTCTTGTTTCACACAATTTGATGCACCGCATTTTGTCTTCAGTAGCATCCAAAACACAACAGTGGGAGAGCTGAGGACTAGCCTGGTAGTCCTTCCCCCCAAACCCTTTTTGCTGGCATTTGAATCTCTTTTCAGATCATTTAGCAAATCCAAATAAATGACGGGAATGGCTGATGGGCTTCAATTCAACACTATGTCCAGCTTCAAAACCTTTAACAAAATATAACCTTGCTAAAGCACTTTGGTGAATGAGCACTTTACTTATTAACTGTGGTCTCTGTCCATTCATTTACAGTAAGCCACTCATTTCAAATAGCTTTTGTAACATTTTGAAGATTAAAATGATATAAAATGAATAGCTTTAGTACTGATCAGCCATGTAAGTGCATATTACTAGAATTTAATTAGCCATGCTATTACGTCATTGCCAATAATACAGTGTGACAATATACACCTCATCACTCCAGGCCTAGGAATCTTACCTAAACATAGGTCTATTAGACAGGACTGGGGGTGAAACTCTGCCTTTCCTGGTAAAGTCTGTGTCCTAGCACCACAAAAGACTGAAAAAAAAAACAACCAACAAACAGGTGTATTGAAGGTGTATGTGGGACAGAAATAAATTCTCAAAATGTAGACAGCATTTAAAGGCTAAAAAAGGAAGCCATCGTCAAGAAAAAAGTGGATGCCTGATGTTGGCCTGCTCATGCACACTTAAGACATCTGAAAGATTGATAGCACAGCCCCAAAAAAGATGACGAAGAGCAGTCCAGAGGAGAAATGGATCTAAAAGAATGGTTTTGCTGGATATTGCTTGCAGGTATGATGGAGGTGTGTAAGCAATGAGGGTTTGGTGATGTGGACAGAGCAACTGTTTCTGGATGGCTGATAACTCATTTGTGCAAACACAACAGGATTTTATCATCAAACAAGATTACTTCACAGAATTATCTATCTCAATTTCTTCACTAATTGGAACTATCAGAAGATCCTAAGTTTCTATCTGTCCTCTTGGATTAACTAGAGTGATATCACTTTTCATCTGCAATTGCTCCCTAAAATTATAATAATAAGTAAAATCAAAAAACGGTAAGACCATTTATGTTGGAAAACGTTAAGAGTTTGAAAAATACATCCCAATCAGACTTTACTAATTTCCTTCTCCCACCTTGCAATACACCATTCAATTGAAAAATCTGCCTTTTCTGACTGGGTTCTCAAGTGGTCTATTGGATTTCATCTGGTTTCACTGCCTTTCCCATGCTGTCCCTCTGGGCAGTGTCTGCTCCTTAAGACTAGCACTCTGCTGCATGCCAAATTCTACTCACATTATGGTTAGAACAGACTACTAATCATCAGGTAGAAGCAAGAAGGCTGACAGGGAGAGAAAAGCATACAGATCCATTCCAAATCAGAGATAGGAAATAAGTAGTTTGGAGGGATAGAATCAAAGAGAGAAGTACCAATAGAAGCCAAGGAAAGCAGGACTGGGAAGCGACAAAGATCATGTGAAAGCAACATTAGGAAAAGAAGATGGAGACAAAGCCATAAAAAGAGGATGCACATGCTTGCAGCTTGATTTAATCCCTAAACATAGCTCTTGAGCACTTGTTGGAATAAATGACATGGCAATGAGGAATTCCCAGGCAGTGGAAGATGCCATGTCAATTAAAGGGAACCTTCCCTTTCAAAGTCCTTTCAAAGAGGCTGTCTGAACATTAAACAAGATCTGTGCATGTAGGTAGATCATGGACCCCCACATCTGTGAGGCCGTGTGCCATGTGATGTGACAAAGAGCATCCTGAAGTTTGATCATTGTCCTGCTTTGACAGATCTGAAGATAAGGAGAGACAATTTAATATGTGGCAGGATTAACAGGAGGCATTGTCAGATGAACTGCCTGCATCTTCCTAAGCGGCTTCCTTTAGCTCGTAAAGGATTTGACAGCTCACATTCTCAGCTGCATATTCTATAACAGAACTGAAAGGTGTGCAGTATTGTACTCTCTGACAAGCCTAGGATCCTGAATATCATAAAGACACAAGAACTGCATTGCATTAGGTAATTTTCTGAAGTTGCTGTACTTATTCCTGTGCTTGTCTAATCCTCTCTTCTCTCTCTTCTGTAATCTCTCCAAGTCCCCCTCCAATGCCCTTCCAATTACAGTTCCACACTGCCCATCATGTCGTCAGTTGGGAGATACTAGGTTTGGATTAGCACTAAATTCCCTTAAGTCTTTCAAAGTCTCCACCTGGGTATGAAGAAAGCCTGAAACTTTAATTATACCTGCCCAGCTGATCCACGTTGTTCTTTCCAGCTAGATACTTGCATTTCACAAGAGCAGACCAGCTAGTAGTTTATATCTTCTGAGCATGGGCTAGCAACAAATTTGAAAGAAAAGCTCCCTGAACAAATTGGCTAATGCAGGATGGTATTTTTAGTCTTGAACTGCAGCGGTTTTCTTAAGCAGATGACACATTTTTCACAAGTAGCTGCTGCACAAACAGCTCTCAACATGAATGATGTTGGAAGTCTGCTTACTTTAAATGACCAGTGAAATCAAACAGATCGTGTTTTTACTGAAGTTGCCAAAATTCTTACATCTACAAATACAGAGATTAGCTACACCCTACTGAGAAGGACCTAGGGGCAGCTGAGTGAACTCAAGCCTTGCCTTGCTCCCCATGCACACCTATGGCCATTCTTCATGTACCACCGAGGAACATAAGCCAATGAGCATCATGTTCCCATTCCCAGCATTTCCTCATCTGTGCTGTGCTCTACTTGTATTCTGTGCACAGATTTGACTCAGCATAGACATTGGAGGGCTAAGACTCTCTTTTACTATTTCAGAAATCGAATCTCCTTGAGTTTCTGTCCTAGCATCTAAAATAGTAGAGTTGTTTATTATGTGTCAGGAAGACTTTATAGCTGAATCTGACGTCATTATCAGTCTAAACAGAGTATTTCTAATGACAGTACAACAGCACAAATCAGTAAAATCACATATAAAATCCAGAATGTAACTGCATTGCAGTGTCTTTACACAACTACACCTGAGAAACCATCCAATACATTTCTTCCCTATTTTCCTCTAAAACCCACACAGGGACACCAGGATATAAATGAAATTTTGGCTTATTTTGTTTAATGCTGCATCTTATGTCTATTTAAGTGCAACTACCTGGATCAGATGGATAGATAATTTGCCTCCTAACAGTTCATGCCCTTGCTTTATTAATCTGGTTATCTTTAAGCGCAGGTTTTCCAGGTCGAAGCCCAGAGGGAAGCCACTTAAAAATAATACTCTTTGTTGGCATACAAATTACTATGATGTGCCAGTCACCTTCCTCCACTTATCCCGGGAAAATGCAAGGTTTGGTTAGGAAACACCAGCTGTGGCAATAACTGGAAAGTATTCTCACCCATTTTACCCCACAGCTGCCATCAGCAAAGGGTGGAGGTTGATGGGGATGTCTCTGCTCCAGGGACAGAGGATGACTCTTGGATTCTGCTTGCTTATCCAGATTATGTAGCTGCAAAGCTTGTGTCTGTAGAAGCATTTTTGATGCAAAGAAAATACATAAGGTTGTGCTACAGATTAAGAGGAGTTAGGAAAAAAAATGACAACAATTTAATCTTCTTTCTTCCTTTCTCAGGGATGCTGGGTGCACAGCTAATACAGCCCAGACTTACTATGACAGACCATTGTTAAAAGTTGGGTTTTCTACCAGAAGATTTTCAGAAGTGCTATAAATAGCCCCTAGTAAGCACTTTGTAAGAAGCACCTAGTGCACTTTAGATATATAGACTTGTACATATACCTAGTGCAATGTGGAGGGATTAGGTCAGATAGCTACCATTAGCAGTAATGGCAGTTTCACCCCTGAATTCCTGGGTGTGACACTGAACGTTACCTTCAAGGATCAGATTTAACAGATTTTTTTTTCTTTTTTTTTTCTTTTTTATTTTCATTTTTTCAAAGGCTGTCACAGAACTTTTTCAAGCTCTTTCAATACTCTGAAGTGCTGAAAGCACTCCTCACAGGGTTAATTTCAAGTGGAAACTTGACTTTGAAGAATATAAATATATACATTATTATACAAAACCCAGGCTAAAGTTAAGCAAAGTTAAGGAACGTAAGAAGTAAAATGGCTCATTGTGGCAGAAATTAAAGTAGCACTAACACGCATATAATCTTAATACATCCCCCTTTAGATAAATGATTTAGAATATAATTTTAAATTGTATGATCACATTACTAATTTTTTCCACAGGAAAAAACTCACTTCAGTCTGTGTCCTAGGTCGATGGTGCTCAACAAAGGAGCAGGGCAGGTATTCAATATTTTTGTTACCCTCACTGTTCAGAGAGTGGTCGCCCTCAGTGCACACTCTCTTCAAACTGTATTTTACAGAACAATAGATTTTCATTTACTTGAGGGATAGTCTGTTTCCCTCCATGGTATAATACCTGAATATTTCTCAAACATTAATGAATTTATTTTCAGCCCATCCCTTTGGTTCATTTAATTGTAAATCATTTTACAAGTGGGAAGCTGAGGCACAGAGCTAATAAGGTTAAAAATACCTGCTCATCTGGGGTTCTTCTGAGATGCCTAACACTGTACTTTTATTATTCCTTACTTTTCCTTACTATTAAGCATTATGCAACACTGCATTTGTTCAAGTGTACTTCCTATTGACCTATTGTAGTTATGAAGTACTTCACTAAATCAGAGCATACCTCTGTGGGGTAATGAAAACACACTTCTTCAGGGTCAGCTGATACAAGTGTAATACTGTTACCACTGGCAGCAGCAAGGCTTGAGTATAAATTTATGGGAATTGCAACAAAAACTCAAGCCATCATAACGAACGTAGAGATAATTAGGCTAAATTTGATGGTGCTAAAACCAGAAACCTAATTTCCCCACCTACAAAGCAGAAGTTTAACAACCCACATTTTCACTAAAGGTTGAACAGAGAACTATGGCCATGTAGATAAGCAGGGAATAGCTAATTTAGAAAACTGTAACTTTACATCTTACACTCTTTTCCTCCAGGAGTCCACGTGGGCACAGCCAGGAAGCTGCTTTCCCCTCCAGCTTGTGGTTTGAAACAACCTAATCTTGCTGGGCAGCAAGGTCCAGCTCAGGCTGGATCAATCCAGGGGGGTGGATTGTTTCTGCCAGCTGCCCAGACTGCCTGGCTCCTGCTAGCACCAAGCCCTGCGCCGCCCCTCTCCCCAGCCATGGCCCGCGCTGCTCCTCACCTCACTGACGGCGCTTTGGCTGACCCCAACACTTGTACCAATCTCCATCTCCAGGAATACTGCACAGAGTACTGACAACTAAACACACTTTCTTGGAGTCCTTTTCACACAAGTACTCCAAGGCCAGGAGTTCTTTGCTGTAGACGAGGCTGACCATTTCCTCCCCTCCTCTCCCTACCCACTTGGGCACATACAGACAATTACCAGGCCCAAGCTTCTGTACACTGGCTCAGGAATGGTCCTCCAGTTTCCAGGATCTGCTGTCCTTTAAGGACAAAAGTCCTTGTTAGCAGAAATTATATTCAAACATAATAAAACACCATGTGTAAAACCCAGCATATTTTGGGCTGGAAACAGCCCATGGCAGAGCTGTCTCCCCTTTGCTCTTCCTCCTGGCTTCTCCTTTCCTCAGGGGTTCTTGAGCTGAAGAGGAATGTTGGGTTTTTGCTTTTACTCCAGACCTCAGTTGTCCTGCTTTTTTAAAAGATTACATTCAATTGCCTCAACTGAAATGCCTCTTTCTCTCTTTGAGTGAAAGTCAGTGACAGTCTTGCTTGTATTTACTGTTCCTCACCCTATCCTTATCATCACACCCTGTTCAGCTCATGTTCTCCTAACTCCCATACTCAACCTACCAACATTTCCACCCACTTCATATTGAAATGAAGTGGGGTCCTGGGATATAGCAGAAGGGCACTGAGATAACAGGAAAGTTTATTTCTACTCTCAGTATTGGTGTTCAAGTGCCTAAGTACCCACTTTTGGTGCTGGAAGCATTGCTGCACGAAAAGCCTGCTCTGCATCAGCAGCTCTTGGGAAGGAAGAAATATTAGCTCTCTCTGGGGATATGATCTTCTCACTCAGTGATGCAACCCAGGAGGGAGAGATTAAATATTTCCACAGAAAAAAATAAATTAAAAAAATATTTAATAATTTAGCTGCTGACCTCTAGCAACTCTCCCTGAAGAAAACAAGCAAACACTGACTGGATTGTTTTACACTACCTGATGACTTAGGCAAACCTTCATGCTTCTTTCATGATGACAGTGAAAGTCACACCCTGACATGCTTATCACTGTTGCCAAATGGCAAGTCCTTGCTCCTTCCCTGCAAGCACCAGAGCTTCTCAGTAAGACAATAACTTAAAGTAATGAACACAGCCAAAGCACCATGTTTTCCCTCATTTTATTCTCTGAAACAGCAGAACCCTTTCAGTAAAATTCTTAAACCAAATGGAGTTTTTCAATCTAACTATTTCAATTAGCAACTGAAAGGAATCTTATTATGAGTATTTGCTCTCTAGGTTGTGGCTACTACACCAAGAATGCCAATTGATGTGTCCCTTCCAAACAAATGGATGGCCCAACAATGATATGTAGTTTTACACCTTTATGAGTCATCTGGCTGGAGAAGAAACATTTAAAATTGAATTTTGTCTCCTAATACAAAAATTCACCTGTCATCAGTCCACTAAGGGGGATGATGCCATGGGAGAACACCTGTCTACACCAATTTTTTGTCCTCTTCAATCCACAGCTATATTTCCCTGGGAAAAAGGTGCTAAACTTTGTACCACAGGCACCTCCAAGTAATTATTTCCCTCTAAAATTACATTAAAAGTATTCTGCAGAGAGTTTTTGTAATTCTCCGTTTTGAAGAAGACAATATATTTCAATGATCTCGCATTGAAATTTTTTATATTAAACTCTCTACCAATTAAAAAAAAATAAATTTAAAAGTTGGGGATTTTTTTAATATTGGAAAATCACCTTCTTTAACAAGCTCTCACTGTGACAGATTGCTTTCAGCAACACCATCAATAACTACAACAGAAAAGCTTCTTGAATCTACTTTCCTAAGTCTTAGCTTATCAGCCTTATGGCTCAGGAATTTCTTCTTCTATGGTCTATACAAAACCAAATAGAATCAGGGGATCATGCCCTCGTGAGGTATCTGCACTGTATAATAGTAGTAATTTTAAAGCAGTAATATTAACAATCAGCCTACATTTTTCACCGTGACAGATTCAATGCGCTACGGAATCCAACTTTTAATTGAAAAATAGTCCAATTACCACATTCCTGCTTGCAAAGATAAACTTTTCATTTGTACATGGATGCAGTTTTCTGTCAGTCTAACACAACATCTTTGAGGAAGATTGCCTGCATTTGCCTCAACTGTTGGTTATTTGCTAAACCTATTCTTGAAATCTCCCCAATACCAGATAGCAAACTTGAGATAACCTTGACCTATGTTTTTCTGAGTGTGGAATAACTGCTCCCTTCAAGCATGTTCCAAATCAGCCCAGGAGGGTTCTGTATGGACCCTAGAAATTGAAGTGTTGGAAAACTCCTATAAAATAACATGAAGTCCATATTCGTTATTATCATTGCAGCATCATCTAGCCTTAATATTAACCTATAGCTTTACCCCATGGGCAGTAATTTAAAACTTTTTAGGCTGATTCTATAAAATGAGTACATACTCTGAAGCATGAGATTAAATTAAGTTACCACTAATTTTATATTTAAAAGACTGGTCTGTCATATAGAAAGGTGTTGGAAACAGTCACTGCAACACATGGTTCAATGCCATGCTTCAAAAATCCCAACCTAGGATATATCACAATCTTTGATTAGCATAGACATCAATATCTGAATGTAATCTGCCCCTCTATCTCCCACCCAGATACAGCGAGATGGATGTTGGGATAGTGAATGTCAGATTACTTTGCAGCTAAAAACACCACCTTTAACACCTCTAGCTCTCAGTCAAGAGCTGAAAGAGTCCAACTCATAAAGGGTAATGCAGTTTTGAACAAGGGAACTGCATGTAAAAAACACTTGCTGGGCTGTGTGATGTCACTTCTCAGGGACATTGACATCTGCATTAAAAGACATATAAAACTAGAGAATTTATCTTGGAAAGGAAAATTCAGGCATAAAAAGGGTAATTAATTAAATTAATGAAACTAGACATATTATCTTCTGAATTTTTGCTTGATCTCCTGCCTGTAAAATGGAGGATCAAGGCCAACAAAGATTCAATATTGGTGCACTTTTAGAAATACCAGGAAATACATCTAGGGGTTGCTGTGTCCTAGTAATAACCTTTGCAATGGTCTCATAGATAGACCTCCACAGTTTTCTTCCTGCAATAAATGTCAAGTACGTACTCGTTTGACCTTCTCAGGTAAACTAAAAGTCAGACCAAAAAATGGGAAAAAAAAATTTGATTAAAGCAGAAATGTGCATCTTACCTTACTTTCTGTGAATTGTTGATGTAGAGTGAACAGAAACATATTGAAGGCTCATCCAGAGTAGTGCTCAGTTAATTGCTGAAAGAATCTCCATATATTTAAGTGGAATTAGTGCAACTGACACAGCAGTTCTTTTTGCAATAACTTTGATAGACAATAAGTGCTTCTCCAGATGTCATCCTGGACAAAGCAGTGCACATCTATCTCGCATATTTGTCTCTGGGACAGGTGGCAATAAATTTCTACTTCTCTGCTTTAATTTTGATGGTCAGACAGGCAGACAGGCATTTATTTCACAGTGGATTCCTTTTTGTCAGCATTTCAGAATATTAGCTCTCACAGTGTTCCTAAAACTGAGTCTCAGTTCGAATTTCATGAACACCAGCAGTTGGTTCACATAAAGGTCAGTTTCCTAAGTTTCACCATACTCCCTTACATTGACCCACATTAAGCCATACAGAGAAGATCGAAGCTTTCTTCTGCTTTGCCACAAAAAGTTTTGTATGTGATGCAACAGTAAAATGAAACAAATCTGAGCTGATCAGTTTGTGAAACCTTGTCAAGGTAAGTTCTGAGAACAATTGGATGGATGCTGCATTTACAGCTAAAATCCACTAAAGCACAAGTAAGTGAATGACATTCCAACTAGACATGCATTCCCAATAACTACCATGAAGCAAGGTGGGGAAATTCAGCTAGTACTTAATATATCACAGCTCTCTTTTAAAATCCTATACTCTTCCTGTATTAATGCTAATTGAACATTCAGAATAAAGTAAGACCTTCAATGTTTGAAACAAATCGGTTAATTTTTACCTAGAAAAGTTGTGTTTCTGATAGTAAGTCAGTACTAATGCCCAATGAAAATTGCTTTTTCAGTATTTGACACTGGGCTCTGATACTGCTAATATCACTAAAAAATGTCATATTAAAATCACCTGAAGTAGCCTTTACAATAACAGTCTAAATAAACTTACAACGTGCTAGCAGTTTTAACTAGGATCCAGACTTAAGATTTTAAATACAGATGTTGTCTGAGTGGAGCCTTAAAGCACAGTTGTACTGAAGCCAAC
This sequence comes from Hemiprocne comata, assembly GCA_020745705.1. NCBI lineage: Eukaryota > Metazoa > Chordata > Aves > Apodiformes > Apodidae > Hemiprocne > Hemiprocne comata. The sequence goes on along the minus strand of CM036593.1, from coordinate 16,930,100 downwards.
TCAAAGGATCCAACTCTTGAATGGAGAGTTAGTTAGCTTGTGTCATATTATATTGCAATCTCCCGTGCAGATATCTCTTATATGTTAATTATCAGAGCAGCAGTCAATGTAATCACTCATCACTGGTGGCCCAGTGCCAAACCTTTTTGCTACGGTTCCTGAATTTCCTCACCAAGTCACAGAGAACAATCCTTCCTACTACTTCACTACGTACACTGAATGCCTTTGTCTTCCAGATACTCTGGCTGTTATGTATCTCCTACAAATCATTTGTGCAACTGCTACAGAACACTTCTGGGTGCTGATGGAATATTAAAAGGGACTTGCTGGAAGAAATTAGAAACATAATAAAGAACAATAAAAAGGGTCACAAAAATCCAGATACATGCTTTCATGTTAAGAATGAGAGGAAAAATAAGATAATAGGAATCAAGAGTGTGCAGAAAAGAAGTGTATGTGATGACAGCAGAAGAGCATGCGATGAACGTGGAGAGAGGTTAGTGAAAGAAAAGAACTGGATTTTGGCCTGCACTCCACACAGCTGAGTTTGGCTACTTCTGAAGCCAAAAGAGGGGATCAAGAAACAGTCACGTCTCTGCCCAAGCCTAGAAAACTTTTACAAGGACCAGAAGATGTTGAGATTCCCTTCCACACATGAACTGAGTCTCTCTTTCTGCTGGAAAGATGCAAGGTTTCTTCAAGAGGTGGGGGAGAAAGAAGATGCCTTCTATTACCAGAAAGCAGAAGAAAGGCACAGGAGCATCACTATGCAAACAGCTCCCCCAGCTCAATGGGGTATGACATTGCTAGGAGGTGAACAATCAAAGCATATCCTGGAACAACACTTAAAAAACCACATCTATGAAAAATATTATACCAGCTACTATCATGCATGCCTACATGACAGTGAAATGGTTCTTTTTTTCAGTTGTATACTACCTTTAAAAAAAATGGGTGATATTTATTTGTTAATACTGAAGCTAAAAGCAATCTCTTTTACAAATTAAAAACTCTCATGAAAGTCTGATTCTTCCTCTTATTCAATACAAAGCATTAGCAATCATTAAAAAAGCCTAGACTTAAAGCAGTATTGCTGATCAAATATAATATATTGCATTAGAAATAAATTCCATATTAAAATAGGGACTTTTACTACAGAACTACATTTTAAACTTTTTTTTTAATATGAATTACTGAAACTTTTGCACTATGAAAGCTCTCAGGCAAAATTAATGGTTTTGTTTTGAAAATTAATTTAGATATTAAAAAATTATATTTTCAACCAAGATCTCAGTTACTCAGATTAAATATTAACCAAAAGCTGTCTTCTGCTTAAATAGAATTTAGCCTTTGAAGTGTTTTTATTAATCTCTTCTGATGTAGGTGCTTGAAATTCTATGAAAGTGCTGCTGCTACCAGTTCTGTGCATCACTTACTGTAATTTATTTTCAGAACATAATTCTATTTATAAATGAAAATCCTATTAAAAGAAGACAAGAAAAATTAGTCCTAGACTTTGCATTGGTAGAGTAGAAACAAAATGAGCGGCCTAACCTGAAGTGACATTTACAAATTACCTGTTAATTTAAACTGGGTTGAAGGATGACAGAGTTTAGTCAGACTGACAGGAAGTACCAAAGGAATGACAGTTGGGCCTGTAGTGGCCATAAAGCTCCCATAGCAAGCACATTTATCTGCCTTCTCTGGGAAAAGCTTTCCTTGTAGTAAATAATATATTTATAAAAATATTTACTTTGTGGCAGCCCAGTGAGTGAACATTTTATGGAGCTGAACCCCCCCACTCCCCATCTTTTCTTTTTATTCTTATTTTTAGTAGAGATAAGAGCTGCTTTAAGATGGCCACCTGCCTTTAGTCACATGGTTGATTCATCACCACCCCCTAAAGCTAAACCACATGATTTACTTAATGAAAATGAGACAAGAAGTGACAAGGCTTGTATCCTTTAGTTGCTTCAGGATAACATTCATGCCCTGAGACTGGTTCCTTTGTTCACTAGACATTCTTTGAATGGACATGACTGCATATCAAGGCCATGCAGTACCAAATATTTATAAAGATAATAATAGCTGCTTTCACTCTGCTTATGAATAGCACGGAGAAGACTCAAAAATAAGTGCTAAGAATCTCAGTATTTATTCACTTTTGAAAACCAAAATGGTGTTTGAAGGAAGAGGCTCAAGTGTCTTACACTTCAATATTAAACACTTTCCAAGTGTCCGAACTTTTATAAAATACTTTTATAAGATATTTAAGCATTAAACGGAATATTTGGTAGTCTTAAAATAATATAATGACAATTATTTAAGAATCTGTCCCTCTCACAACAATCAGTAAAGAAGCATATCATATATAGCTACTTATCTCTTCTCTGCAGGGGAGTACCACACGTATATGGAGAGAAACACAGGCTATAGTTAGCTAACTCAGCCCACATATAAGATGTTCTTGTGCATTCTTAATAAAAACTGCTTTCACATTTTTAAACAGCAAGCTGTGTTTTATATACACACATAAATTACTGAACATAAATTTAAAATGCTCTTTCTTGGCTTAGGTACCTCAAAAAGCATATGCTGATTTCATTCACCAGGTACCCATTGTCCAGGCAGCCATGGTCTCCCCTCTCATCTCCCCCCCTGCCTCAGGCAGTCCACAGCTCCTGTTGCAACAAAGGAACCAGTACAAAGGATACACCCCCTGCTTACTCCTGGGGTATGTAACCTGTGCTGATACAACGCAGATGGTTGTAATTCTCAATGCACCTATCAGTTCTCAAAAAAATTTTTGTATAAGTCCCTCTGCCCCCATGAACATCATGTATTTATAGGTACAAAACTAATGGTACTTGGCGATTGTGTTTATGCTCAAGAACAAAGGCATGAATTTGCATAATCTTTTTCAATAAAATTCAGAAGTCCTTGTTTGAATGCCATTTCCAGAAACCTTGCTTTTGAAATTGACATTCAAAACACAAAAATGTCAACTATAACCAAGTTTGTGACACCAAACAAAGTTAGGGATTCTGTAGGTTGCTGTGGAAGAAAGACTTGTACGTGGGTACCATCGTTCTGAAGTAGACTTTTTAAATGTAAGTAATTTCTGACTTTTAATCTTAGCACAGGACACCTGATTTTTTTCTTTGTTAAATAATGGCTTGACAGTGGTGTAATTTTACACCCACTGTACAAAAGATTTTCCTTATTTAATAGCATAATATAAATTCTGGAAGCAGGAAAAGATCTTATTATTATGGAAGAATAGTAAAATAAGATCTACAGTACCATTATTTTTGAAATTAGACATTGTACCTTAGTCAAAAGATCCAAATATAGACCATGCTCTGGTCTGTAGTATGTCATTGATGAAAAATGGTCCTCAAGTTCCACTGAAAGAGTCCAAGAAGACACAATTAATATTTTTATTTCTCTCAGGAAAAAAGAAGCTGCTGCAATAGATAAAAAGTTTTGATGCTCTACTAATAGTGGAAGGAGACTACCAGAAAGGAGTAAAATAAAAAAATGAAAACTGAGTTACTTCAGTTGATGTGTTATCCATTGACTTCTTCCATCACTAAATCTGGTATGGGTTGGTTTGCCCTCACCACAGCAAGGAGAAATGACCAGTGGGATTATCCAGCTAGAGAGCAAGAAAAATCTTTTTGTCAGAGATGTCCAATACAATGAGCAGAAACACAACCATGTCTCCAGCTTGACTCTATGACATAGAGCGCTTTCATATGTCTTGGTACATCTTCCACATATCTTCAGGGAGACTGTCTTCTGTTTACATTTGAAGACAGAACTAATAGACAACATTTTATTAATTCTCTCCCACACATCTTTGCCCAGAAATTAATGTATACTTCTTTGGCCAATCACAATTATTTACCCAAGCTTATTAAATGTTCCTGTTCTTTAAGACTGATATCCTTGCCCTTATACAGTATATCAAGGACATATGATAATGGTAACGATCAATGTTATTTTAACACTGCACAAAGGCCAAGATGTCAAGGCCATTTCTTCATTAGAAAAGAGGACTATTGATTATTAACTAGAGACTGGCTAGAAATGAAGAAGTTAATAGACAGATTACCCAACTACCAATTACTTGCAAAGACTTAGTCAGGTATTTGGGATGCAAATTAATTACATGTGGTGGTGGAGGTGGACTTGTTCATCATTCGGCGCCATTTTTTTGAGCAGATGTATTACAGGAAAGGGAATTTTGGGCTATACTTGCACCAAATGGAAAGAAAGAGGTTACTTTTCTAGTTTAGCAATGTTATATCTACACAGACTCTCAAACCATCACATGAAAAGTTCTGAAGTCTCTCAGAACTAGTCCAATAAACTCCAGCAAACAGAGCTAATATTCATTGTACCTTGGGAGTCATTATGTGTTAGCCAGTGACTGAATAGCATAAAATGCTCTACTGGAAGAGTCTGGCCTCTTCCAGATATCTGAATACTACCCTGGCACCCCTGAAGCTCCAACCACAGTGTTCACACCATCTGTGCTTACCTCTCACTATCTCTGCCAGATAATCACTTTTGTGTTTCCATAATCAAAAGATCTATTTGCCTTCTACGCATTCAGAAAAAGTAGAATTCACAGCTTTCTGTCGAGTTTTTTTCTTCCAACTGCAGAAATTCACATCTTTCTCTCTTTTTTTCTTTTTTTTTTCTTCTTTTTTTCATTATCTGCTTTTTATTGAATTTTAGCAGAGTTAATTCTGATGCCCTGGCAGAAAAAAGAGCTACAAGACACTTTGCAGTTCAGACTGCTGCTTCAGGAGGTCATGTCACTAGATATGAAGTAATTTATGTAGGACTCTAACCAGCATTCTGAATTCCCTGATTCCTGTTCCCCCAGGGAAATTGGATGCCAGAAATGAGTCATGTGTCTGAACAATGGCAGGAGACCTTCTTCTTCTAACTTTGTTTGCTAAATAGTCAATCATCTTTGGAAAACACTTCCAAATGTTGTTTTTTTTTTATTTTCCACATCCTAAAAATATCACAAGTGAACTGTATTCTCATCAAAGTTCTTCATTTTCAGAAAGAATTTACGTTAACAGAATCCTTTACTCTATATATATACACTGTCTTCTGTCCGTTTGGTAACTCAGCGTCACAGTCCTATAGCTGTGGTAATGCTAGAAAAAGTATTTGGGGATGACATCCAAGCCATAGTCCTCCTTTGCTCTGAATAATCAGTATTATGATGCTGAGCTACCAAAGGGACAGAGACAGTATAATGTTTTCAGACTGCCAGGTAGACAGGTAAGAAAAAGGAAGTTCTTACTTCCTTATTGGCATTACACTTTGAAGGTAAAAGTGATTTAGATTCTTAAATACATTTTCTAAGTGCCATTTGGATTCTTAAAAATCACAAAGGCCCCTGAATTTCTACTGGTAGCAAGGCTGGAAACTGCTTAAACGTGACCATGTGACTGATGCACACCTAGACTTGACAGCCTTCAAAAATTAGACACTTATCCATCACCTCAACAGAGTTCATCAGATAGCTGTCTGTAGAGCACTGACAACCTCACACAGAACACAGCAGGCTGGAGGTTCCATGTTGCTGTTACTCAGCCTAGTAAATCTGGCGGTTGCGGTAATACTCAGGGTACACTGTCAACTCCCCTGTCTGATATGGAGCAATAACTGAACTTAGATCTCCCTCCTCCCAAGCTATATAAGATCCTCAGAGGCAGGTCTTTCTCATTATTGCACATTGAGGCTTTTCTACTTTGAACTGCTTAAACATCCTTTGGGACAAAGAAAGAGGGAGGATGTCTATAGGCTGGCAGCCAGAAAAACCCCTAAGAAACCCAATTATTCATTATGGCACGCAGCATCATGAAGGAAACACAGAAGGAGCAGCAACAACAGCAAGACACACTCTGCGTAACAAGAGCGAGGCTATCAGCTGCATAACTTGACTGGCCATCCCAGCCAAAGGCAGTGACACCCCAGAGATGTATTGAAGCTTAAGGAAGGTAGATGGAAAGGATAGGAAGCACTTTCCTTTACAAGCCATAAAACTAGCAAGTCACGATTGAAACTTCACTTGTAAACTTTCTGACTTAATCAATCATAGACAAACTACACAAGAAATACACTAAAGGGAAGGGAAGTTTGTGCAGCACATAGGGTATCAACAATAACTTGTCCATCATTTTCCACCTTCTCTTTCTACAGAAGAAGCTCAGAAAAAAGTGCAAAGAATGCCATTCTGCAACTATGGGGTAGTTTTTAACCTACTATTCATCTATAAACTAAGGCTGTAATTGCCAAAACTACAGTTTCTTTCTTTCAAAGATTCTTTTAAAGAATTGCGTGTTCTTTGTCCTGTGCTTAGTCAGTGCTTGTAGGAGTGTAACTATTGCCCAGTAAGGGCAGTCAGCAAGAGTATTTTAACTGCTTTACTTCGAGGAGGCTCAGATTCATTGGGTTACTAATTTCCAGAGGATTCTTTTGGGTTTTTTTAACCATTTCCTTGTCACTGCTAACACATGCCAGAAAGACCATAGATGTTTTCTTCCCACTGGAATTTGTGAAATATTTGGAGGAATGTTGCCAGCTTTAGCAATAGCTCCACACTGCTATGACATTAGCCTCTATTACCACTTTCATTAGGTTCTTTCTAGCCTGGAGGGACAGGGGCTGCTAGAACCTATGCTATACTATGTGTAACCTCACTGATTCTGTCTTTGCAGACTGTGAGTCATTCACATTTATGCTCAGAAAGCCCTTTTACCACATCTTTAGAAAGATGACCAAGGCAAGACTGAGGCATCTATATCTAGGATCTTTGGAGCATCCTTTTAAAAGAAAATTTAATCCTTAAGTTCCATGACACCAGAGTGAAGCAGGTGGTCTGTGACAAGCAAATGCTTCCTTGTCCATTGCTTTCCCTTGCCTTGTGCTCATTAATCACATTTGGATGCTACTGTAATAGAAAGCAGACAGACTGAAAGCAAAGAGCAGTATTAGCAAAAGTCCCCAATCCCCTTTCCTATGGGAAAGGAATAAAATAAACATCTATTACTGACACTATTTGTATTCTTTTTTTTGACCAGTAAAAATTTGAGATGCAAATCCTGGCATCTCCCATGAATATCAGTAAGTCTAAACTAGGAGAACTGGTTAATGTAAGAGGGTTTTGGGTACTTATTAAAAACCCCAGGGCCCTTACTGGATAGACTCAGGCCAAGATATGCAGTCTAAGGAGCTCTTCTGGATTTACTTTGATCAAGATTGTATCTAAGTAAATAAATATTCTCACCACCATGGGCCTTAGGGGATGAATAACTGGTCTTATAGCTGTAGTAAAGGCTTTTAGGACTATGCACTGGCCAAACACCCTAACTACAGACACATTCAGTGCCCCTTTTCAGTACAGCCTGAAGGATTTTCTACAGCTTGAATAAAAATGCTGAGGAAGTAGTTGTTTATATTTCTTACAGTTTTTGAAAGATAGTCATAAAAGTCTTTAATCTTTAAATGAAAATGGATAGTATCCCAAACTCACCCAGGGAAGACAACTACAGAATCTCAGGGGAGTTTCTTCAGTGGGTATATCCTTCCCAGTTCAAGGCTTCTGTTCTCTGATATAATCAGTTAAATCACTTTTCTGAAATGCTGACTGGCATACAAGATACACTAGGTACACTAGATAGAAATAAATACATAAAATTTTAGCTCCCTTAATTTTACCAGACAGATTTAATAAATGCACATAACTAATGGGTATATAATGACTTCCCTAAACTCCTACTTGTAGATCATGCATTCTATTTCCCAGTACATCTTTTTCTCCATGAAAAATTAAATTGGAAAGTCAACAAGAGAGAAATCATATTGGGGACATTTTCAATCCATTCATTTACATTTTCACTCTTTGCAGAATGTGGATAGTGTATTTTTATGGCATGTTTGGTTGCTATTCAAAACATCTTTTTTTTTTTTTATTGAATAGCAAGATTATTAGATGAGTAGAATCCTGTATGCATAATAAGAACACAATTTAAAGCTGTCCCTAGGCTAATTTATGAAGCACTAAATCAATTGGAAAAGTTTTCCCTTTTTCTCAAAGAGGCACAAGGTTGCTTTTTCAGCTGTTTTTGTCTGTTTTCATGGTCTGCACATTGATCACAGCCTGCTACAATTAGCCAAATGCATATGGGAAAAGAAATATCTGACGGATGAAACTAATGATATGTGCACTATTTGTTGGTTTGTTTCACTTCCCTTTCTAAATGAATTCCCTGTTAACTAGTGCGCAAGTCATCACTAAGGTTCACAGGCACTGACCAATGTGTAAGAGAATGCAATTAATGCATAGGAGTTTTGCAAACAGATGTTTGTGACTGCACGAAGGCAAGGCTTGTCAGTCAACCTAGGAAAATGTTCTGTGAAATACCTTTCTTCACATCCCAGCAAGGATGTGGAAGCACATTAAGGTTCCGATAACTGTGAAAAAATTCCAGAGTAGGGATTGCTGCTTCGTACCACCAGTATGTGAAAATAATGCTACCTAGTGCATACATACAGACCTCAGAGCACATCACAAAAGCAAGCAGGTTTCACTGCCATTCATAGTGATAGTGAATGGAACCACCCAGATGACCCATATTCCCTGATCATCCAGCAATAGTGACAAAAGCAAAATCCAAAGCTCTTGTCTACATCAGCACATTTCAGGACAACGTTGCCTAATCTCATTTTGCATTTGTGATTGTGCTTTAGCCTTGGCATTTCGAATTTACTTACAGAAACGTGTTCTGAAGTGATATTTTATCCACAGATAATTGCTACTGATGGCAGTTGCTGGACTTTCCCAGTCTGAGAGTCCTCTGAGGGGAAATGGTTTGCAGTTTATGCACAGCCATACAGATAGCCCTATAGAGAGACCTTTTGTCCTAGTTTCATGCACAAGAAGTTATTCAGAGAAATCACTGCATTACTAGGACCTACCTGACAGTTTTGGATTGACTAATACATACCCTCATCTCAGACAAGTAAGAAGCTCTTCTTGGGAAACAGGCGGAAAAGACAACAGAAATTTCAACTCTTTGAGGGCTATTCTGACAGTGTAGTCATTGACTGAAAAAGCAGGAGGACATTTATTGCTATGTTTTAGCTGTTTTCATGTTTGATTTAAAATGTCATCTGTTGCAGTATTAAGTATTCTCATCCTGGAACTTTTAATTAGACACAGTTTGGAAATCCAAAGTTAAAAACATGCTTTGTAAAATTGGCAACAGTTACATCCTAAACTGGTATAAACCTAATTTTATCAAGCAGAATTGCACTATCAATTAATAGAGTTAGTCTTTGATTTTATGGTCACATTTAATACCTCTCCTTAGCTAAAGAGAACCCGAGGATTTGCATATATGTATTTTTGTCCTTCAGAAGGGCAAATTATATTTCCTGCTCATGTAACTGGCATGAGTGCAGCATCCCCCTACATGACATAGTTTAAAGGGTATAATTAGCAAAACACAGTCCTTACTTGTCTGCTACCATCTGAGGCTGAAAGGGAGAATATTCTACTCTTATATTAGTGTTGACAATAACCAGAATAGCTTGAACTTCCTCAGATATCCTGCCCCTAGGAGCTGCCTTTCTAATACAGGATTTTTCACATCTGTTATCTAGAGGGAAGAATGCAAAATGTCTCTCAGAAATATCACTCAGACTTGTAACACACTTTGCAGCATTCTAAGTCCATGAAACTGAGATAAACATACAGTATTTCCATTTGGCATAGATAACATTACTCCACCACTATTTTTTATTTGAAAGAAAGTTGTATTCATTTTGTTGGCTAGTTCACCGTGATACTGTCCTCTGTCCACATGATATTCTCCTCTTGACAGCTACATCATATCCATACCAAAAGCTGTTGAACCAGCTGCTTAGAACTCACTCAGAGCAACGTTTCAATTGCTCTGAAAAATCTTTTCCATTATGCCTTGGCCTAAACTCTCCATAATCAGAACAGCCACAGAAAATTCTGATATAAAAGTGCTTACAAGTGCAACATGCCCTCAAATATGCCAGCAATATGGATCTGTATGTGTACATTTAGTTCTTTTAAGGTAGGTGTTGAAACCCTCAGGCAGTGTATTTGGACTGGGTGAACAGCCAGAGTCACTGGAAGACTTTACTAAAATGTTATGCCTGGTTTTATCAGAGGAGAAGGCAAATAGGAAAGACAGAACTTATCATAGAATTTAATTACTTTAGCATGCCATTCAAGTGACACTGAGGTGTGACATCTATTCCACAGGCTGGAGTTGCAATGGGCAGTGGAAAAAATGCTCCCTTAATTCAACAGATATAGTTTATTTTACCAGTTGGAAATAACTGGGGTCTGCAAAGGTGAAAGAGAACCAACATTCATGCATTACTTTAAGGCCCACTAAAACCCTCTTTAAGGGCTTATGGATTGCAACTGCCTCATTTTGGCCTCGTTTGCATGACTGAAATTCATCCCAAATATACTACGCAAAATACTGGATAAATTCTGTGCCTGCAAGAGGGAAAATGGCCTGTTGCTAATGTTTTATTAAAGCCTCGTAGTTCTGAACTAGTGTGGTACCATTTTATAAGTGTTGGCAACATCCTCATGAATACCTGTGACAAGTGCCATTAACGTAAAACTACAAAGTGGAATTGGGCATGATGAGATATTTAAAATCTAGACATGCATTTGCCACACTTAAAAATGTACTTTATAGATATCTTTTTAACTGTGTATTTTTAAAAAAACAAGTCAATTCAATGCCTTACATTTTGAGTTTTAATTCCAATCAAGCTAATTTCTCATAATCACAAACACATACCTGCCAGTAATGAAGGTTGTTTAATTAGGTCCAGATAAAATAGCTCCAATTCTGTTTCTGATCCACCTGTCAAAGCAAATCAGTCTTTTACTTGACTTAAAAAAAACAAATTAGACTAGCTGATGATTCTTTGAATATTCAAGTAGACATACTGAAGATAAATCCAAACAGAACTTGTGACTGAACAAAAGCCTGGAACGTGACCCCAAAGATGAAGAGATCTTGTTCTGCCAGAAGCAGATTACCAAGCTTGCTAAAAAAATGGCTACTGGAAAGGATAGCAGTGTCTTCCACAGCTTAGGGCAAGGTAACATTTCAAAGCTATGTAAAGTTAAACACAAATAACAATGTTAAAGGTCCTTCTTAAAGCCCCAAAGCCAAGTGACTTTAGAACAGACACGTCCAAATCATGCCATTATAGCTCTATGGAAAAAAAATACTTTGCTGTTTGTGCTACTATTACAGAAACAAGTAGAAAATCTAGAAGAGCTGATAGGGTTAAATGATAAAGGATATTTTCTTTTTCATTGGCTTCTAAGATGGACTAGTAGTCTGAATACATTTACTGGTAGGCAGATAGTGACATAAATTGACCATCACAAATGGCATTATTTGACATATGATATGTTAATTAAAACAACTCAGGACAGCTCTGAGGGATCATTAGTAATTGCTTAATACTATAGGAGCTCAACCAACAAGTTCCAAAAGTGTAGGATTAGGCACAAATGCTAGGCAGTAAACTAGAGAGAAAATGCTGATTTTAAAGCACCATTCAGACACACACTGTTAACATCTAGAACACAAAAAAGGTAACTCAAATGTTAATATGGAGGTTATCTGCTAAGTCTAGTAAGCAAATCGGTCCATGTGTCCTTGCTGTTTCTGTGTACTCAATCCATTAAGGGAGATCTGACAAAAAATGTCAGGGCTTCATGTCTTTTTTCTCATTTGAGCCTACCATTTATTCCATTGGGATGATGCTCCTCTCATTCTCTGATTCCCCATCAAAGTGGTTCTACTGATGTTAGTTATTAGAGCACTGACTTTTCTCCAGTCATTTACACATATTGTAGTGGCAACCGTTGTGCATTCTAGAAGATGAAGTTGTCCATTTTGATTGATTTACAATGCAAGATGTCTTGCTCTTTTCTTCTCACTGGCATTCTAAACACCATCCTCATTTTGTCTTTAACTTGTTTAGATTGGACATTTTTTCATTTGGCTTTCCAAATTCAGTGATGCTGGTCTGATTTTGTCAGATGTTGACATTAACTTCTTACTTTACACAGACAACTCAAGCACATTTATGGTAGCAACAGGACACAGTTCTTATGGCTGTACCAGATTTCATAATGTTTGGGTTTTTCAATTTTTTTCTCTATAACAATGATGCCAGAGTTCTTCCATTTCCCTGCTATCTATTCATATGAGAGAGTTATGAGTAACAAAGGTTCAAAATCCATTCATGTTTGTTCCATTAAAGTCTCTCCACTTGGTTGTAAGGAAATCTGTCTTAGATTAGATATTATCTAATACTATCTTATCTTCTTAGATATCCTCCTTGAAATGAGGATATTACTTTTTTTCATCCCCAGCTTATTTTTTCTCAATGTACAACAGGAGTGAATTAGAATAATGAGTCAGAGGATGAGATTTGTTTTGATGTCATTAGGTCTCTGCCTGGGAAGACTTATGTATTCACTTGGTTGCCAACTTAAGAAGCAGATTTCTCCAAGTGATTCATACCCACTTGCTCTACCTAGAATACATGCCATTCTTTCTAGTACTGGAGGCCCATAATTACCTGTTATTTCTACAATTCCAAAACCACATACTGATATGGCCCTGTCTATACCTGTGAGAAGCAGAGGCAGCTTTAAGCCAACTGGCAGTTAAAAAGGGTTGTGTTTTAACCTGGGCATTTGCATGCAATTCACTCATTATGTTGCATACACCAATACGCTTCATATTAATTAACCACCATTTCCAAAAGACTTCCAGATTCTTCTCTTCATGTATCATTGTCACCTCCACCATACTTAAACTGGATTGTATTCAGCTATTCCATTTATGTACTTTTTTTCCACCATATCAGAAGTAGATGATATTTATGTCAAATACAGATGCTGCATTGTTTCAAAATATGCCATATACTACTGCTGCTTGAGCCAGTGGAAACTCACAACAACTTTATGCAGCATAATTAATATTTAACAACAAATGAGAAAAAACATCTTACCTTGCTAAATTTCTCCTTCTCAAGTGAATACACTCTGAAGTGAATCAAAGTTGTCCATTGTGAGCCTGCAGAAAGGAAAATGGATGGTTCCCTTCATCTGTGCACGTTATATTCCACACATAAATCAGTGGGAACATACGGCAAAACTGCTAAAGGCAACAAAAGATATAAACCTGGATTTTTGCTTACTTTTTTTGGAAACGAATCATCTACTGCATGATCATCACTACTGTTTTGCAAGACCTGAAATCTGGGTTAGAGGTGTTAATGATACTGGCAAAAGTTGGGCAGTGGTATGGTTATTGATGCTCACACTCAGCTCCACGACAGGTGCACTCAGGTATCAGCTGTATGACCTAGAAAGTTTTTTACCATAAGGAGCAACAAAGCTGTCATGGGATGGCACCAATGTTACTGACATTTAACCAGCCTAAACTAGTAGATAAAAGTAGCATGTTTGTTTATTTGAGCTCTATTTACGAGAAAACCTGCTAGACCTCCAACAGTATTCACAATTTTGCAGATCTCTTCTCCTCCAACGTCAGGAAGCAGCTCATAGCAACATCTGCTTTTGTGCACAGCCACAGACTGGCTACAGAGACCCTGTCTTAGTTGGGTGTTTTGCATCATTTGTTGGTGTTAGTATGATGCAGTTACTTGCTTACCCAACCAGCACTGGGTTCTCCACCTCTTTGTGATGTTGCATGCTCCAACTAATTTTTATTTCATCTCTCACCTAGCCTTAGTATTTCTGGCACAATGCTTCCTCAATTATATATCGTGCACCAGCACAAAACTCACTCAGCTTGTCAGTGCTTATCTGGGTTGTAAAAGGGGAAAAAACAGAACTGTCTCACATCACCAGCCTACCTCGCCAGCACGCTCAAAATCATGCCCTTAAAACATGCTTTTAACAAGCCAGTAAGTATTGTACTTTTTTTCCCCAACTGCAGAGAGCAGGGAGGTGAGGCATTTCTCTGTGTAAAATGGCACACACATTTTGTAGATCTTATGTTTTAATGCTATTAGCTCAAAAGATTGAATTAAATAGAGAAAGGTTAATGAAAGGTTTCAGTCATGATTACAGTGACCATGATGAAGCAAAGGGGCAAGAGAAACGGCAGCTTTAACAATTAAACTCCCTCAACACATTCCTTTAACGCTACTGCCGTAACACTGTGAAATGCCACAGTTAATCAGATCATGCTTACTGCTAACACTCTCTACTGAGAAGTTCTTGTGACTCCCCTGTTGGGATGTTCTACAAGATTATCATGTTCTTCATTAATACTAAATAAAGGCAGCATATTTTAGATGCCACACAAATCACTACCCTTAATTGTTTCTAAATATAGAAGCTATTTATATTTTTTTTCATTAGGATATTTTTTAATGGCATTATAAATACATAAAGTACAAGCAAATCCCTATTCCCTTGTAAATCTCAGTTCTGCTATAAAATAGGAGGCTACAAGCACCTAGCAGCCGTGTTGTACGACACAGAAGTTTCCAATATATGCTGGAAGCACTTTGTTTACCTCACTAAATGCCAAAAGCATGTCTGGCAATCAGAGTCAGTCACATCTTCTTGCTTCAAGTATTTATTTCTTTGACTCAATTAAGTTGTAAGCAAACAGCTGAGTAGTTGAACCTCCTGCAGGGTCTCATCACAGTTTAGGATTGGCTCTTTCTGCATATCAATAAAATTCAATTTCAAAATATTTATACTGCTAGAACATGCTAGAGGAATAAACTATCCTATAAAGAGCCCACTTTTTGCTGTAGTATGCTCTGATGTCCTTACTGAGGATAAAAGGAAGCAAAAAAGCCTAAGCTTGCAGAGGGAGAAAGACAGTATTGGCCAGCAACAACAGCATTAGATCTGGATGTACAAGACCCTAGTTCAAGTCACTGTTACCTTTGTGTGTTGGGCAAGTGATTGACATTATCCATATACGAGAGGGTTAAGAGCACTTAAAACTACAAATCAAGGGTACTTCAGGCTTAAACAATTTCAAGATTTTGTCACATTTGGGTATTTTACTAACAGAAACATGCCAAAGCAGAGAACTTCTTTAGGTTAAACTGAAGCTAGAAAAAAGACACATGGAAAAAAAAAAATCTTCCTCAATTTGATTCACCACTCATCTTAAAATTTCTTCCAGCAATATCATTTACATGTCAAACCAATATTCTGAAAACTAAGATAAAAGCATGATGTGTCAAGGAGGAGAAAATATGTTCACATTAGCAGTAGATAGGTAAATCATGTTTTAGGTAGAGACTGGTAAACTACAGTAAGGCTCTGATAGCTGTAGGTACAAAGGTTAAGATGTTATTACTACCATCCATGTGAGGTTCCTCCTCACAGCAGAGATGTGGTGTAATGTGCTCCTGCACATAAATGCAGGCCCACACTCTTTAGGAGACTAAAAATACTGCAGGCTATGGACTGTGGCAGCTGGGAGGGGATATAGCCCAACACTAGAGGAGGGACTTCCAAAAGAGGGGCAGAGTAGCTGTTTTGGCGACTGCAGTATCTTAAACCATTGCAATTTAAATCTACTGGAACACATTTACCAGAAGCCTACATGAACATAAGTGGGACTAGGAACAAGACTAGGAACATTTTACATCACTTTTGGGAATAATGTCCAGTAGTTTTGCTAGTCTGTCCTTCAAATAGTGGGGGTTTTTGTGGCTTTTATAATTTTAAAGATCTTAACCTGAAGAAATAGATTACACAAAGGTTAGTAAAAGGTTTCGGTCATAATTACAATGACCATGACCTAATGGAACCTTCCAATTAAAAAAGCATACCACACTTTTATTTATCCCATTGCCAGAGCACAAAGAGCTGCCACAATTAATTATACACCACATTGATTACTAAAAAAGTTGTAATGTATCCCTTTGATGATACAAGATGGTTGTTATGGCAATGAGATGGTACTAAAAATTCTTTGTAAGATTCAATTAGATCATTTGTTTAATCTCATGGGGTTTTTCCACCCTGTTTTTTTGTTTTGTTTTTACTCTCCACTTTTTAAATTTAGTTCTTTGCTTTTTAAAAGATAGGAAGTTTTTTTTTATTTACTTGAGGACTTCCACTATTTAGGTAAGTTACACTAGATATCTTCCTCTGTTTTGGATGTCAAATACAATAACCACTTGAACAGTGCCAATACTATCTATCTACTACCTTCAAAATTATTTCTGTTATATACTGTGGTTTCAAAATTTTGATCAGACACAGTGTGTAGACATGAAGCAGAAAATCCCCATTGAAACGTGTGACTTGGATCTTTCTTTACCATTTGATAGAACAGCAGAATCCTCCTCTTTGTTCATAAAAATATGGACCTATAAAATAATGTATGTAATGTCTGCTGAATATTCTCTACTACTCATGAAGTTAAAAATAACTTCTTGTTTTAATTGCTTATCAGTTCCATAAGCATAATTCCTGTGATTTAACCTCCTTTCTTAGGGATCTGTTCCCTTTCCATATAGAACTTCATGTTTTTATGAATTTTTACTGTTTAAAATGTATGTGTATGTAAATTATTGTTCATCTGCACCTTTCACATCAGAGTTATGGTATAAATACTAAATCAATGTGGAAAACATCATGTCTGCTTTAACTGACTTGATTATACCTAAATATAAAAAAAAATAAATTAGCATTTTACTCTATTTTTAGTTGTCTTCATTGTATCATACTGTATATTTGTTTAAAGTGTGTAGATTAACACTCCCCCCCAACTATTTCCTATACTTTTATGCTAATAAAGTGAAACGTAAAACAACTAATGTGGGGCTAGGAAGAGAAAGTCAGATTTCTAATGCAGGTATTCCTCAACTGAAGGACAAATCTGCTGGAAACCTTGGGAAACTGAGTTCTATCCTTTCTGAGAGCAGAACAACCTATTGCAGATGGTCAATTTAGCCCAAGTTTTGCAAAAAAAATAAAAAAGGCTGAGACACTATAAAGTTTTCTTTTAATTTAGATGATATTTTTGCTCATGTTTTCCATAATTTATTATTGATTACTCTCAGATTTATTACCTATATTTTAGCTAACAATTTAGTATTCCAGAGGTTTTAAAAATAAAGCAGCTACAAAATGCTGCAATTTGGCAATCGTGCCAAAGACCATTTTTCTTGTCCACGGACGTGATTGACATATGAATGTGACTCAGGAAGAAAACATTATTAATATGAAGAAAAGTTATGACTTTTGAATTATGTTGGCTTACCTTGTAAGTAATTCCCTGGGTTATATCTGCATTGCATATGCTGATAAGTATACATAGTCAGATTCTCTTTACACTTTTTAGCTTCTTTAATAATTTCGTTAAATGCAGAAGAGGGGAAAATAAAGACATATTATTAATAAACAAGCAATTAAACAGGTTAGGGCAACAAAGCAATGCTGGTCATTCAGGAACCCCGTGCTAATTTTAATTAGCTGCTTTCCCTTGCTTTCAAATGTAATTAAAGCAGCTTAGTTGTGCTCAGTGATGCAAACCACCTTATTTAATCACTAACATTATTTCCCTGAACTATTAATGATTTTCAAAATGCTTGTTTATGCAGAATTAGAACAGTAATTATCTTACCAGTTAATTTTGTACCTTCACATTTCACACCTCGCTCAAACGTCATTCATTTACCAGAGTCTTTCTGTCAAAACAAAGAAATGCTTGTTCTAAATGTGCTTCTGACTGCCAAATTGAAAGCCAAGTTTTGTAACACTAATAAAGTAGCTCCCAAGTGAAACAGGTGTAGTAATTTAGACCCTTCCTGTCTCGAGCTTGCACGTACATGCTATGTCTTTTCTTTATTAGCTTTAAAATGAGAGCTTGGTGTGCAAAATAAGCTATTTAATTCAGACTTGTGGAGCAGAATATAATCTTTAATTTAAACTAGAGCAGTAAAAAAAGGCCTTTAATTTTAACTGGCATGTGCGTGTGAATTTGAATTAATAATCCAGAAAATTGAAACTGTTTTGCTGCTGTTGCTGATAGTGACTGTTCTTCACATGCCCTTAGTTTCACTCACTCTATTTCTCTCTCTCCCAAGCTTTGTCCAGTGCCTATTTTATGATATTTCTGTCTTCCAGAAAGGGAATTTTTCTAAAAAAGAAATCCTCAGTTGATTGAATTATTGCAAAAAAATGTATTATGCTGAAATAAAATATTTTTTCTATATTAATTTAGTTTACAAAACGAATATAATTGGTATATCCATTATATCTACTTAAGACAGAATTTAAACTGCATGAATCATCAGATTTTTTTTCTGTTTTTTCTTTTAGTTTTTTCTTTTAGGCTAGTTGTGTACCTACAATCACAAAATACATCAGCCTTACAATCAGCAAATAATTTTTCCTCCTGACTCTTGTAAAGAAGGGAAGTATTCCCTGTTACCAAGGAAATTAAACAACTGCCCAACGTCATACAAAAGGAGATCTGCAGCGGAACTAGAAATTAAAAAAAAAAAAGAAAGCTCCATCTTTCAGCTGTTCTGAACAGTCTCTGAGGTCTCCAACACTTATCCCAAGTTGTGCAGCAAGTGCTAGTGATGAGTGCCTGTTGCTTCTTTTTCAGAAGATGACTTGTGAGCTAGATGAGCAGCTTATGAGTAATCACAGAATCACAGAATGTCAGGGGTTGGAAGGGACCTCTGGAGATCCTCAAGTCCAACCCCTCTGCCAGAGCAGGACCACCTCAGTATGTAGGGCAGGTCACTCAGAAATGCAGTCAGATGGGTCTTGAAAGACTCCAGAGAAGGAGACTCCACAGTCTCTCTGGGCAGTCTGTTCCAGTGCTCCATAAGCTTTACAGTAAAGAAGTTTTTCCTCATGTTGAGGTGGAACTTCCTGTGTTATAGTTTGCATCCATTGCCCCTTGTCCTATCACAGAGCATGACTGAAAAGAGATTGGCCCTTGCTTCTTGATACCCACCGTTCAGATATTTATATACATTAAGATTCCCTCTCAGTCTTCTCTTCTCTAGACTAAACAGCCCCAGGTCTCTCAGCCTTTCCTCATCAGACAGGTGTTCCAGTCCCTTAATCATCCTTGCAGCCCTCCATTGGACCCTCTCCAGTATATCCCTGCCCTCTTGAACTGGGGAGCCCAGAACTGGACACAATACTCCAGATGTGGTCTCACTAGGGCAGAGTAGAGGGGGAGGATACCCTCCCTCGACCTGCTGGACACACTCTTCTTAATGCACCCCAGGATGCCATTGGCTCTCTTGGCCACAAGGGCACATTGCTACCCCATGGATAACTTCTTGACCACCAGGACTTCAATGTCCTTCTCCAAGGAGCTTGCTTTCTAGGAGGTCAGCTCCTAATCTGTACTGATGCATGTTGTTATTCCTTCCCAGGTGCAGGACTCTACACTTATTCTTGTTGAACCTCATTCTGACTCTTTCCTCACTGGGGCCACACATCAGAAAAATAAACAGCTATCTATTTCATTAAATTCAATTAAGTTCAACATTTCATACACAAAATAAGAAGACAGCCTAAAAATCCCATTGTAAATCAGGCTATCACAGCACAGATACGCACACACCCCCTTCTGAAAAAAGAGGACCAAAAAGACTGGATTTGCTGTAATGCCTCTATCACTGACATAATCTAACTTCTTTTTTTTTTTTTTTTTCCAGGAAAGGTAATTGCAAACAAAGTATTAGAACTTAGTTTTTAAGGCTCATAATGTGATTAAATTTAAATATGAAAGCAGTGTATTTGACCTCCACTGGACTACTTTAAAGCATAAAGTTACCCATGTAAACAAAGGGATGGCAGGATGGACACCTAAGAGTACAACAATATTTTTGCATGTGTTCATTGTAGGCACTGAATTACTGCAGTCAAGATTTTTAAATACTACATCACATTTTGTAAATATTCTTTCTAAATACACTATAAATCATTCAGAAGAAAGCAGATCAATGTTCAAAAGAAGCTGTTTTAGTTAAAAAGCTGTATTTTGTCTGAAAGCTTTACATGCACTCTGACAAAGTAGTCGTATTTTAATAAATTTAAATGTATTAGATTTTTCCACAGATTCTATAAATTTGAGACAGCTAAAATTATTTCAATATTTCCAGAATGCCCAAGATCCATGGTCTCCTGGCAACTAGCAATCACATGGCTGTAGAGGTTTTGGCCTACTGTTACAATGCTGTTATATGTTTGGTTGATGATTTATTCAAACCCAGTTTCAAACCTGCTGTTAGCTCCCTCATTGCTTTAATGCAGCTAGTCTACCATTCATAACTGTCAAGAACCAATTCAATGGGACTTGGGCTTATTAAGCACCCAAACTGTGTAGTGAACATACTCAGTTTTGTGCCTGAGAATGTGAATAAACCCTATACTTTCCATCCGTTTAAACTGATCTCTGATTTTTCTAACACTGTGCCATATTTTTATCTTGTTACCAAGATACTCAGCCAGGAACTCCAAAGAATACATTGTGTACAGCTCAGTGTTAGTAGGTGGCAGTAAGCCTGACTGCCTCCCTTCTAACAGGGCACAGACACAGGGGGAAAGGTTGGTTTAATATGCTGCTCTTGCAGTAACTTATTGTACGTACAGAGGATAAGGTTTACTATTTTACAGAGAAACAGGAAAGACAGGACCATCTTCTGGATACAGCACTGTGCCTGGAGGAACAGCAAAGGACTTCTTAAACAGTCACAGCTTTCTTTGAAAGGATAAAGATTGCTCTGGCAATTAAAGAAGAAATCAAAGTGAATATTTATATTATTGAGGACAATATATCAATTCTCTTCACCAAACACACCAACTGTATAAACAAAATACAGAGAAAATGGGTTCTGAAAATAAAATATTACTTAACAAGTGCATTTATATTTTAATCTAAGTCTGTTAATTCAGCAGTTTCAAAAAGGCATATTTGAATTGAAGGCTTTAATAGTTTTTCATGTTGAATAATGTGCTAATATGATTCTTCTCCATTCCGTACACATCAGGAACACTCTCAGCTGTGTTGCCCCAATTACACAGCAGCAGTGTCCATGCTTTTTAATGTGAGCCTGGGAATAAAGCTGGTTCAAACCATTTGGTTTGAAAGAATCATAAAAAGCCATTTTAGCATAATGATTCTAGTACAGCATGCTTTGCTTGCATTTCAAGGATTCTAATAGGGAAAACATAACATTCTGAGCCCTAATTTAATTTAAATTAGGACTACCGTAAAATTTAGATTCTGACCAAATGGCAATTAAATACAGTTAGAGGTTAAGTTTTGGTTTTATTTTTGTTCTGGCACAAAGGACTCAGTTTTTCTCAAAAGGGAAATTATTATAAAAAAGATCTGAAGATGCCAGGAAGAATAATTGGAGGGTCAGGAGGTTTTTTCTTGAGTATTTGCTGATGTTTTGCCCATCCCATCAAGAATTTCAACAGAGGATTAAAATGGCACTCTGTCTTCTGGACAGCTTGATGTTTGTCTTTGCTGTCAAGCAAAAAGGGATGCAATTCCATTCATACAGAGAATATTAGAATAATGCATAAAATATGATAAAACAGAGCAATTCACAATGATAGCCAATCAAATCACATATTAAGGGGTCTAGACTCCTTTGTAACATACAGATTAACACACAGGGCCCTAATGAATCAAGGTTGTTCATTAGGAACAAATTTCATTTCCTATCAGCTCTTTGCATTTTCATGAAGATGCTAACACAAAGAACTTTTTTAAATTAATGAAAATTATTGGAACATCAGCTAACTACACTGCACTTGCAGCCTGATGCTGTAAACACAACAGCCCTTACTGCTCACACTCAGGAGTGACTGCAACAGGACCACTCTGCACTACAACTGGGAGTCCTTGTGAGAAAAATATATCAGAAGCACTGGGAGAATTGTAAGGTAGATGTATAAACATAAAAGTTAGGATTAGCAAAAGGATAGTTGCCCTATAAAATTAATCATAATTAATTTTCTATAAGACTTTCAGTTCAAACTCAGGACTTCCTTTAAAATAAACACAATGGACACAGTTCTCCAGACTGTTATGTTGTTTTGTGGCAATGGAATAGCATTAAATTTAACTAGCCTTGAAGTGGCAAATATATATAGTGTTTGGGCTTTAACTTTAAATAAAGCTTACTGCTGCTCCAAGTCAAACTAAATCTTTTGCAAACTTGGAAAAAAGGTTAGAGCACTTTCACCTCTAGATCTTTTTTCATAGGGACCTATAAAAATGTCTGTGCTTTGGAAAGGTGAGGTGCTGTGCAGCACTCCTATGGTCTCTTTCAATGTCCTACACTGGTTGCTGTTAATTTTTCCCATGCATGAAGCAATTCAGCATTGTCTTAATCTTCCTGAATATTCACTGATTACCCTGTGATGACATCAGATGGAAATTTAGGTAGAATCAATATTGGGTAGCTTTTTCTTTAGTGATCACATCTACAGGAGAAAAAGGTTCCACGGAATAATGTCTCAGAGTTTGGATCCAACTTTTTCACATTCTTAGCCTTATGGATAAACCCACAGAAACACCTGAGCTTGAACTTCTCTGTACCAAACTGTCCTTGTATCTTATCTTACCTTATCAGATGCCTACATCTTTCCATTAATGCCACGTATATCTGGGCGCAAGTATAGGAATGAAAAACAAATAATGAAATTAAAAATGATGGGTAGTACTAACAATTTATAGTCTCCAAATGATTTAACCATTTCTTATTCAGAGATTTCATCTGGGAGAGGTAATCAGCAATTAAACTAATTAAAGAATGCTATCAGGGAAGGGAGGAAAAGCAGCTCAGTAGGTCAACCAGTGCAGCTTAGTACTTTGAAACAGGGTGTATTATAAAATAGTTATAATGTTTAAATGTCTGTATAACCTGTTACTCAAAAATTATAACAATTACATTAGCCTCCTTAAATAGCTCTCATCCCCCAGTTAGTGAACAATAGGTCACTGTGTATCAGTCACCAATTGGCAGAAATTGTTTGGAGATTATAGTGTTCACCCCTCAGTCTCTTCTCAGCTGGGCAAATCCAGGAGTGTCAAAGGGGATTGTTTGCCTTCAGTTAGCCCACATTTATCTGGAGCAAAAACCAAGCAGAGTATTTTATATCAGGTCTCACACTCTCAAAGAGTAATTTTTATTTTAAATCTGAGAGTCCTGATCATGCAACCTGGAATTACACCTTGTTTTTCTTTTCCCCCAATGTTTACTAGGATGCTTAAGAACATAACTTAGTGGTGGACTTGGCAGTGCTAGGTTAATGGCTGGACTTGATGATTTGAAAGGTCTTTTCCAACCAAAATGATTCTGTAATAATACAAGATCTAGATATATTAGAATATAATAATATATAATACAAGATGTAATCTCCCAAGTGCTTGCAAACTCCTCCTGATTGGTGTCAGCTAAAAATTTTTTAATGGTGTCTGCTCTTTTATCATCAGAGAGTAGAACTGAGAGACCTTAGGGAAGCCTGTTGTGTACATCCCTGAATTACAAAACAAAGTATTACTATCTTTGAGTATTTTTAAACATTTGCGTAAATGTTGTACTTAGCTTCATCCTGTTCATAGTTTCTTATGCCATAGTTTATATTATTTAAGCATAAGAATATGACATTTTAGAATATGGAGTTTTTTCCTATTAATTCAGTCACAGAACAGAATCAAGTTATTTTGTGAACTGAGGAAAAGGAAATGGAAGGCAAGGCATACCTCATCTGCCTTAAAAACTGCTGAAAGAAGACATAAATTAAGAGGAAAGTGAGAAGGTTGTCAACAGTAAGAATCATAGGAAAATGGATAAAGCCAATTTCAGTATAAAAAATCCTCCCCATACAACTGATCATAAATATGACCATTGAAAGTTTCCCACAGAATTTTAAAAGGCAGAAGGAAACTACACAAACCACGTAACATTAGTTTTGCTTTTATGTGTAAGTTGAACTCTCAACTCCCATATAAAAGATGTGTTTCCTGGAGAAAAAAAATACACATTATTTTGTCCCTTACTCTTCCATACTTGAAAAATTAACAACGCAACAAGTCTGAATATGGTTTTTCCTTGATTATTTAACACTGCTAATTATACCGCAGGGCCTTGGGTTTCCACAGAAGCTGAAAGCCATGCAAGGACTGTATCTGCTCCTTTTGTAAACTATCCTGCACAAAAGACATCTCCCTTCCCTAGGAGTTCTCAGACCACATAGCCCTGGCCTTTTACTCTCCCTATTCAGTTCTTGCCCAAGCAATCTCACGTTTCAGCTGTTCACAGGAGGGTGAGTTTTTATTTATAAACTCAAGGCCCACAAAAGCAGCACGACAGATTGAAGGTAGTGTTTCCACAGCCCTCCCTGTGAAAGAACAGATAGATGTATGTCCATTAAGTTTCTTGATCATGGTATCGTGCCTGTCCCAAAAAGATGTCCCAAAGCGAGTCTTTAAATCCTTAAAATATCTCCCTCATGCTTTACACATATACCTCCACATTTCTTGAAAAATAACATTCTGACATGAAGTTAGGTATGGGAGAACATGAGGTGAGCAAAGCATACTTAATACCACCTTGAAATATGAAGACATTAGAACACCTCTGCTTTACTAAAAAGGAGAACTATATTCAGACTCAATCACAATGGCAGAGAGGAAAGATCCATAACTCCTAGCAAATTTAGTGGCAGAAGTAACAGGAATTTTTTCAAACTTGCATATGAAAACCCAAAGAGACTAAACTAGTCATTGGGAATGCAGAAACATTTATTTACTGCCTGAAAGTATCAAGGCAGCCTTCTTTATTAGCATAATGAACAGTGAAACTAGAATTACTGCACACATGCAGATTAAACACAGATCATCAGCTGGTCAGTCTGATCCCTTACAGAAAGTGATACTCAGCAACTCTGTTCACAGCCTAGGCCTCATGTCAAGAGAACAGATTAATGTTCCGGACCTCTTGTGGAGGTCCCTCTCACTTCTTGTGCATGCAGCCTCCATACTCAGAATCTCTGCCAACCCAGATGAAACACGTAATATTTTTGTAACTATTGTGTTTTGACAGTGTCAGAGTTGACTGATGTAATAGGTAGGAAGCAGAGAGCCTAATAAATCCTATTAAAAGTTGAAGTTTCAGTCCAATAGCCAAAGGTGCATGAGGTAATGTATCCACAGTTTTCAATCACAGTCTCCTTTATTATGGCTTATTTCAAGTAGCCTAATCTAAAATGAATGCATTAAGTTTTGTATTCTTTCCAAAGTTGCTGCCAGTGTCTCTCTGCCCTTCCTCCTGATTTGCTCAGTAGTTTGGGAGCCTAAGGGAGGGGTGGATTAAATTGGAAAATATAAATAACAAATCAAAAATTAAAATTGATTGGATAAACAATTTCCCTTAGACTGTTTCTTAATAAGTGATTGATTTTTTAATCAATATTCATTATTTCTCAGAACATACCAAACTGTTTATTGAATAAATGAATGGCTAGAACTACAATGACATGAAATCAAATAGGTGAACCAATTTCTTTAATAACATGGGCTGAACAGGCCACCTACTCTTACCTAGTTGGAACTAGAAGTCAGAAATCCAAGACCATTAAGTGATCTAAAAAAAGGATGCAATTTGTTTCAGGGAGCATGTGTTTTGATGTTTAAAATGCACAGGTGTATAGCCACATTTTGATTTGTGTGATGTTTCTAAATTGCAGTTGAAAGTTCCTTTCTTTTTGATACAACTTTTGTGTTCTTTCCCAGAATTCTTCATTAGTCAGCATATAGCAAAGCTTCTGAAATATAATTCAGATCTGAAAAATGAGATCTGTAAAACCGGTCACTGTAAAGTCTCCAGGCATGGCAAATGGGTTTCTCTAATAAGCTTTTATTCACCAGTATCAGCTTCAGTGGTACATATGAACTATATACTGAATCCTAATGTATATTGAGACAATTTTATATTATTTGTCATAATGTAAAAAACTTGCTCCTTTTGAAGTACAGATGTTCTGAAGGTGTTTGGGTTTTTTTCAGTTGAAAAAGCACTAGGGTAAAAGATATCCATGAAATGTTTTGCATATTTGCTTAAAACACAAGCAAACATACTAATTTGGTTCTACATTATAGAGATCATATTGTTTACATGATCTTTACCTTACAAACTTCTTCCAGTACATGGAAATGCTTAACCTTCATTTGTACTCATAATATACAAGATTCTACTGCTTATGAAAGAGCATAAACTGCACAAATCAATTGTTAATACATTTGTAAAGTTCTCACTTTAACATCTATTGCCACATAATATTAACTGTCACACAATTAATATAAAATATGATCAAACAGTGATACGATTCTATAGCTATGCAGAGATAAAAGTATGAAACAACCTGAGCAATGAAAGGAATCAGAAGGATGGCAGGTTCAGTTTGTACACATTCCATAAATGAATTCCACATCTTCATTGTTGCCACAATTAATTATAGAGGAATCAAGTATTAATGTAGCGTGCTATGCTGTTGTCTACAATAACACTAACTAATACAATAATAATAACTTCCATTCAACTCAATTCTGTAGATCACAGATTTCTGCAAATGGTAAAGGCCCGTGGTAAAACCAGGAATCTAATCTAAATTCTGAATCTTCAAATCTAATTTCACTTTCAGTGTCATTCAGCCTTACAAAGCTCCTTCCTAAAAAAAAATGTAAGCAGTCTCCAAACACTTAATGAGAGCAACAAATAATTAAATGGAAGGACATCAGCAAAAGCAAGAAAAAGTTATTAATGGGTCAGCCAGACCTAATTCTTCAAGCTGCCTCTCTGCACCTGTATAGTGTTTCAGCAAAAACAACCCAAAAGGGTTTGTATTCAGGGAACAGCCATCACACTAACCTTGAGGTTACAAAAGTGTTAACTATTGAAATGAAGCTGTTTCGTGCAGCAACATATAAATATTCTGCAGGAATTTGAGTCCAGTCATCATCGGGTGTAACACAGGTTTCTAGAGCATTCAGGACTATCTGACCACAAGACTCATCATCGCTGACCAAAACAGTACTTTTCCCTAATAATTCCAAGCATAAAATCACAGGCACTGATGACCTGGATTCATAGAGCTTTCAGCTCCTGCAGTTGGGCATTTTGCACTGTTCACTTTAATATACATCTGCATGAATTTGTTAGGATCCAGTTTCTCTTTAGAAATTTAAAAAAAAAAAAAAAGTTATTTTTCCAGTATGAGCTTACTTAAAAATGGCTGTGATTGTCCTCTCAGTTGAGGCATCAGAAGACTTGGTAAAACATGCAGATCAAGCAGAGGCAATTTATGTCCCAAGGACTGGCCAGAAGATGGTGGCAGAGAGCAGTTCTCCCTTCCTCCTTCCTCACTTGGTTTATCAAGGTAATTTTGATCCTCACAGACCCCAAGGTCCTCTGGACACCTCATTATGCTGCTACATAACAGGCCTCTGCCTTTATCAACTTATTTTTTATGTTTCAAAATAACATAACGAGCTCAAAGCATTGGTTTACGTCCAGTTCATTCAGTTAGACCTGGGCACTTTCACAAAAAGGCTACAGGCGGGATGGACTATGCTCCCCCACATCTGCTAGAGAACCAAGTATCATGACATCAGTTTTGGTAGTGACAAAAATCAAACATTTTCTGGAGCCATTATTGCCTAAAATGTTAATGCAGTTTACTTTTTTCAAATGTGATCGATAGCTGGGGGAAAAGTGCCCATAAATTACTAAAGGCAAATACCATTCTATTAGCACTCAGGAGATTTTGCAACATTTGCCAGTCTCTGTTTTACTGGAAAAAAAAAAAATTAATTTGCTGAAAGCCTAGTTTTTTACCTGTCTTTGTCTTTCTCTGTAAAAGAGGGATATTTTTATCATGAGTCATTTAGGAGATGTAATTCTAATGTACTATAGCTATATGTTTCGATTAATGTTCTACCTCTCTGTCAGCTTTACATCCCATGTTTTATGAAATCATTAACTATTGTCATGTTTCTATTATGATACTATTAGGAAATAAGGAGACTTATGTAAATGGAGATGTAAAATAAATGTACGACTGTTACTAGGAGCAACATCTGTGCACTATCATACATGTTTAGACTAATTTTCTAAAGATTGTTTCATTCATTACAGAGCATTGTTACTTTCTGTGGCACAACCCTTATTTCCATGCATTTAGGGACTGAGGCAAAGAGAGGGTAAATGAGAGCCTAATCAATACCACTTTTCATTTTGCTTCTAATGTGCTGCCTTTCCCTTTCTTTTCTTCCTGAACAAATCCAAAAAAGATCCTGACGTTACAGTCATAAAATGCAATTCTTCTGCAGAAACACAGACAATAATGCTTTCTGTGTTCAGGCATATTGCATATTCTAATGGCATTTGGCTAAATTGAGTATGGATTTAACATCAAAGGCTTCATGAATTTTTCAAATGAGATATTAAAGTCAATATCTCAAGTGAAAGATATTTCAATTTAGTTGCATACACAACAATAAAAAACTTCTACACGGGAGAGGTACTAGTGGCTGTGGCAGTATTAGTTCATTCAGGAAATTATTAGTTTATAAGAAAATCAAACAGAAGGTTGTGATACGGCAATGACACTGAATAAATTAGACTAACCGATACGCGCTAACGTACTTTATCTCTTGGAGTCTGAAGCAGAACTTGCCACTGGCGTGTTCAGTGCTTCGAGCAGGGCTTCATTTTGGGATATTTATTTATTTATTTGTTTGTTTTGGAAAAACAAATTATTAGCATCAAGATTTGCATACAGAACATCAGAAATTTGCTCGTTTTCATCTCTGAAAGGGCTAGGCCTACTGTATGCAAAAAAACCTCCCAATCTTGTTTATTTTTTAATCTAAGTGCATTTTGCTTTGTATTTTCAATGCTTATGCAGTGCTGCTTCTGCTTTCATGCTGAGTTATTGAATGTTCAGACTCGGTGCCTGCAAAAAGTTTATGGAGCTCTGACAACTTTTCTGTTCTGGCAGAGACCAACAAAGACTCGCAAATGGTAGAGATTCTGGTGGTTCCGTTCCTTTCTTTTCTATTTTAGGTGCATATAACATAGCAGAATGCCCTTTAAATCAGTAAAATGTTGTATTATGATGTCTTAACATACCACTGAAGAACACATACATTCGTATCACCTACCACTGGAGAGCTGGATGCACTACAGGCACATGTAGTGCTTATTTAGGCATCTATCATCGCAGTGACATTGTGCTCTTCTAAGACAAAATACATCATTTGTTCACACACAGGGTGACAGCAACCACAGATATATACCCCTGAAGATGCAATTATTATCAATGTTGCTATCAATTCTTATATTATTAAAAACTAATAATAATTAATAATTTTAATACTAAAAATAAATTAAAGGCTGTACTTGCAGTCATCCCCTGCACTACAAATACAAAAAAAGTTTGCTAAGTACCTAATGCTTCTACAGAAGCCCCCAACCAATTCTTCCGAGTGCCATCCAACAGGTGGGATGGCAAATCTCTTTTGGATATGTGAGAAAAGTTGCACTGGTTTAAAACTTTGATTATCAGGTACTCTGGGCCCATAGCATGGACATTACTACAAAAATCTCTGATCCTACAAGCATTTCCTTGAAAACGGGATAGTTTGACTCCACAATATTCACCTGTAGTATTTGCATTTAATGTGAGAGCACTTCAAGTGCTCACAAGATCCAGAAAAATGAAGGTGGCAACAACTAAATGTTAAACCACTAGGCCTATTTCTATTGTCCATGGTGGCTGCTGGACTGATAACGAATGCTGACCTGTTATTCAGAACTAAACAAAGCTAGAAGCCTTGTGGGAACACTCCCACGGACTGAGGCATGCCATCTTTCCCCCCCAAACACTAGATAATTTGTAGTACTATTTAATTTATCCAGTTTGCAACCTGTAGGTCTTGGCATCCTAGAGAGCTGTCTGTTCACACCTAGAGCATTTCTGAAGCTCAGTGTTCAAAGCTTTAAAGTATTTCCAGAAAACTGAAAGTGCCACCAACTCAAAGGGATACATATCTTCAGAAACAGCACTCTCAGAAAAGGTATCTCTTGAGGTAACAAAGATGAAGCAGAAGTTCAGTGCAGTTAGTAAGATCCACTAATAACTGAGGCTGGAGAATAGGGCTTCTTTTTCTTTTGTTGTGGTTTTTGGACATCCTTGATATAGTTTTGAAGACTACAATTCACACTTAATGAGTCAGCAGTGCATCCAAAAACTTCCAGGTGAATTTACAGAATTTTTTTTTTTTTTAATGACATAACTTAAAATGACACCATTAAGATGAAAGATTCCAATATTCTCCATTCACTCTAAGAATCAGTGTTTAAGGAATGATCCTCTGAATTCAATAATTTGATGTTTTCCTTCTTGATTAGGGATGTACATAAAGTTAAGAGTACCCTTCTTGCAAGATCTACATCAAAATGACAGCTCAAATCATTCTTTTGAGAACTGTTAACAAAAAAGGAATGTTTGGAGCTAAGATCAGAAGAGAAGATCAAGCTGTAGGATTCAACCTTCAACAAGCAAATGCTATGCCAATAATAATGTCATTCACATTTCATGCTGGACATAACTTTTGTGTTTAATCTAAGTTTTTATTGAAAACATATGTGTAGATTATTCATAGAAATAAACTGAAGAGATTGTGCTACCTAAAACATGCTTTTGACTCTTTATTAAATGGTGATAATCTGCACTGATCTGCATTGCAATTCCACTGCAGATGTTGCCGACATTGAGATGCATGACAAGGAAACCACAGAAAGAGCTGATTTAAACAGGTATTTCACATTAACTCAACAATACACACAGTGCATAATGTCTACCATGTGATTTCAAGTTTTCTACTTTATTCTTTGCAATTTTATCTGTCTTATTATAAATAAAGAGTCATGAAAGTCCATTTGACAGTCAATCGATTTTCTTTAATTACATAGCTTTCTAAAATTTGCTGATTTGTTTTTTTTAAGTTTCCTTCTTACTGGAAGCTAGAGAAGGAACTGTAACTATGTAGTTAGACTGAAACTCTTGGCATGGGAAGGGCTGGTTACATTTTCTTGGATCTACCATCCCTACAGCCAGAACAAGCACAGCTGCTTTCAGACTTCTTAATACATTCTGTAGGGACTGAGAGGCTTGAAAAGATTGTACTTCTATGTGTTTTCACCCCCTCCACAGTAAGTGGAGCTGGCAGTCCACCAAAGCTCAGAACATAGCTTCTGCACTGTGTAGAAGAGCATGTGGCATTTCATCAAGGGGGAAATAATACCCTTGGGGCACTTCATAGGACCATCTTTGTTACAGAGGAAGAACCATAAAAGACAAAGGAGGCAGTCAAAATGCCGGGACAGAAAGGTGGGAAATTAGTGTATGACTATGTGAAGAAGTGATCCCTGGATCACATTGTAACTCTTTCCTTCTCTTTTATTTTGTTATAAGCCAGGTCCACATCATTAGCTCTCCATCTAGGTAGAAGTAAGATACACCAAGCCCCCCAAAAGATTTTTTTTGTCTCTATCTGGGAAATGCATTTTTTAAGAAGTCTTAAGTGGTTCATAGCACCTGTGATAGTCCTTCAAGGCAGGCTAAATTTTGTATGCTTTACAGAGTGACAAAGCAGGAAAAAACTTTTAAAAACACCTTAGTCAGTAGAAATCAAAATCAAAAAGCACCATGTAAGTCATCTGAAAAGCCTAAAAGGCAATAAAAAAATGAAACTGTTTACCAGGCACACTATGTAAAAGAACAGGAACAACCTCAGTGCAAAGTATGATAAATGCATTTCTCTAATAATGTGAGCTTGCTCACAGATGCTTTCTCCATCAACTCCTCAGATATTTTGAAAGCCACACAGTACCAATGAAGACAACAGGAGAACTTACCCATTTTGAGCAGGGAGCTCTGTGTGCTCATCCACCCACCTCCCTGAAGAAAAGAAATGTTACATGTCAGAAATTAGTCCAGTAATTATCTTCTAAAACAGCAGCAATGCCAGCAACATTCTGGTAATGGCAGCATTAAATACCTAAAGTTTACATTTTCAAAAGGGAAAACATTTACAGACACAATCTGGATATTTTAACTGCCACAGGCCTCAGTGCTCTGAAATATCAGATGCTTTGTGGCCAAGACATTAAACCACTGTTATCGATCTGCCACCAGAATAGATCTTCTTGGTACTTCTCTAATAAGCTCAATAATTAATCCAACAAAGTTCGAAGAAAAAAGCAAGGGCCACGTCATTATTAACAAATAACAAACAAAGAAAAAAAAATACTTATTTTGCTAAAAACAGATAATAAGTATCTTGTACTCCATTATATGACCAGAAAACAGCATAAAGCTTTAAAGGTCTACAGTAATTCAAATTCACAGTATTCATTATGAATCCCAAAATGCAGAGAATAACTTTAATTCAGCTACTTGGTCAATTATTTCTCTTACCTGTCAAAACAAAGAAGCACAAAAAAAGGGCAACAAGCTCACTTGCATAGCAGAAGAGCACATAGAAAAGACAAAGCATCTACTCTACAAGGGTAATCAAATGCAGGTCTGTAACAGAAATATAAATAGTACAGATTGGAAAAATACTTAATAATACTCTATGCCACTCCAAGGAAAATGAGATTAACTATTGAAAAGGATACAAGTGTACACAATTAATCATATAGAATACGGTAACACTTGGCTAAAACTAGTGTGGAGTTCCTCACTTTAACGAGTACAGTCTTCACCCACAAATTAAAAATAAACAAATAAAAAAGATACAAGTATGACCTCACTTATTGGCAGTCAATCAAATTGCAATTTGTCCCAAGAGTTGTGAAGCCACTGCCTTAAAATGCATCAAGAACCCTTGCTTAATGAACTGATCTGTATAAAGTCTGATTTTTTTTTTTTTCCTGGCTACAGCAATTGCTTTCTCCTATCAAAACATTTGGCTTTACGTAAATGACAACTTAATGGTTAATTGGAACCATAGCATCATGATGTTTTAAGTTAAATCATGCTCAAGTAACTTCGCAGTAATAATGTTCCATCACCGAATAAAAGTACGATTCTTGAAGCTGAAGGTTGTACAATACAGCAAGTAGTCCCAGGTTAGTGTGCAATGTTGCTGATGTTAACAGCAAACTTTAATAGCTACAAAGAATAGTCTAAAACTTCAACATACGTATATTACCATCACTTTAAAAACAGCAGTTGTCATTAATCATAGAATGGCGTGCTCCTTCATTTGCAGCCAGCTGATTAAAATACAGATATATCGTCCTGAACATCATGTAAATTGCAGGTGCTCAGCCATTATTTAAAAAAAGTGTTTTCTAAGCCTCGTTTCATCACTCAGCTACTTATTTCAGATTACAAATATTGTTACATATTCCAGCATAGAAATGGACAAAAAACATCTTAGATAATATAAACAAAGGGCATACATTTTCTGTCAAAACAAGAATAAAGCCTCAAGTAGAGAATGGCTGATTCAATGTCATCCATCCATATTTTGCAAACATAATCAAAATAAACTGATTTGAATTTTTGACAATAAAAGCCTGAAAATAGCTTAATAAACTATGGATAGACTTTAGTAACTTTAAAATTTTATTGACATGTATACGAATATCTAACAGTGTTTGAAACACGGGGAAAACTATGCTGAAAAAAGTGTAATTTGTTAGAGAATGGGTTAACAGTCTAGAGATGTCCAAATCTGAGTGACACTCACATGAGCTAGATTCCTGAAAAGGAACAGTTAAGATCCAAAATACAATTTTATTTCTGACCTCAGTCCTCTAAACATATCACTTACTGAGGTGTTGTAGCTCAGTCTAAACCTACAGTCTTTGAATATTTTTCAGAAGGGATGCAATGTGTGTATCACTAAGCTCTTACTCATATAAACAGGCAAAAAATTGGTAGTCATGAGGGCTTTGGGAGGAGGTTGAGGCAGGCTGAGATTTTCAGCTTGTAGAGGAATGACTCTTTCTTTGCCTACATTTCTGAAATATCTATGAAGGGTAAGAAAGAAACTACTGCAGATTTTTGCCATCAGCTTGTTGAAACAGGTTGAAACAGAAAGCCTTCTGCCTGCAGAGCCCACATTTGATGCGCACAAGAAAGTCTGCAGATCTGAACTTACAGTGTAATTGTTCAACATTTGCATAGGCAGAAAAGACATGGTCACTGCACAGAGTTTTGGGCAAAGAATGAAAGAGACAGAGGTTGAGATCATATTTTTTTAGATTAACTTGAAATATTCTTTAATTCTATTTATTAGGAGTATTTCTTCTACAGTAGTTTTTCTTTTAATTAAGAAAATATCTTTTCAAGTCTTTTCCTTTGGAATTTTTTTTTTTGTACCCTTGAGATTCAGTATTATTTACTGCACAGTATTATTTACTGTCATTATTTACTGACTATCTAACTGTACAAACACTGAATACATACTTTGCTAGCTATGGAATCACAGCAGCTTATTCCATGGGTCAATTTTTAAAGCATTGTTTCCACACAAGGTAATTGGGGTAATAAAAAATTAACCGAGTAACCAAGATACTTCTTACGCTGGGTTCTTCCTATTTGGCACTGTACTTTATACACTTTTAACTTAAAAGATTTCACAAACTTTTGAAACTATTCCTTGTGGCAAGGCTGGATGGGGCTTTGAGCATCCTCATCTAGTGGGAGGTGTCCCTGCCCATGCAGGGGAGTTGGAACCAGATGATCTTCAAGGTCCCTTCCAACCCAAACCATTCTATGATTCTGTGACTATTGCTATGCTCACCCATAGAGACAGCTGGGGAAACAAACAACATAGGCTGTTACACGGGACAATTTACAGATGCAATTTTTAGTTAGACTGAAGCAGATTTTATTATAAAAAATGGGGTTGAAGATATCCTCGTTTTTAAAGTTCTCTACTTGGATGGTTATAAAATGTTTTCAATAATGGAATGCCCTTACATGTAAAGGTAACATTTAGCAAATGTTTTTAGAATATTTTATGATGGAATAGCTAAAAAGCTGTCTTACTACCACTTCCAGACTTTTCTGTATACCAAGTACCACTGCTATTCAGTCACACCCGTTACCCTTTGGGCCTGATACATCATCCACTGAAACCTGTTCACAGCCTTAGCAGTCTCTGGATTAGAGAGTCCCTTAGTGGCCTCTCGATCACAATATCCCTTCACTTGTCCTGTACTGTTAGACCATTACAAAATAAAATGCTACAGTCAGTGGGTAACATTACTGCCTTGTCTGGTAACTGTCTGTATTGTTTAAAAAATATACTGGCATTTCATGTAACAGAAATAAAATTCTGCTATTATCTACATAGGCAATGCTGATCCACAAAAACAGAAATTTGGAATTTATCTTTAATCCATTTTCCACTTTTAACAAAAAGAAATGTTGTTTTTTCATTATAATTTGAAAAACAGAACACAGTGTCTGCCCGTTATCTGCCTGATAAACTCATTCTGATAAATCAGCTGCACAACAGATAACACAAACAATACATGAAAGATCCCATGGAGGATCAGGTATTGCATACTTAATTGTTTGTGGATGCAGCCCTCTATAGCAAGAGCTACACAGTATAATAATCTTTTACAGAATGGATTATTATTTATAAAGCACCATTAGGTTTCTTGCACGCCATCAGACAGGGTAAGTTAGTATTCCTTTACGACTCATTGTCTACCAGTGAATATATACTGGACACAACAGGCTACATGCATTAGAATTATAATTTATATATATATTTCCACAGATTTTCTTGTAGAACGGCATTTTGCTGTGAACTGAATGCAGAACCAGGAACCAAGAGCAGTTCAGTTCTAACCTTCCCTCCAGCATCAGGCTCCTGAGCCTGCAGCCTTAAGTGAACTGCTTCCTGCATTTGTAAATTGAAGATATGAACACCTGGTTGCTTACCTAGAGAAGGGTACTGGAAAACCATTCAGCCTTCAGAACCAAAAGCCAAATCTGGCAAACTCATAATGTATTTGGCAAGGATGTATTGCACAGAGCACTGCAATCCCAGTGCCACTTTGGCACCCTATTGTATTTCCTCCAGATGCTTTCCAGGTTAACTTTAAGTCTCTGCTTGACCTCCAAACCTGTAGAAGGTTATGGCTCTAAACCGTAATCAAGGAATTTTTCCCCTTGACTTCAGGAGGATTAATTAGATGCCTAAAGGTAAGGGAGTAAGCAAATGTTTGCAGAGTGAGGGCTACATCTGGTGAAGGGCCAATTTTCCCAATTGAAAATGTATAGATAAAAATCATGCCTAATTTGCTTCCATTACTAATGCTTTATATACTATATAATTGGAAGCAAATTAGATGCTTTATTTTAAATTGTTTACATACAAATCTTATTTTCTTAAAGAGTAGAAATCAAGAGCCATTTCTCTTCTAATTTGATGCTGTTGTCACATACTACAAAGACTGAGCATAAGGGACTTTTTTTTTACATTATCTCACTATGTACTGAAGTGAAACAGTTGATACAACACTACTCAACTGAAATCAAATTAAAATGTATTTCGATTTGGAGACCACTGATAAGTGGAAAAATAATCTCAAATGTTTATTAATCCAGGGTAGTTTCATATTTGATGCACACGCAAGAAAGTTTCCCCAGCCATTTTAAAGATACTGCTTGTATTCTTCATACAAATTACAAGAAAATGACTCATGCAACTGAGAATGTTATTAAATAATATATATAGTTAGCATCACTTGTATTAAACTGTCACTGTATTCCTTAAAATAACTTGACTCTTTCTGTTCAAAAGGAAGTAAAAATGACCCACAAACACCAGTTAGAGACTCATTCTTTTAAAGATAACTCAGTAAAAAATAATGACTTATAGAGTGGTAAAACCTTAAATTTCTGAAACAAGACACAAGTCATCAGCAGGAGTTCCCAGAAATGGGACTACACTGTTTTTGCATCACTGACACATTAAGGTTGAGAATAGCCTGATTATCTTAAGTCTCTTGTTTTTCTCTCAGACTCACTCCTCAACTGAACATACATAAATAATATTTCAGGTCTATCACATGTTGAAGTGAAATTACTTGTGCATTAAACTAGTACAGGTACTTCCCACTCCCTCTCCATACCTGACCGAAGAGACAGTGAAGGCAGTTTCTACTGTCAATTGTGTGTCCTTCAGAGCTCTATTTTCTTGCAAGTACCATGACCCCAAATCCACCGTGGAAGGATAAAGGACACATGAATAAAAGAGACTATTTGTGAGGTACACAGTAATAACAAACCTCATCGAAACACAGGTTACTTTTTCACTGTACAGATTATCAGACAAAAACAATCATAAACAAATGGCCTAGATGGAACTTCTCCGAGCTTGTGGCCAAAGGGAAAATATAAGGATACAGTCTACCTTCCCTGACTTCCTTGATTTTTAAATGCTAGTATCACCTGTGTTTCATCTCTAACTACAATTTTGTATGACTCATGATGATTCTCCTCATTTATGCCCATGACAACTACACCTATAATATTCAGGAAAAGAAAATCTAAAAAAATACGTCCTTTGGATTCCAGAACACAAGTTCTCTTTCTTCAATTACTCCTGGAATAAGTTCCCTAAACTTGATGAAGCAGCAAGTGTTTGGAACTTGCTCTGCCCTACGATGACTGAAAGTTGTCAAGGATTCACAATTCTCTGTTAAATCTTGACCACTTCAGCAGACACCAGGTCACATAGAAATTATTTGCAAGGATACAAATTACCTCATTCACAGCCGAATTTGAAATTACACAAAATTTAGCAATGTGAAATAGTTGCTCCTCTCTGATCACATCATGGCTTTCTCATATTGGGGGGATTCATGCCAGTCATGAGATTTTTTATATTACCTGTAGTTTTCAAAACGCTTTAACAATGGTGCTCATAATTCGAAAGATAATATAAAAAATTTAATCTGTTAATATGCTCCACTCCTCAGAATGCAGCTGTATAAAAACTAGTGTCTAATGTACTAAAACCAGGAGGTAACAGCAAATACATTGTTTGAAGGAAGAAGTGCAGAAACAAAAGTCAGGCTGCATAAGGAACATTCTTCAAGTAGGTTCAGTCTCTTTTACAAACACTTTCCATGCAGTTCTGGATCCAAGTAACTCCAACATTGTCTAAGAATACCAGATCCTTAATGGAAAAACTGCTGCTAGCTATCTGTTCATTAGAATTGGAAATGGAGAGTCACTCTTCTAGCCTGGAGCCAGAAGGTGGGCTATCTTGGAGGCAGGGTTGATAGCTTTTGAATACCAGATGAAGTCTATAGATACAAGACTGGTGTCAAATGACAAGAGCCTTAAGCAGATGGATGACAGTGTGTGCGCACTACAGGCTGTTGTTAATTTACTAGCTAGAGATAATGCTTCTTTAAAATTAAAAATGAGTCATTGGAAAACAGCCTGAGAGGCCATAGCCTGCGGATTTCAGGCCTCCTGGCAGGCCTGCATTGTGGGGAATATGTTTTTTTAAGTTACGAAAATTAAAATTGCATGTTAGAGAGAAAGAAAATATAATTGTTTCTCTTCCTAGCTACTTAAGCTATTCATAGTCTGGATTTGTAATTCACAAGTACATTTTCAGTAAAATGGAATAAGCTAGTCATAGTAACTCATAGACAAGATATAGATGAGCAATGGCAAAGATCTATAATATTAATGTCAAGTGCCAAGATGTGGGGTTTATTTTATTAACTATGCTTTTATTATTTTAGCATGACCATATACAAAGTCCTTCCTTTTCACTATTGTTCTGCATAGGACTTTTCATTGCCATTGAGTTATGTTGGAGGTAGCACTTTTCCTCTGCTTTGATTGTGGGATGAAAATTTCCTGTCATATCTCTTGCAAGAGTGTAAATATATTTCCATATCATAACAAAGACATTGTCTCATTGTTTTCTTATCCTGAATATATGACCAGAGATCAGATTCAGTGTGAAATTTCTGAGAGTCCAGTTTTATAAAGAAGTAACTTATCTCCAATGGCAAAAAAAGAAACTGTAGAGAATGAGTACAGAAGGGTATCACTTCTCATGTTGGCCTCTGAGGGCTACCATCTACTATGCTGTCTAGAATGTATTGGGCCACTCACCACCACCTAAGTTTAAGAAAACAGTGAAGAATTTAAACTGTCTGCTGTCCATGGAGGCTGGACTCTGACTGTAAAGCCAAAACTGTTCTCGATCCCTACAAGTATTTATCAAATGCACTGTAACAAGTTAACTCAATACTTTATGACCAGATTCTGGTAGTCCTGAAAAACATGCTGTAGGAAACACAACCCTAAAACCGAGATGATTCCTTTAATATTATCACCTGTGCACTGTAGAAATAACAATGCCTAACAATTTGACAGCACTTTTTGCCCCTACAGATCTTGGTGCCCATTGAACAGCATTATCCTTATATTCCCAGTTTAAAGACACAAAGGAACAAAATGAT
Source organism: Hemiprocne comata (assembly GCA_020745705.1). Taxonomy (NCBI): domain Eukaryota; kingdom Metazoa; phylum Chordata; class Aves; order Apodiformes; family Apodidae; genus Hemiprocne; species Hemiprocne comata. Next base: position 16,890,392 of record CM036593.1, on the reverse strand, counting down.
ACATCATTTAGTGACAAAAGTCAGAAGAAGAACCCAGTCTTTGTGACACCCAGTCCTTTATCCTTGCAGCTAGAACATAGTTTTTAAATCCACAACACCAGTGAGTTGATGTAAAAAGCCCACTACCTCTATTCCAACACACTCTACAGTGGCTCAGCACCATTGAGTTCAGCAGTATTACTGATGGTTTACATGCATGTGAATGAGGGCACAATTATATATGGGATATTTAAAGAGATGTTCTTCAAAGCTTATAAAGAAATGAGAGGAAAGAAAGGGAAGAATATGCATACAGTGAATTAGTTATCCTGCATAATATACTACAATCAAGGTCACATATAAATATTTATGTACAGTGCACTGCCCGCGCAATATTGCACTGATTCCTCTCAGAGAGTGACAGAGACCTCTGTGCACCAGCTGGCATTTTTCAGCTTTAGAAAACTTTAAGACAAAAGTATCAACCATAGATACTTTAGTCACAAATCTGTCCAGATACTTCAGTGCAGCAGCAGCTATGCAGAAGCACTTCTTGTTTCGACTTCAAGGTGAAAGACGGACTGTACAAGAAATCACTTGCTTCTTTTTTTGAGTCCTGTACAGCACCACCTGTCTCATCAGCAGGACCACTCTGAAGGGATGGGCCTCAAGGCACCTCAGTCCCAAGATTCTCCATGCCTCATTCTTCATCCACGCTGCTAGTAATGTACCATCACTGGCACAGTTACACCTGAACACTCTGGTGCTGCCAAACACCTGGCTTGATTTTCCACTGTCCAAATGAAAAATAAGCATAATCTGCTTTTTGAGGATACAGCAAATGAGGGACTTCATGACAAATTGTGTTGGTTTATGCAGAATAGTGATAATAAGATACAAATGAGAATTTTTTTGCTTAATGAATAATACTAATCACGTTTCAACAAATGCTGTGCCCTTCTAATTAGAGAGAATGCATAAAATCAGCTTAATTTATTTGTGACTAGTTATACATAGTTTAAATATTTACTAGAGATTTACTCTAACGTTTGAAATTATTTTAAACAGTTCTTGCAATAAAAGCAGACGTAGTAAGGTAAAGGAGGTTACAATTCTAACTTCTGCCCTCCCTTCCGTTATGCAGCGTGTGATGTATACCCTTGGTTTTCAAGATGCAAGAGAAAGGATATTATTGATTTACATGCTAATTCTCCAACTGTTACTAATTTTCTTGATTCCTGCTTCCAAAGTTGCACTTCCAACATTCATCACTGTAGTACACTAGAGGGGCTGAGCATCTTTTTCAATAAATTACAGGAACTATGACTAATTATAGTGATATTAACTATGCAAAGTAATGTGTAACTTAAAATGGATACGTTTATCATTTCAAATTATGCTTTTGACTCTTGATGGCCTAATACATGGATGCTTTTCTTTTTTTTTAATACAGATTATGAACTGTGCTACATTTTTTAAAAAAATCTATTTCACAGATATAGGCATACCTTGTGCATTTGATGAATGGAAATAAATCATTTACATCCCATAAAATGCTCAGTGGATAAAGGACAAGATTAGCACCAAGGGCAAGAAGGGCCAAATCCTGATTGTTTTAGCAAAGTACTGAGGATTCAGCTTGAACTGTTCCATTAGCATGTATTTGGCCCACAGGATTTGTAACACATACTTTATGTCTTCCTAATGCTACAAAGCTAATAGTGCAAGTTGCTTTGCTGACAATACCAGCAGTGCCTAGAATTCAAAGCAAAACCATCCAGTGCAACTGGCTTTCAACACTATGCTAAGTATGTTGCAAAGGCTTAAGATACAAACAATGGCAGTGCAGTTGTGCTCAGTGTAAGAACTTTGCATGGCAGCAAGGCTTTTTAGCTGACATGGCACCACACTGTTAGAGTCCTTCCAATCTGGAAGAAATGCAGCCTCTGTGAACTGCGTCATTTTTACATTACCTCGTATTTATTTATATTACCTAGTACTTCATTTCATACCTAGTAGAGAAATATACCTCTTAGTAAGCAAACACAATTAAGGAATAACTTAGACTGGTATGTTGCAGAGACATTGTCGGAGAAAAAAAATTGTATAGATGGACAGTGCCTAGATTTCTCTATGGAATTTGCAGGAACAGACCACCAGAGTCCAAAGAGTTTGGCCAGACTCTTCTGTCAAGTTGGACCATTCTTTTCCACTATGTCAGAATAGTATATGCATTTTTCGTTTTTAAAAAAACATGCAGACATCTTCAGGGGCTTACCAGAGGAACATCTGCACTTTTGACCTCTGACATTAGCTCCCTGCTTAGTCAATACATCCACTCATTCTTCTGAGTATTGGGATGAACGCTCTTGTGCTTGGATGATACTACCGTTAACTTTTCACCTTTCCTGGGCATGTTTGCCCTTCAGAGCTGCCTCCCATGGGATCTGACCACTAGTTTCCTGAATCAAAGCTGACCCTCCTAAGGCCCAGGGACTGCACTCTGTCATACTTCTTCAGTGCCTTCAGGATCTTGAACTCTACTGTATCATGGTCATCACAGCCAAGGCTATCACCGATTACCACATCCTCAACCAATCCTTCCTTGTTAATGAACAGCAGCAGATCCAGCTGTGAATCACCCCACTTCCAATACCTGTATCATTAAGTTATCCCTGCCACCCTTCAGAAATCTTTTGGAAAACTCGTCTGCCAACATCTACCCTTCCATCAGATGTCAGTTCTTCCAAAGTTAAAGGAAGAGTAAAATTAGGTTGCCTTCATTAAAATGCCTGCAAAAATTAAAATTACTAGTATTTTAGTTATGCAGGCTTATACTAGTAAAGTAGATTTTTGCATATATTTGTAATGGCATTTTATGGCAGCTTGAGCACCTGCAGTGTTAATCTTCTACCCACTGGACGACAAGTAATGAGTTACCTTATGATTCAATGAAACATCAATCAAAACCTTCAGCATTACACAGCACAGTAAATCAGGCCACTACATCATTCAAAGGACAACAGGAAACACAGGAAGCACTACCAAGGAGCTTTCAGGTGTGCACACTCTTTACTGTATCTACAGAAAACCTGAAAATCTAGCACATTGCTTTGGAATAAAGTTGGAGAGGATTTGGGGAAGAGTTTGCTGAGTTATCATTACAGCTGGACCTCTGATTTCTTGAGGAAGAGTAAGTATTGCTTAGCACTTTCTATCTATTGTTACTAATTTTTTTAGGCTTCTGTGTTTTGTTTCTTCTCATCTTCACTTCATTGGGAAGAGCTGGGCCAGCTGACTGTCAGTTTTGTGTTATCAGCTGCACAACTAGTGCTTCTTCTGATCAGTGGAAAGTGAATATTTAAGTGGTGAACTGGACATCACTAATAGCATTAAAACATAAATCAACCCCTTCTTAACGATGCCCTCATGTGGCTGAGCTATTTGTCCATTGCCTTGGCTGGTTATGTGCTATGAAAACTCACTAAAGATAATTTTGGCTCTTAGAAACTATATTGGTAACCAGGAAGGAAATCAGCCACCCTTCCTCTCATAAGAGGAAATGAAATTCTCTTCCCAGAGGCCTTTACTTAAGGCCTTTCCCTCTACACAACTCCCTTGAGGGTCCCTTCCACTCAGACCTACTTACTGAACCGCTGTGAGCCCTGCTTCCTGCTTTGCACAGCCTTGCCTCATGTCACTAGGAGAGACAGGAATACTACTCAGGCTCCTCTTGCTTCTGAGGAGATTTCTAGACCCAGGGGCATCAGTGATGTCTGTTCCCCTCAGAGTCTCCTCTCATTTTCTGCCCCTCATCTTACACTATTCTCCAGCATAACATGCAGTCTTAAGACCTGGCCCTGGTATAGCAGTCTATCTTCTAGGCAGTTTACAGAACCACTACCTGCACAATCTGTACACCCCAGCTGGTCCCTAAATGCTGATAAATGCCTGCAAGAAAAGGAAGAGGATTTGCAAAACTAATTATTGAAAGAGTTTGAATGTGCTAATGTGTACTCTTGAAACTCCAAATACAGCACAGCGCAGAACCATAGAATAATTTGCAGCACAGAAAGTCACCTCATCCAAACCCCTACCCAAAGCAGAGTCAAGAAGGTTCAGTCAGGTTCTAAATATCTGCAATTAAGCAGAGCCCATAACCTCTCAGCGTAACTTGTTCCAGTATGTGATAGCTCTCATTGGAAAAAAAAAAAAAAAATCCTAATCCTAATATCTATTGAGAATGTTTTGTAGTCTGACTTTTTTTTTGTTGCCTTTCATCCTACTAGTGTATAGCTCCAAGAAGAGTGAGTCTCCATCTTTTCTAGATTCTCCAATTAGATAGCTGTAGACAGCAATAAGATATCCCCTTAGACTTCTTAATGCTGAGCAAATCCAACTCTCACCCTCTCCTTGTATGTAATGCACTCCATAATACTTCATGTACAGTGGTTCTGATTACTAAACAAAATGTAATTCAAAGAAGCTTTGGAAGAAGACAATTTCTGAGACTATTCAAAATCAGAAGTGAAAATCATTTACTAGCATCATTTACAATTTTAAAGCATAGCTCACAGCTGTCCTAGTTATGTTCTTATAAATCTCTTCTGGACAAGTATTCTCAAGTTCTTTACCTCATCTAATGTTTTCTAATTGTCCTCTCAAGAAAATTTACTCTCAGGAAGTCATTGAGAGTTCACAATCTAATTAAATGAAAACACTGTACGATGAAATTTACCACAGATGCATCAACCATGCTCTTTTAGTAGAGCTCAGAGATTCTCAAATTTGAAAATTCCTGATCAAAATATAAGCCACTGTAGAAACTCTTCAAACAGTATGTTCAAAAAAAGGAATAATGAGGTTCTGCCTTCTACTGTCTTCTGGATTTCAACACAGTTCATTACCATTATCACTTAGAACAAATGTGTAGCTTTAACCAACAGGAAAAAAATTAAGAGTTTCTCCGTAATTCAAAACATTTCACATGACTGAAACTATATATGCACTTGGTCTGGGCGCTTAACTCTTATTTTACTTTGCAGGGAAAGGTAATAATTTAAAGTTCATAATAACTAAACTATTAGTTGTAAAATTCCATATCAATATAAAACTCTCCTGTTTGTATCTAGGAACTCTATTTTGTGTTCCATGTTTTTAATACTATATTTAATAAAACAGACCAAAAAAAAGGAATTTCAGCCTTGGAGATCAGAATCCCAGGCCCCATGTTTAGCTGTCTTATGATTAGATGTGGTCTAGTGAAATGTTTTTTCATACTGTACCCTGTTTCTGTAGGTCATCTTAATTTCAGTTGTGTTTGATGTAGCTGTAAAATTTAAAAAATTAGACATTATGTTTAGATCTGCCCTGGTCTACTCTGTGAGTCCCAGAATTCTAAATGTTGTTCCACTAACTTTGTCCCCCCAGATGTTCCATTTTTTGGTCATGTGTACAATAAGACCATAAATATATATTCTTAAAAACCAGCTGGAAATCTACAGCCTGCTCTTGTTTCCAATGTACAGCAGTTTAGAGGAAGAAGACTAATAATTGAATTTGCCTTGGAGGGGTGGAAGAAAGTCAAAACACTGCCAACATTTTGTACTGTGTGGAGAAGCAAAGTTCTTAGATTTGACAAGGATGGTGAGGCAAAGCATGACTAAAAGACTACAGGCATGATCCTTTGGGGTTCAGATGCAAACAGGAGATCTTACCTTACTGAGGCTCCTAACTGAGACTCTAAATCTCATTCAAAGTCACACAGGTAGCCACTGTGGAGTGATCATCTCCTCTTACATTCACCACTGTACCCACAACTGCTAAGATCTTTCCCAGTTTTCCCAAGCTTTCCCAACCACTGCACTGCTGAGGAGGAAGCAAGCTTCAGGATTTAGGGAGGGGGGCAAATGAATGCATAGGAATCCTGCTTCTCTTTCTTCTCATTGTAAATTGCTGTAGACTGCCCATCAGACAAAACTGATAATTCCCAAAAAAGCACTGAATTATTTCAAGGGTAGCGATGAACAGCCCTTATCAAAGCTTTTATTTTAAGCCTCAAAGATACCCAAATTGATACTTAAAGAGTGCTTCCTGGAGAACTTACAACATCCAAATCTCCCACATTGAGAACAGTAAAGTTCCTTGAAAGGAATGAGGAAATACAGCCATGTAAATAGTTCAACATAATTAAAATACTCCTAACTAGATACTCCTAGAGAAGAAAAATACTAGTTTCACAGACAAAATATCAGTTTCTCCTTAGACAGATTTTAAGTAAGGTTTAAGTGGGATATCAGTGACTGACAGAAATATGCTTGTGTTTCCTTAGCTTCTCCAGAGAGGATTTCCTGTGACTCTAAACAGGAGTAGTCTAATGGCTTTCACTCAACAGTGTTTCTGAACCTAAAGAAAGTAGGCTCTCTTCCCTGACCATCTTCCCTTGATCTAGTATTAAGGGACATTCAATTGCCTGTAAATTATTTAATTAGCCACTATATATCAGCTTTTCAGAGGTACTGTGTACCAGAACTCTGGATTCAGAGGGAGGGCAGTGTGCTGGAAGATTGTACCCATGTACAATTCAACATCTTTATCAATGATTTATTACACTGAAAGGCAACAAAACCAGCAGTATCAAGTGTCCTGCACACATGAAAATTGTCGAGCCCGTTTTATAAAAGTCACCATGCTAACGTGCAGCCATGCCCAGCTGCCCAAGCAAGTAAATTTCTTTGCTACAAACAGTTGGACTCAAAGAGCAGGGCTGATGCCGAAAGCCAAGGAGCAAAGCTGTGCAGAGAGTGCAGAACTACCAGGGTGCACTGGAGTTCAAAGCAGGGGGAGGGATTAGTTCCATGCAGTGCATATGAGTAACACCAGTTGCAGAGTGACATTATAAGGAGATAAAGACACAGATACAACTAGTTCCTATTCACAGCACAAAAGTTTCTGGACTGAAAAGTCTTTGAAAGCCCATGGAAGTTCCTATGAAGTTCTTTTCACACAGAAACGCTTTAGTTATTTCAGTTATATTCTGTTACTGTCAAATATTAGCATGACTCTGCGACAAATTTTGCTGAAATACAACTTTCTGTAATACATAAACATATTCATTTCAATACACTGGTCAAATTTCTGTCTCCTTTAATCTCTCTTTGCAGTAGAAATTGCACAGAAATATCAAAGATATCAAGACTATCCTGGGTATACAAAAGCAAATTTCTAGGAAAGCACAAACTGAAGGCTCTTGATGAAAACGCTACACTATTGGGCCCAAGTTCTGTGAGGACTAATTCACTTGGCTAACACATAAGTCAACTCATACACAGTTCCAGGCTGCCACAAAAAGGCTGCTTCTAGTACTTCCATTGGTTTGTTTGAAGTCTTATCTATGCTCTCCTGCATACCTTGGTGTGGATGTTGAACAGAAACCCACGTATAGCAATTATTCCGTGCTTACTCCTCTCTTGTTAAAACTTACTTCCCCTTTATGAAGATATCATCCTTGCAGCATCCTTCAAATCCCATTTCTTCTTAACAACAAAGCTGATAAATCTGAATGAAGAGGAAACGTTGTTTACTTTCTCATCGTGCAAATAACATCTTTCAAATTACAATAACTGTTTCCAAATGGTTAGCACCAGGTCCTGCCCTGTTACCTGAATTCGTCATCCCCTGGACTGTACCTAAAAGTACCTCCTTTATAGATGTAATGGCTCTGAGCAGCCAGAGCTGCTCCCTCGCAGACTAGCTGGTAATCTGGCCCAGAATTCTATTCCAGTATCACTTACAACTTCAGTTAAAAATAGGTACTTATCAGTAAATGGTACCTCAGAATTATGAGAGGTATCACACTACCAATGTGCATTCACAGCATGGATTCCAGGATACTCCAATCCAGCTGCTTATTGCTGCTGATCCCATTTAGTATGCTAATTCCAACTCCTACTAAAACGGCATGAAGACAAGACCCTAGCTTGTTACAATTCATTTCTATATCAATGAGGCCATTTCAGCTCACTGAAATGTTCATTCAGAGAAGTTTTCATTACTCTTTGGTTAATGTGGCAGTTAATGTCCTTGAGCTCTATGTTCCTGTGTCCATTTAAAAATGTGGAAAAAACCTGGGTTGCCCTTATTTAGGATACAATCTCCGAGTCGATCATTTGAAAAATCTTCATTTGCACTTGCTCAGGTGGATAGTGAAACTATTTTCTGAATAACACTGCTTGCTTTTCAGATTCCTCTCGATATTAGAAAGGCTATGTTCATTCTGGATCAGTGTTCTTTAATAAAAAGCACAGCAGTAAACACCAAAAATAAGTGTTTCATGCTTAAGGTACCACATACTAGTAAAATGTAATGTTCTATCAATGTTTCTTGCTGTTTTATTGTTGCCTGATAAATGTTGGACCTTCAATCCCTTCTATGTCCTGAGCATTCATTACATTTACATATTTTACAGTTCTCTAGTATTTTTGTGATACGTTTTCCTGAATCAGCTGATGACATTTAATGGAATGTTTAAGACACAATATAAAACCATAAATGCTTTTGCTTGTTCTGGAGGAAAAAAAACCCTGTGCCTGTAGATTGGTTTTCAAATTAAAAAAACATGTTGGTGTACCCAGCATTTTTGCTTCTGCTATACATATTAAAATATAACTAAATGCCTCTTATGCAATACTGCAGCATGAGTACAAATAACAACCGCCCGTACTTTACAAGCAAGCTATATGATTAAGGAGCTATTAATGAAGTGAAACAAAACCTCAGTGCTAGAATGTAATAGTCCATGAAATTCTTATGGGGAGAAAGGGAATCTGCAGTGAATAAATATTAACCTAAACGCTACAGAAAACATAAAGCAAACAAAAATAGGTACTTTTAAAGCCAAAATTTTGGTAAAAACTGCTGACTACTTAAGGAAAGTCTATCTGCATACTGCAGGGCTCCATCTGCTGTGGAAAATATAGGCTGCAAGAATGATTTTATATTTAATAGAAGTAGTGGCCGTTGTTAATTATAATTTGCACATTTACAAATCAGCACTGATAGCAATACAAATTATGAAATATAAGGGTGGTATGCTGGATACTGGGGAAAATAAGATGACAGACAAAGTTAATGGAGTATCCCTAACAACAGCTCTGTCAGAACACATCAGAGAACTAATCCAGTTACAAAGAGCCTGCAATGGAAAATCTATTTAAAATATTAAAATGCTGGTTGGTAAAAGCTTTTTCACAGTGCATTTTACTTAAACTGTTGCTTATTGCTCATGGGTCATTAGCTGTACACCCAGATGCATTCTGCAAACCGCCGGTTAGAAGAACAGTAGAAATTAAGTAAGAAATCTATTTCTGCAGCATTCTTCCTGAAATCTAGAATCATCTTACTGCAAATTACAGACAGAAAAATAGAATCAGCTACTGCTAAGGTAGGTGCTGTTGATGTTACACTAACTAGATATTTCCTTTCCTACAAAAAGTAAGATGCTATGGAGAACTTGACTCTTGAAAAATGGTCCAGCCTTGGAAGGCACTCCAGGTGGATTAAGAGACCAATATGCTGAGAGAATCCTTCCAATATCATAGGCCTGGTTCTAGTTTAAGACTGAACATTACTTTGATTCCAACACCAAAGCTATAAATTGACTCACTTAGTAAAAGCAGATAAATTACCATTGATTGTTTTCATTAATCTTCTGTTTCACCTCACTTTTCTCATCATCATGTAATATGGATTACAGATAGAAACCATTCATGTACAAATGCTTTAATAGCAACTTTGCTGACTGAGTCATTCATGCTGCTACTGATTTCTGTGTTTTAACATCAGGTAGGTAGGTGTTCTGTAAAATCAACCACGAGGCAACCCTAACCTCATTTAATTCAAGAGACAGCTTAGCATTTACATCACCTACAAGGTACAAGGCAAAAGCAGATACAAGGCAAAAGTAAGTAATATACCCAGTATACTGTTCATTGTAACACATACAAGCCAACCATGCTCCTGTAGCACAGACAAATCATATTCAGTCTGTGGAAAGAGACACAATAGCTGTCTTCTTAAAAGTCCAACAGCTCTAGAGTTGCTTATTAGTCTGAAACTCTGTCCATAGATCACCCCAGGCGCATTTAGCAGTGATTAGCTTACACGTCCTGCTAGAAAATGCCAAGACTACCACATTTTTGGCTGCAGCTTCTTTTGTCTGCATGTATTGGATTTTCTTTTGATTTTGTGTCCACAAAAGGAAGGATGCAGAATGAGGCAAGATGTCTCTTGCTAGCTATGTTGATGGAAATGGTCTGGGGAACCAAAGCGACTGTTACAAGGACACAACACTCTAGTTATGACACAACCATGAGCCTATAACAACCTTCCTGTTCCGTTGTTAGTCAATATACTTTTTTCTTCAATCAGAAGAGCTGCATTTAGCCTACACATTGTTACTAACCCCACTAGATGGATATGTAAACATAGGAAGTTAACATTTGTTTGACTGAAGTGGGATTTAAGACACAATTAGATGTATTAACTTCAGTCACACAGTGTAAGTATCCCTCCAAAAATATAATTCTTGAGCACCACATGAAAAGCAGTATTTCAATGTTAAAAACCGTATCCTCTGGTGCAGAATCAGTGTCTGCTCATTTTCAACTCATTGCTTCCTTCCCTTTGTCATGGGTTTCTATGAGGAAATCATTCTCACACATCCATGCCTGCAAAAAGATGAAACATAGGTTTTGCTATGTTTGTCTCTCAGTCCCTATTTATTGTGGTGCAATCAAAATTAGCACCCAAAAATTGCACAATGTCCTCATGTTGCATTTTTTTACCAACCTATTTTCTTGTGCTTTTCGGGGTCTGTAAGGATCAACAGCTCTTTTACAACATATGTGATGTTGGGAGAGACAAATGATCCAGAATTTTAGGGAGCCTGTTCTAGGGTAAACTGCCAAGGCCTCATCTGGCCATTGATGTCCTAGTCTACAGTAGGTGAGGGCAATCTCTGCTTTTTGTTAAGCAATGATTTTACTTCACAAATACAAAATGTTGCAAGACACAACAATGATTGCTGCAAGTTTCTCTCTTTTGCAAAAGACAAAAATCTCTAATTAGCAGAAGAAACAAGAAATGAAAAATAAAAATAAAATGGTTCAAGTAGAGATTGCAACTCTGTTTTATGAAAACCAGACCAAAATAGCATTACTTTCAGATATTTTTACATTCCTTTTGTGTGTTATGCAAGCAGTGCAAAGGGGACATAAAGACTATCTTCACAATGGCTGAAAACATCCATGTTGTCAGAGGCTCCTCAAACCATTACAAAATCTAGATCACCTGATCTCAGTGCATGAGTACTATGCAGAACAGGCCAAAGAAGCACAGCAAGAACATGAAATATCTCTTTGGCATTGTTAGCGGAGCAGTTCTTCAGCAGCTGTTACTCAATTTGGCACTGTTATCTCTATTTATACTAGTGACTGTTTTTTCCTTCAGCAATCTCTAGGGTCGAGGCATCAGAAAAGTATAGAAAAATCACTGATGTACCAATTCTTTTTCCATTGTGTCAAGTGTTGATCTAGTAAGCACATGAGATTTCATCCTCAAGCATACAGAAAGACCATTAATGGTTTATTAAATCATTATTACTTCATATATGCTGAAGAACAGAGCAGTCTACAATATCCTGTGAGAGGTGGAGCAATAAGAAAATTAAACTTCCTACAGGTAGCAAGTAGTAGCACTGTCCCTCTGTGTTCATCCTGGCCTGCTGAGCCTGTGTCATTTTAACATCTACATGCTCACTTATGATGCCATTGGTCACATCAAACAGCCACATAAGTTGCGATTTCCAGAGACTAACATACCACTCTCCTTTACTCCTCAGAAATCTCTTCCGCAGTAAACATTTTAATACCGGGTCAAATACACACATTGCAAAATGCATCTGACAAATTTAGGGGTGTTTCTCTGAAGTCAGCAAAGCATTTTCACACAACAGTCCATACCGAGTATAAAGAACCTGCTCTATTTATCAGGCATTGTGATTTCTTGTTCAGAAAACATGAACATAGAAAAACGTAGTAGATTTCCTTCCCCACCTGGTCTCTTAATAGCAGAACAAAAGGAATAAATAGTTGCTTGGATGGCAAAGATGTTTTCATTTGCATAGTTACACTGTACTTGGCCAGCATAATGACAGGTTCTGTGATACAGATGCCACTATTCCCTAGTCTTGTAGGTTAGACTTTCCTGAAAGGTACCTAAAACCCTAGCTCCAGCAAGTACATTTTGTTGTAAAGAGTAAGAAAAGAAGTCAGAATGGCACTTGCTGAAGATCAACAGCGTTCTGTGGGATGACAGGCACTCAGGTCCATCGAAAAGCATAGCAATGTGGCATTCCACACACATACTAATTTATATAGTCCTTGAGACTAACTATATTGGAGATCCCTCCAACTCCTGAAATGTCTCATAGCTGGCAAAATGCAAGAAGTAGACAATAATAAGAAGCTAATGCAGAAATTGGGCTTGAACAGTGGTAGAAACTGGACTTGAATGTTGGATTTGAATGCCTCCTGCAGACTACAGAACAGTTAGTGAGGTTTAGCCAGTAGCCACTTCAGAATGGTGTCCTGACGGTAAAAACCTTCACGACCACTTCTCAGTGCCAAGACATCTGGACCTGTGATAACTGTATTTCAAAAGTCTATTGGATTGCAAATAATTTATCTGGACTGCTTGTCTGAAGTTTACCAATATACAGTTTCTGATCTTTGCAAAAGAAACCAACATGAAATTTCAAGATATGACACAACATACTTTAAGATACTAAGGAAAAATAAAGTTGCGTTAAGTCTGTTCATAGGTTGTTCTAAACTTGCAATATATGCAGAAAAGACTGACCCAGGCTCTTTATTTAACTTCAGTTTACCAAGGAGTGAAACACTAGGGACAGAAGAGACTCTTCTACTCCATAAGTAGAAATTTAAACTCGGATCTTTTAGGGTGTCCTTTGCTATGCAAGATTGCAAACTCAGACCAAAGGACATGTCATCCACTGCACCCTACATCCCAAATGTTCTTGGTATAAGAATATTTTAAAATATTCTCATTTATTTAAACATAAAGTTCTGAATAAAAGGGAAAAGCTCAAAAAAAAAGCAGTAAGCCATCACGTAAAAGCTCAGTGATGCCGCATAACTCATCAAGTAATCAGCTTTTATTGTCTTTCAGGAAAGTGGGATGAAAGCCATTAATGTTTTATACACCAACAGTAGTAGAGAGCAACAGTACTGAATAACTGTTAATTGAAAGCAAATCTGTAACTGTAGTGAACTCTGAATCCCTACCAACCTCTGGGTGTGAGTCAAATGAAAGAAAATTAATTGTTAAAGCCTAACACCTAAAAATGTAATCCAAAATCCTAATTCCTCCCATTTCTGACTAAAATGAGCCAAACCTCACTTTCAATATTTAACCAACTATGTAGGTTCCTCTTTTGCTCAGCCAGTTATTTATGGATTTGTTTACATTCTGTTAAAATCATCAAAATTTGGTGTGTGCATAAAAATACATTTTTAAGTGCCTTTGTTAGAAGACTGTCATTGGCTCACATGAAATCCCAAACCACAGCAGAGCTGGCCATCCTGATCCATGTTCCCAGAGGTACTGCTACCCCAGTTAGTAATCATCACGTCTGTCATTTGGCATGTCATCAGCAGTTTA